>CDMY01000098.1:14780-39054 GCA_001179505.1 Vitrella brassicaformis
GCCCCCCCCCCCCCCCCCCCCCACACACGCCTCATCAGGACACAAGCGCCATGATCCTTTTCTCTCGTGTGGATATGTATGTGTGTATGGGTGTCTGTCTACACATTGCGCGACGCGACCGACACGGATAATGATAGACAGACAGACAGACAGACAGTGTGTGGCAGTGCCTGCCTGGCCATTCTCCCTCTCTCTTAGTCTTCGCTTCACTCACACACACACACACACACACACACAAGTGCCTGCCGGGGATGTGTGGGTGGCTGAGGGTTTGGCGAGACGCGACAGACAAAGATAAAGACAGACAGACAGACAGACAGCGGCTCGTTCAGGCTACCCACCTACCTGGCCGCTCTCTCCCTCCCTCTCTCTCAGTGTGTCCTTTGCTGTGGTGTGTGTGTGAATTCGCCCGCTCGGGTGGACTGACTGTTGCTATGCTCATCTCCTCAATTGCTCGTTAATGCTTCATTCCTCCCTTAATCCCACTACTACAACAAAAGACAGGCCTTTTTGTCCTTTGCCTTCTCTGGCTGGCGATTGTCTTGTTAACCGTCTCCTTCCTCAACTAAGTGTTCCCGCCAATTGGTTCCCGCGTTGTCTCATTCATGTGTTTATGGGCCGTGGATCTCTGACGACACACTGTCTCGCTCTTCTGCTGCCCGTGTGCTGTGCTGTGCTGCCATGGCTGTGCTGTGTGATGGGAGACGGCCACGGCGGCCGACAGAATGATAAACATTGACAAAGGGATGGATGTTCGGTTGCTCAACCACACACATGCACACTCACACACACGGACGGATGCCTCACTGCAACATAACTGTCTGCTCCTTGTGTCTCCCAGACGTCCGTGTGTCGACTTGCCACGGATGTGTGTGTGTGTGTGTGGGTGAGTGTCTGTCGCGTCGATGAATGGATGGATGGATGCACGTGTGATATGAATGATATCAGCCAATAACGGACCAACAGGATCGGGTTGGCCACCACTGGATCAATGCATTGGATGGCATAACAAACAAGACAAGGAGGGATGGTGCACTCACTGCACCACCGACACAAAGCCATAGATAGTCAATTCACTGTCGGTCATGAATGTCTTGACAATAAGCGGCAAAACAGCGGTCGTACGCAATGCAATAGGCGACACAAACGGACGTACGCATCAGATCACATGTATCTCGTCCAGCCAGCCAGAGATATGCACGAGCCTCTGCCTCTCTCACTGTCTCTCTCTGTGTCTGTCTCTCTGTCTGTCTGTCGTCACATCACACCACATCACACCTCACCACCTCACCCACCAGACGACCAAACGCATTCGACTGATTGACTGACTGACATCTCCCCGAAGACACAAAATTGCCGCTCGTCGAGCAGCTACGAACACCCACCCTCACACACGCGCACCGATAAGGAGAGGGGAGGGGACACTTCTGCGTTGCCTAGCAGCGGAGATGAACCGTTGAACACCCACCCTCTCCCTCGTCCCTCCATCAGCCAAACATCTGGTTGAGAGTGCCTGCACACACACAGACAACCGCGTGTGTGTTAGATAGAGTGTCTGTCTGTCTGTCTGTCCGTGTGGGTACCGCACCATTGGCGGTGAGCACTATCCATAGGAAGCCGACGACAAACGACGCCAGGCACGAGAAGACGTGGATGAACACCGCAAACCGCCAACGATTGATCGACACCCGGTACGTCACTGACACCAACACACACACCAACACACACACCATATGAGGCCACTGCGCCCACACCTTCACACCCATTGCCGGCCGGCTGCCTACTCTCGCCATATGCGGCTGCAAGGAAGCCCATAGTGAGTGTGGTGACCAGCAAAAAGAGACAGAGGTACACCAAACCGTCCAAGGGATCGGCGAATTTCGACGCTGGCAACAGGCCGAGCAAACCACCAGGGCCTGATCCACATCGACACGCACACACAGGGCGCCCATCCACCAACACAACACAATGCAACACAACATAAGCCCAGTGTTTGTGTGTGTCGGTCGTCCTCCCTACCAGCGACGCCGTGCAGGATGCCCATGCAGACGGCCGTGACCTTCTGCAGCATGCCCCCCGCCCCCCTGCTGCTGCTAGTGACAGCGCTGGTGGTAGTGCTGTCCCCGAGGTGACGGTGGTGGCCGTGCCCATGGCCCTCCCACCAATGCCCATGAGGATGAGAGTGAGAAAGAGGGTGAGGGTGAGAAAGGGGCTGCATCACCATGGGCAGTGCCACTGACGACCTGCCACTCTCCTGAGTGGGTGTGGTCGGCGAATCATTGTCACTCTCGCCGTGGCCATGCCGGGTCAGCATGGGCAATTCCAGCGGCCGCCGGCTCTCCTCCGGCGGCGCGTCCGCCTCGTTGGAGAGGTGCCATTCTGGCGGTGTGTGGTGCGGATGGTCGTCTCGAGTGCCCTCAGATGAGCTGCTAGTGCTGCTGGTGGTCGGGGTGCAGCTGGTACTGCTCTCCCCGCCTCCCTCGCCCTCCCCGCCATCCTCATCGCCGTGTCGGGTGGCCATGGTGACGGCGCTCTCGCCATCTCTCCTGCCCATATCTCCTCCTTTGATCTCTCCGTTGCCGTCACCATCTGGCCATCCATCGTCGGCGAGCGGCGCTTGGTTGCCAATCACGCGAGGGCTGCGGTTGACGGGCGTGTGTGTGGTGGACGAGAGAGGGGTCGATGCGCTGTCGCTAGCTGCCGCTTGTGACACAGCCCATGACGTGGCAGCACCATGGTCGTCTTCAGGGAGCGTCCTGTATGCGCCAGGAGGGCCGAGAAGCTGCGGTTGCTGCTGCAGCTGTAGTTGTTGCTGTGGCGACCATGGGTCTCTCTCGTGTTGCTTGGCAGGGTCCGCATCGCACGGGCTGTTGGTGTCGGTGCCGAGAGCCACAGCCCCGTAGACATAGGAGGGGTGGGTGCAGTCGCCGCCCAGCGGCAGATGGATGTTTTCCCTGATGCGGCTCAGCCACCCCCCTGACGCCATAGCCATCTCCACCGCCTCACCCCCGCCACTACCGCCGCCCTTGCCATTGTCATGGTGATGATGCGACACATGACTCTCGCCATTGACGACATGGAGGGTCCTGGCGTCCTCCTCGACCCCCCTCTCCACACACATGTCCTCCCCCCCAGTGGCTAGTGCTTCAAGCGCCACATCATCCCCACCACTCCCAGCGACAACACCCCCACAGATATCGCCCTTATCGGTCCTGAGCTCCCTCCACGACTGCACGGCGTAGACTAGAGAGAAGACCACCATGGCCGCGCCGGCGATGTAGTTGATGATGTCGTCTAGCAGCGGGCTCACAAGGCCCGTTCCTCGGTGGTGGCCCTTGGCTGATTGGTGATGTTGGCTGCGCAGCCCCCACAGCACCAGACCCACCAGCAACAGGCCTATGGAGTGACCTGCAGACAGACAGACAGACAGACACCAGAAACAAACAAAGTGGTTGTAAGTGGTGTGGTGTGGTGTTGGTGCACCCACGGCACGTACCGATGCCCCATCTGATGCCGTAGTAGAAGGCTTTGAACCGCTTGCGCACACAGATAGTGATGATGGCCGACACGTGGTCAGGGCCAGTCAGCACGTGAGCTATCCCCGATAACACCGACGTCAAAATCGCACGATATAGCATCATAATCAAAGATAGCCAAAGCGCCTCCGCCGCGCCACCGAACAATAGATGTCCCAAGTTGCTCCCAACAATCAGCAGAAAACAGGACGCACCAAGCAAGGCACCAAGCCTCTACCTTTGGAAGCCTGGGGCGCCTGCTCGACTTCTCATATCTCTCACCCTCCCATCCGACCTCCTGCGAATCTGCAACAGCAGTTTCAGGGAGCACCCTAGGCGGATCTTCTAAGCTCGCAGCAAACGTGCTTCAGGGTGTCCGGTTAGCTGTGTATCATCGACCACCCGAGCCGCCAGCTCACTCTCAGCAGCCCTCACCTTCCAAATAGCACCACTGAGTTGAGTGAGGACAGCACCACTGACTCAGGAGACGACGATGGAGGTCGAAAAGAAGCTCGACATGTCACTGGGTACGCACGTCAGCAACCCAACCTCCACATCAGCCGCATCGCATTCTCGGTGAAGTGTTCTGTCTCTCTCCCTCTGTGTGTGTGAGCAGATGACATCATCAGTGGCGGTGACAGGAAGGGCGGCAGCGGTGGCGGCGGCGGGTCTTCAGGCGGGGGAGGGGGAGGGCGTCGGCTGGGGCGTGGGATTGGCAGGGGGCGTGGCCGCAGCCGTAATGCGGCATCGGCTCCTCCCAGGCGATACAACCAGTCTGTGCAGCTGCTCAAGGTGAGCCGAGCCTCGGTGCACGCGGCGCGGGAGCCGTGTCTCTGACCTGACCGTCCATCTGTCTGCTGGATGCAGGCTCGTGATGCCCCGGGTCGTGCCCTCATGGATCGCGGGCGCCGCGGCGGTTCAGGACAAGTAAGCGACAAAAGGAAAGGAGCAACGAGGAGGGAGGGAGGGAGGGAGGGAGCGACCCACCACAGCATTCATCCTTCCCTGCCATGTGCCATGTGCTGTGTGCTGTGTGGCGTGTGTGTGTGTGTGTGTGTGCTGTGTGTGTGTGTGTGTGTGCGTGCTGTGTGTGTGTGTGTGTGTGTGTATGTGTAGGGTCGCGGCGGCCGCGGGGTTCGAGTGACACTCAACCGCCGCGCTGAAGGTAGGTAAAACCCCCACAGCACGATCACTGACAACGACACGAGCCAGCAAGGTTGGAGAGAGGAGAGCAAGGGATGGAGGCATGGATGGCGTCATGAGCCGAGCAAGCATCCGGGCGGGGGACTCATCTCATCTGGTGGATGGATGGGTGGACGGTGCTCGCTTCGCTTGCTCGTCATGAGATTGATGATGCCTTCCTTGATCACCTTCATTACGAAGCCTACTCTGCTGAGATGATCATGTTGCTCTTTCTGCTGCCTGCCTGCCTGCCTTGGGTGGTCTGCTTCCTTCCTCTTATTATGGTATCCGCAGCGATGATGGAGGGCCCGCAGCGCCGCGCCGAGGGCACCACCGTGACCATCGAAGGGCTCGAGTACTCTGTCATGCAAGACGACCTATACGTAGGCACAGCTCCCGGGAGGAAGGAGAGAGCCACACACACACACACACACACAGATGCAGACAGAGATGTGTGTGGTGTGGTGTGGTGTGTTGTGTTGTGTTCTTGTGTGTGTGTGCAGGAGTTGTTTCAGAGCATCGGTCAGGTGGTCAAGGTCTGGATCGACTACGACAGCACGGACCGATCGGCAGTAAGCACTTACACACACATCGACATCACATGGCAAAACCACTCTGTGGGGGTTGTATGTGTGCAGGGCAGCGGCGGTGTCGTGTTCGCCAGCACGGCGGACGCCGAGCAGGCCGTCAAGCGTTACAACGGTACCTATCCATCCATCCATCCACACACATGGATCGACGACCACGTGCAGTGCACTCCCTCGCGCTCATCGGCCTGTCTGTCTGTCTGTCTGTCAGGTAAGCTCCTGGACGGTAAGCAGCTGAGTTTGGAGTTGGACCCCTACGCCCAGCCCAACACCAGCTCCAGCGGCGGCTTCGGCGGCATGATGCCCACACGCGGGCGGTCAGTCTCAGACACACCACACCCATCTCCTTCATCACGTGTGGACGTGTCCGTGTGTGTGTGTGTGTGCAGGGGTCGCGGCCGCGGGCGTGCGTTGCTGCAGCCGGCCAGGGGCCGCGGCGGACCCAGCGGCTGGTGAAACACCACAGCCATTGCAAGACCAACAAACACATGGATGGATGGATGGATAGCTTGACTGACTGACAAACCAACTATCTAGCGAGCGACGTAGAACAGACAGGCGGCCCGACGGACGGTTGATTGACTGAGTGGCTTGGCTTGGCTTGGCTTGCTTGGCTGCGTGAGATTGGTTGGCTGCGTCCATATGATGAGCTGTTTTCAAGAGTGGATGGATGGATGGAGGGAGGGATGGTGAATCTTGTACAGACAATGCCTCTGTTTGTGTGTTTGAGTGTGTGTGTGTGTGTGTGCATCTGCCTGAGTACCTGCGATTCGCTGACTGGATGGATGGATGGCTTGCCGGAGTAAGGTAGTGCTCGCAGGTCAGGTAGCCTTGATACCTGTGTGTGTGTGGACGGATAAATGGATGGATGGACCGATTGGATGAATAGATATCACTCAACCCCCCCCCCTCCCCCTCCCCCTCCCCCTCCTCACGCACACAAGTGGTCTGTCTGCGAGTCATTCAGTCTATCATCACTCACTCCATAGCGCTCTGATGGTCAGTCACCTCACCCGTGCCTGTTGAGCAGCTTGGTGAACTGGTCAAACAGATCCTTGTTAGACTCACCTGCACACACACACACACACACAGAGGCAGAAGACCGTCATGCACAGCGGACGGACGGACGCTCACCAAAGAGCTGCTCGGCAGTCGCGAGGGTCTCTTCCCTGGAGCAAGGAACACAACACAACACATCACGATAGATGTGTCCGTCAGTCCGTCCATTGGGCTGATGGGCTCAAGACACATGCCCACACCCACACCCCAGGGCACCGCACCCACCGTGTCTGTGTGTGGTTGTTGAGCCGTTTGATAGCCGTGAGGAACTGGTTGAAGTGCTCATAGGTCATGCGGGCGCGCGCATCCCTGGTCAGTCAGTACAGGCAACAACACACACACCTATCAACCAACACCAAATGTACCAGATAGGTGCGTCGACGACCTGAAGAACTGTTTGCCGTCGACGAGGGAGCCGCCGCCAGTGGCAGCGCCCAGGAAGCTGATCGATTTTGGACAGAAGCGATGGAATATGGCTGTTCTCTCTCGTGTGTGTGGGTGGGGTGGGGGGGGGTCTTACTCGCCGCCCGCCCCCTCGGTCCTCAGCTGAGCCCCCGCTGAGTGCACACCCACACACACCCACACACACAGATACAGGTGGACGGACGGCTGGTTGGATCTGATTGATGCGCATGTCTGTCTGGTGTGCGTGTAGTGTGTGTGTAGGTCACGTACGCTGTGCGGGCGATGACTTGCTCATCTCCACGCTACTGATTGCAATCAACACAACAGACAGACAGACAGACAGACAGAGGGAATCTTTGACAGGCAGGCAGGCAGGTTGCCATCCCTCCACCACTCCCTCCCTCCCTCCCTCCCTCGCCGCACGGACCGTGTGCCCTCGCCCCCTCCACGCATCTCTGCACGGCACACAGAGAAACAAGACAACAAGAGACAGACAGACATACACACACACAGCACAGTGTGTATCCACCGACGCACTCTTTGCACGTCATCCGGCCGACGGATGGCGAGTTGTGTCCAGTGCTGTCTGTCTGTCTGTCCGGCCCACCCCACCCCACTCACCGCTCATGGTGAGTGGCGCGGCCATGTCCAGATGGTGGTCCTCACCATAGTACTCCTGCACAATCACAATCACAATCACAATCACAATCACACGTGTGAGGATGAGATAGATAACTGATGTGACGGTTGGGTTGAGTTGACAAGTCGGGAGAAGGGTCGGTCTGTGTCGTGTCGTGTCGTCTTTCTTGCCTTGCTGAGTATGGCCTCAGTCTGTATGGTGTTGTCATCCTGCAGCGACGTCAGCACGGCCTTGCGCAGACTCTCAAGACGCTGGATGTCACGGTGCAACTACAACATAACACAACACAACCACACATCAACAGGCACACACACCAACAGGCACACACACGCGGCCGCACACACACGTATGGTTGGATGCACTGCAGTGCATTGGATACCGACCGCACCTTCTTGATGGTGGCGACAAGGTGTTTGTTCTCCTCGGTCATGGCGTCGCACCGCTGCCTGGTCTCCAGCAGCTCCACCTCCAGCATGCTGTTCTTCTTCTGCAACGCACTGATCTGAACCACACACACACACACACACACACACACACAGCGCAGCCCAGCCACATGAAGTGACGATTGATTCGTGAAGGTGGGTGGGATGGGGTGGCCACCCCTAGCTGACCGCGCCGGCCTTCTCGTCGACGAGTCCCTTGAGGTTCCTGAGTTCGTTGTCCAGGTTCTGCACCCGGCTCTTGTACGCATTCGATATGATGCGGAAACCCAAAGCCAGCTGCTCTGCGCACGCACACACACACGCACACACGCACACACACATACCAAGACACAGTATACTTGCCACCATTTTAATTGCCGTGCGGCAGCGGTGCTGTGCCCTCGCTGACCTTCGGGGTCTGCCGGCAGCATGTTCATCACATCCCGGTTCTGCGCAGCCATCCTGTCTGCCTGAGGCTCCCTCTCTCTCCTTCCCTCTACGGGCGCATGCGACAGAGCTCTGCCCCTCAGACGACAGACACCAGAACGACAGCAGACGCCTGCAAGGACAGACACCACATAAGAAAGGGCGGCAACGAGTAACAATGAGTGACCGAGCCCACAGGCAGGGCAGCCTCCTTGTGTCCTTATGTGTGCTTTGTTCATATGATTGAGCTTACTGAAGGCGACTGCACAGCTAGTCGAGCAGCTCAGCTGACAATTGAGTGCTCGATGGCCAACTGAGCCTCTAAGCTATCTGCAATGGTCGAAGAGAGCGATATTTGCAGTGGTCCAAGGAAGAACCTTGATTTTTGCGAGCTTGAATCCCTTCGAGAGAGATCTGCGGGCGCATGATGGAGCTGTTGTTGGACGCATCTGCGTCCCCCGCGTGCAGTGCCGCCCAGCTCGTGGCCGTCTACGCCGGCCTGGTGTCCAAGAACGTTGTCACCGTCTTGAAGCTGTCGCACAATGCGCAGAAGCTCCTCAACCTGCCGAAGGTGAGTTTCACTCGGTCGGTGAGCACATCACACACACTGCTGCAGCAGTGATCTGTATGTGTGTGTGTGTGTTTTGGCGCGAGAGGGAGGTCTCTGATGTGTGCGTGTGTGTGTGTGTGTGAATGTGTGTATGTGTGTATGTGTGCAGCTGCCTTGTCTGGTGAATGGGAGCGGTTTGCTGACGCAGCCGGGGGCCATTCTGAAGTGCCTGGCCGGCAGCAGCCAGTACACCAAGATACTCGAGAATGTCACGCCACTCGGCAAGGTGAGCTAGTTGAGTGGCGCGCGGCCTCTTCATCCGGTCATTGATCGGAGTCGCTGCTTCATTGCATGTGTGTGTGTGTGTGTGTGTGTGGTGGGTGCAGGCAGAGATCGACCAGTGGCTGTCATTCCTTGCTCAGCGGGACTATGCCGTCACTGATGCAGCCGCCATTAAGGTATACACAACACACGAAAGACAGACGAACCTCGTCAGACAGTACTAACACCTCTCTCTCTCTCTCTCTCTCTTGTGTGCGTGTGTGGGTGTGTGTGTGGTGGATGGGTGTATCTGACAGACGCTGAATGGCCATTTGCAGACCCGAACGTTCATGGCGGCAAACAACGTCACACTCGCAGACCTCGGCACCTACCCCGCTGTCCACCAGTGGATGGTATGGTGCACACACACAATCACACAGGCGTACGTATCTCTGCGGCAATCATCTGGATGGATGGATGGATGTGGTTCATTCAGGTGGGTGCAAGTGCCGAGGAGCGCTTGGCGCACTGCAATGTGACGCGGTGGTTCGACCACATCCAGCACCTGCCCGGCATCTCCAAGGCAGTCGGCCACCTCACCACTGTGGACATCCACACCGACCCCGTAAGTCAGTCAGCCTTGTGTGTGCTGGACGGACAAGAAGCAAGGTGCTGTCTGTTGGTCCGTTTGTGTGTCCCTAAGGTGCCTGCTGCTGCTGCTGCTGGATCGGCTAATGGTAATGCAGCTGCTGGTGGTGCGGACAAGAGCAAAGGCGCGATGGTCAATGGCGTGGCGGACCAGGCCAAAGCCAAGGTAGGTGAGCGCATCTCATCTGGCCCATTCTCTCTCCTGTGTGCCACGCCAGCCATGTGTCTGTGTGCGCGTGTGTGTGTGTGTGTGTTTGTTAAGGCCAAGAAGGCCGCCAAAGAGGATAAGAAGAAGGAGAGGGCCGAGAAAAAAGCGGAAAACAGCAACAACAAAGGTAGGTAGCAAATCGGTCTGTCTGTCCGTCCGTCGGTCCACCCACCTACCCACTACCTTGTGCTCCGTCCATTATGCTATGCGCCTGCTGTGTCGGTGTCGGTGTCGGTGTGATTTGATTGTGTGTGACGTGACTGTGTGACCTCGTGACGTGACAGCTCCCGAGCGGCCGGTTGAGGACGTGACGCGACTCGATGTGCGCGTTGGGCAGATCACCAAAGTCTGGCAGCACCCTGAAGCAGACAAGTGAGCGCAGCGCACAGACCGACACACACACACAGGAAGGCAATCCAATCACGCCAATCAAGCGTGTGCTGTGCACGAGTGTCGGTCGCTACGCCTGTGTGCTAGGCTTTACTGCGAGGAGATTGACATAGGCGAGGAGAAGCCGCGGCAGATCGCATCGGGGCTGGTGCCCTACGTGCCCATCGAACAGATGCAAGACGCAATGGCACGCACAGCACAGCACAGCACAGCACACGGCACAACCACACACACACACACACACACAGAGAGAGAGAGAGAGAGGGAGGGAGAATCCACTGTGTGTGTCTGTGTCTGTGTGTGCAGGTGGTTGTGCTGTGCAATCTGAAGGCCAAGAACCTCAAGGGCTTCCCGTCACATGGCATGGTGAGCGTCTGTCTGTCGGCGGTGCTCCTCCCTCCCTGCTGTCTGCCGATGACAGACACCTGTTTGTGTGTGCGCGCGTGCAGGTCTTGTGTGCGTCGTCTGCCGACAAGAGCAACACAGAGCTGATCCGGCCGCCGCCAGAGGCAAAGGTGCGTCAGAGAGGATGGCCGACACACACACACACATCCTGCCCTCGTGTGTGTGTGTCTGTGTGTGTGTGCCTTGATCAGATCGGCGACCGCATTGCGTGGGAGGGCCTTGAAGGCGAGCCTGACGAGGTGGGTCATGCATGGCTGGACACACTCGCATGGCATGGATGCCATGTCGTGGCTACACACAGGTCCTGAATGACAAGAAGAATCCCTTCAGCAAGGTGCAGCCCGACTTCCGCACCTCAACAGACAAAATCGCTCTCTACAAGGCACGTTGGACACAACCAATGCTATACACCACACCACACCACACAGCGGTGTGGGCACATTCCATGTGTGTGTGTGCGCGCGCAGGACCATCGCTTCATGACGCCCTCGGGGCCTTGTTTCTGTGACAGCATTGTGGGCGGCACCATCAGCTGAGCTCAGCTGAGCTGAGTGTGTGGGCGTGTGTGTGTGTTTGCGTGCGTGTAAGACCGACCGGCATCTGAACAAATCCTGTGTGCCTGCCTGCCTGCCTGAAATATGAGTGAGAGACGGACGGTGTGTCCTGTCCATTTCGCTGCGCTCGGAGCGAAGATGACTGATGATTATTGAGTGGACAGGACACTCATCATTGTCCATCAGACAGACATGCTCGAGCCAACCAACTTGCAAGAGAGGCATACCCATTAAGCGCGCACACACACACACAGACAGACGCGCGGCACCGCACAAAAACACTGCTCCCTGGTCTGTCCATTTCATTCATTCACCCATCAGACGCCCACTCCTGTTTGTATCAGATACAATCAGTGCCGCCGCCCCCCACTAGTGCCATTCAGCGCCGCGCTCTTGGCCCCCTCAGATTTCTCACGCTCCAGCCGCTCACGCCGCAGCAGCTCGATGCCGTTCAGCTTGGGGCCATCCTCCTCTGACTCGTCGTCCCACCGATGCTTCTTGACACGACCACGGTGAGAATGCCGAGACGACCCAACGCCCTCCCTCTCCCTCTCCCTCATCTCCTTTTTCACCCGTTTCCTCTCCTTTTTCCGCTCCTTCCTCTCCTTCTTATCCTTCTTGTGCCGCTTCCTGTCTCTGTCGCCGGCTTCGTCGCTGTCGCTGTCGCTGTTGCTGCTGCTGTGGCGCCTCTTGCCGTGGTGGGAGGGACGGGGTGGGGGCGGGGGTATACCAGATGGGTGCTGGAGGGGCTGCGGGTGGCTGGGGAGGCTCTCGAGGTGTTCGACGAACCGCTTGTGCGACGGGAGGGTCTGCAGGTACCACGGGAGGGACTCGCTCTTGAGGGCAGCGAACTCGGACACAGTCTGAGCGATGGGATGGGACGAACAGATGAAAAGAGACAATCAATCGTGATGATGTCACCGACGGTGGTTGGTGTCATCACAGTTAGTTGTCTTTATGTGCTGTGCGGGCGTACCCTACCTACCTGGTTGGTGTGTCCGACTTCCTTGAGATACTTGTGGTGTTTGGCCTCGGCCTTCTTCATCTCAATCTCCTCGTCCGCAAACAAGTTGATGTGCCCACCAGCACCACCAGCCGCCGTGCCCACAGCCTCGCCACCATCTACGGCATCAGCAGCAGAGGGAGCATCATCGTCGTACTGGATGGCCGGTCCAGCGATGGCGTCGTCGTCGGCTTCCTCGTCGGCGGCGTGCGAGGACCTTCCCCCTTTCAGCCTGCCTATCTTGCGCACGAACTCCTGCTGGTTCTTGTCGCGCTTTTTCTTGCGCTCCTTCTCCCTGTGGTCATCCTGATCCTTGGCGACCTTAGCCCTGATACACACGCAACAACAACAACAACAATGAACACACGCACACGAGAAAGGGGAATTGGATGTGTGTGTGTGATATGGCCTGTAGTGTGCGGTGCGGGCGTGGCCATCGTACTTGTTGTCGTCTCGGTAGAGGTGCCATCGCTTCTGTGGCAAGATGTTCAGGCCGCCGTGACCTCCCATCGTCAGTCAGTCAGCTATCAACCAATATTCAACACGCAAGGCGCGAAAAAAGGACGCTAGCAGGTTGGAAAAAAAGAGGCAAACCATTGCGAGCTTGGCTGTGAGCTCGCCATTTCTCGGAGGGATTCCGCGCCCCTTTTCGCGAGAGCACCACTTGATCATCAGCAAGGATACCCCAATCGAAATCCGACGTCAAAAATCAGAGAATCGGAAGGCAAGACCACAGGGGCTGAGCTTCCGGGCCTCTGTCTTTCGGGACGGTTGTCGACGGCAATTAACCCCCCGTACAGGTGCCAAAGGAGCCCCCCACCGGCCAGAAATAGCACC
Source organism: Vitrella brassicaformis (assembly GCA_001179505.1). NCBI lineage: Eukaryota > Vitrellaceae > Vitrella > Vitrella brassicaformis. Next base: position 27,873 of record CDMY01000098.1, read on the forward strand.
GGCTGGCAGGGCAGCCCCCCCATCCAAACTGAGCGAGGCGGCACGGCATGAACTACCTCCCCAAGCCATCGGTTGGCTACAGCCAAATCCACGGCCCCCCAGCGGCCACGGCACCCGCCCCGCCATCACTGGCCCTCACGCAGCCCGCTGTAAGACCCACCCTCTCGCAGGGCGCTGGCGGACAGGCGCGGTCGCGGGTGGGTGCGGCTGCGGCTGCGGCTGGAGGAGGGCCTTTCGGCTTCGCCACCCTGCCATCTTCGTCGGCCTCTCCCTCCCTCTCTCCCTCCCCCTCCCAGGCAGAGGCTGCCGGAAGTGTCGTGCCCACACCGCGCTTCCTCCACCCCACACAATCGAGCTGCTCGTCGGCCTCGTCATCGTCACTCGGCGATGGTGGTGGTGGTGGTGGGCATCCTCCCTATGAGTTTCAGCTGTTCCCCGCCGACCTCATTCAGCAGCTGCGGGCGTCGCCTGCCAGCAGGGACAAGGCCATGGGTTCGCTGATCATGACGCTCAAGAGCCCTCGGTCGATACGCGTCATGGCCAATGAGGCGCAGTGGGGCGCGGTGCATGGTGCGGGGTTCATGGAGCTGATCAACTATCTGCTGGTGCAGGAGGGGGCGGCGGGGGGGAAGCAGGCAGGGACAGGGGCAGGGGGAGGGGCTGGAGGTGGCCAGGCTGGTGGGAGCAACAACGCGTTGCAACTGATGACGAGCGTTGTGAGGATGCTGCGGGGGAGGAGGCCGGCTGCCAACCTCAGCCATAGCGCCGCGAGAGTGATCATCCCCAGGGTAGGTATGCTGGCTAGGCTAGGCTAGGCTAGGCTACGCTATGCTGTGGTGTGGTGTGTGGGGGGTTGTGTTGGCGCCCAAAAAGATCTCTCTCTCCCTCTCTCTCCCTCTCTGTCTGTCTGTGTCTGTGTGGGTGTGGGTGTGGGTGGTCAGTTTCACCTGTTGTATCCCGGTCTGCTGCGTCAGTTCTCCGCCAACCTCTACATCAACCGCTCCTCAGCGCTCCAGTGCTTCTACCACGCATTCATTCTACTCGTACGCTACGCGCCACACACTGACACAGCTCAACACCACGCCCGTCCGCAGTCTGCCCATTTTCTCTCCTGCCTGATTTCAGCCGTCGTTGGCTGTGTCTGTGTCAAGCAATGTGGCTGCGGCCGCCCCGCGAGAGCGCGACAGAGTGCTGCACGAGTGGGTGGGCATCGGTCAGACGCTCATCGAGGCCCTCACCACACACACCGACCACAAGCACTGGAACGTCAGATCAGAACTGGTACACACAACGCTCTCACACATACCCTATATCGCCCACACGGAGAGAAAGACAGCGCACTGACCACTCTCCCTCTCTCTCCCTCTCTCTCTCTGTGTGTGTGTGTGTGTGTGTGCCTGCAGTGCCAGGCCTTTTCAGTGATCCTGTTGGTGCTGCTAGGTCCCGGCCAGCGGTCTCTCAGCAGCAGCAGCCAGCCACCGACAGCAGCATCGGCAGGAGGGGGTGGGCCCGTCCGCCCCTCTGGCGAGCAGCAGGCGTGGTATTGCCATCAGCTGCTGCTCGCGTCGCGCGACAAGCTGCTCAAAGCCCTCACCAAACTGCTCATGGACCAAAAGGACAAGGCAAGCCACATCCTTACACCCTTTTCCGCCCTCCACCCTCCCTCCCCAATACCCATGTGTGTGCCTGTCTGTCTGTGTCTGCAGGTGGCCGCGTACGCCCTAGAGTCTGTGGCGATCCTTCGGCAGGCCTGGTATGCGTTGTCGGTGGCCCCCCCGCCATGCAGCCCGGCCGATGAGTGTTTCGAGCGCATTGTGGCCGTCATCAAGTCGTTATCTGCATCTCCGTCTTCACGGCCGTCACAGCAGCAGCACCAGCACCAGCAGCACCGTCGGCCGTCGAGCACACAGGACGGCAATGGCACTGGCAGTGGCGGTGGTGGCGGTAGTGTGGAGAGCCTGGGGCTGCCGATGGGGCTGCCCATCCCGATATTGCCCGTGGACGGTGCGAGTGACGGGCAGGGGCAGGAGGGCTTCCTTATCGAGTGCCTTAGAAAACGGTCGGCTCACTCACAGACACACCGACACGGATGCATGCAAACAGTGCTCTCGTGTGTTCGTTCGCCCAGGTTCGTATCTCCCTCTCTACCGATGCTGTCCGACCCCCTCTCTCTGGAGCAGCCCGCCGACTCGGCAGAGCTCCTGCCTCTGTTTGACGACAGCACCCACCCGCAGCAGCAGCTCATCAGCTACTACGAGCACCCCGGGCAGCCCCCCGCATCCAACCCTTTTTTCTTCTCATGGTCGCCCGTAACGTCCTCCTCGTCGAGAGTGACCACTGCCGGCACGCAGCTGCCGTCACCCACACACACGGGCGGCTCGAGCTCCCGCGCGAGCATTGGGTTGGGCCTGCCACCGAGCAGCCGGCCGTCTGCAGGTCTGTCACATGTATCCCTCACGCTTTGTATCGATGCGTGGATGTCATCAGAGCTGGCGATGGGGAGCGAGGTGGCGGCTTTGCGATGGACCGATATCTACGGCTCCTTCGACGACGACTCGCCCGTCCCCGGTATCGGCATCGGCCAGAGAGGCAGCTACGCCAGCATTCACCTGAGCGGCCGGGACAGAGACAGAGATGCTGACGAGATGTCCTCGGTGTGGAGCTCCGCCAGCCGCACCACCAGCCCCGACCGCAATATCAACATCGAGAGGGCGAGACGGCAGCGGCCGATCACCCAGGGAGCCGGGAAGGAGGACATCAATGGCGAGGGCGAGGGTGGGGCGCTCCCTCTGGCTCCGTCGGACATATCAAGCCAGCTGCGGCTGCTGCGCACCAGACGGGCGAGCGGCAATCGCAGTAGATCCGCGCAGGTAAGCCACTCGGCCGGCAATCGGAACGGCAGCTCGGCCAGCCTCACACTTATCGACACCGACGGACCACCATCGGCCGCCCATCCATCGCTGGACTCACAGGCGGCATCGGGCGTCGAGTCGCCACCGGAGATCAACCTCATCTCAACCGCAAACACCAGGTGAGCAGGAAGGCAGGGCAGGCTCACGTGTCTACGGAACCTCATAGACAGACACCATTGTGTTGCTCTTTGGTTGTTTGGCAGTCGCAGCGGCCGCAGCCCGGCGGGTCGCAGCCGTCGTGGCGCCCCGACGGCCACCGCCAGTGCCAGCCGTGGGGACATGTCGGCCAACTCGATCACCACCACCTGTCCGGGGCACGAAGGCGACCTCTCGACCTCGCACCCCACCCCCTTTCCCACCACCCCCTATATGGCCCCCTCCCACTCCCCCACGGCCGCATGCGGCACCCCCACACCCATCAATGTCGAGCATGGCGGCGACGTGGCGGCCTTCCCTCATGTGCATGTGGGTGACGAAGCTCTCGACGCCAAGCTGTTCTCTGACGACTACCTGCACAGCACAAGCGTCATGTCACCTGAGGGCTGCAGGAATAAGAGGGAGAGAGGCCCGCTACGGCCGAGGGGCAATGGCAATGGCAATGGTGGCGGGAATGCTGCCAACGGATTCAGCCTCGGTTTGGTCGGGACAGGCATGAGCTTCGCCTCGCAGGGGAGCGGTCTGAGCGGCATCTCGGCCTTCAGGCAAAACACGGGTGACTCCCTCAGATCGGGCACACCAGACGTCCCCCCACAGCACGTCTCTTCATCAGCCCCCCTACCCCTCCCAGCCGACGGCAACACAGCCGCGGGCGGCCCTGGCCTGCCGCCCCTCCCCCCGTCGCACCGAAGACGGCAGCAACATCCACAATATCAGCCGCCGAGAGGCCCGCCATCCCGCGAGGCCGTCGCCGCCGCCCCGGCGGACGAGCTGATGGACGACGGCGCACAGAGGGACGTCTCGGCCCCTTCCACTAGCCAGTCCATGCGCACCAAGAGGGCAGAGATGCCCAAAAGGCCACACCCATTGCCGAGGATGGGCTCGGACGAGAGTCAAGTGGAGGTTGGTGTGGGTGCGACGGGTGGTCACCACTACGGCGCCCCGCCGAGGCGGGCCAACAGCAGCGACAGGCGAAGCGCCAACAGACGGGGCAGCAAGGGGGAGGACCCACAGTCGTCGGACCTCACCATGGCTGGTGTGGCCATCGGCTCACACAGCAGTGACGAGGCCGCCGATGTGGGCGTGGGTGTGGGTGTGGGGGGCGGTGGGCGACCCACACACACATCACGTGCAGCCAAGAGCCAGTCGCCCTCCTCAGACCAACCCGCCGCCGCCCCTTCTCGCCGCAAAGGCGGTTCTGAGGAAGCTGAGGCCGACGGCGCACAGAGGGGCTTCCTTGCGCGCGGCTACAGCTTCGGTGAGAACAAGGAGGGAGCCAGCAGCAACAGCAGCAGCAACCAACCGGCAGCTGCGGCGTCGGCCCAGCACCAACAGCAGCCGACCAGGAGGAGGCTCGCCCAGCAGCAGCAGCAGCAGCAGCCTGCTCCGAGTGACAACTCGGATGTGTCAGCTGCTGCCGCCATGCCGGTGTCAGTTTCTGCGCCGACTGTGGGGGGAGCGAGTGTCCGTGGTGCGGCTGGTGGTGGTGGTGGTGGTGGCGGCGGTGGGCAGAAGCTGGCTGTCCGTGCGGCAGACGAGGAGGGGCCGCTCGGTGTGGGCCTGGCCTCTACCTCTGTCACAGATGTGGGCGTCAAGTACTGCTACCGTGACGACCTTCAAGTAAGAGAGCACGTCTGTCTGTCTGTGTGAGGGGATGGATCGATGGATGGATCGATCGATGGATGGATGGATGTGTGGATGCAGCCGTTCCCGAGTTCGGTGGTGGTCAGCGAGCGGTACCTGCAAGAGCTGCTGGGGAGCAAGGGACTGCAGAGCAACAGCTGGGAGAAGCAGTTCAACGCCCTCAACAGCCTCAGGCGGGTGGCCAAGTTCCACCCCACCACCATTGTCACCTCCACATCGCCAGCCACCACCAGCAGCATCAGCGGCGCCGCCACTGCTGCTTCGCCATCCCTTCACGCATTCGTCAAGCTGGTCGGTGCAGATGGGTCTGTGGGATGGGAGTGAGGGTCAGTGTCATGTGTGTGTGTGTGTGTGTGTGTCTGGGTGGGGCGCGTGCGGTGCAGACAGTGCGTCTGGTGGACAACCTGCGGTCCTCTCTGGCCAAGAATGCGCTGATTTGTCTCAACGACCTCTTTGTCAGCTACCGAAAGCAGATGGTGGGTGGGGAGGGAGGGGACAGACAGATAGACAGACAGGAGAGACAGAAACCTGAGACACACGACATTTGCGTGTGTGTCTGTGTCTGCCATATGTAGGATCCCGAGTTGGAGACGTGTGTGCCGGTGTGCCTCAAGAAGGTCGGTTCCCATTTTCTCCCCTTGACGACACGAGATTGACAGACGAGACGAGCAGACGATTGCCTGTGTGTGTGCCTGTCCTGTGTCATGCTGTCCGTCACGTCAGGCCGCGGACACCAACACCTTCATAGCCGAGGAGGCCGAGCGCACCCTCCGCTCTCTCTGCAGCAGCGCGTCAGAGGGCAAAACCATCTCACTCGTCGTCCACGCCATCTCCAACTCGTAAGCCGCCACCAAACCACACACACACCTCCATCCCACCTCACGCACACACATGGTGGATGGATGGATGAATGTAGGAAGCACCAGTTTCTGAAGCGCACTGGTGCCTTGTGTCTGGGTTTGCTGATCCGGCGGCTGGGCGGCCGGGTGGCCGGCATACGCGACATTGACAAACTCGTCAACGCACTCGGACAGGTCAGCAAAACACCACAGACGGGGACAGAGACAGAGACAGAGAGATCTCGGTTGTGTGTGGGTGTGTGGGTGTGTGGGTGTGTCATTATCAGCTGGGCAGCGAGGCGTCGCCTCACTGCCGCGAGATGGCGCGGGCAGCCATAATCACACTCGCCAGGTAAGCTAGTGAGCCGCCTGTATGTGCGTGTGTGGTGGGGTACGTGTCTGCCTGTGGTTTCTGTCTGCAGGAGCATGAAGCCCACCGATTTGGATCGGCTGCTTAAGCGACACCTCTCTGACAGGGACCTCAGCAAAGTAACCTTGGTCGCTCCGCACACCCCTCCCACCCACATCAGTAAGTGTATGGTATGCTCCGCTTCGTGTGTGCAGGTGAAGGTGATGATAGAGAAGTCGGGCGATGTGGACGCCGATGCCATACTGGGGTAGATTACTGGGGTAGATTAGATAGACAGACCGATGGATGGATGGATGGACGGACGGACGGAGGGGATCAGTCAGTCGACAGAGGGAGCAAGAAATGCAATCCGGTGATCCATGCAGCCATGCAGCCAGCCACAGATAGTGGTGGTGGTGTCTGAGTCAATTGAACATGTTAGGGGGTAATTCATGTGTGTGCGTCATTCGTCCGTCCGTTTGAGAGAGCCGGGGGGACCCGCCAGACACACAGACAGACAGACAGACAGACGCCTCTGCGTAGCGTATCGGTTTGCTCACTCAGATCACAGAGAGGGTGGAAGAGTGAGTGGAGGGGGTGGATGGATGGAGGGGGAGAGAGTGACCTGCCTGCCTGCCTGCCTCGCCGACAGTTTGTTGCCAAACGAATCTCGAGTCTACCTGCGCTTGCTCAGCTGTGTGTGTGTGTGTGTGTGTGCTCGCGTGCATGCTTGCTCGTGTGTCTCTCTCTCCATTGTGGCCTATTTGTGGATGGATCTCTATCTCTCTCTCGTCCTCCGTCCGTGTGCGAGCGACATTTTGGCTTGGCTTGGCTTGCTGGCTTCGCTTGTGTTTGTTGTGCGGTCTGTCTAATTCAGTGTGTGGCTCGCTACGCTACGCTGTGCACACAACACACACTCAGATCGATTTATTCATTCACTCATTGGATGGATGGATGGATGGACGGACGAGCAAGTGAAGTGGCTGGCAGACACCCACCACACACACACACACACACATGGAATGCAGCCAAGTCAGTCCGGATGCACGTGTGTGTCCCGTTGGCCCAAATACACAGCTGCACCGCACCCCACCCACTCCTACACCAACAACCGACGTCTACGTGCAGCCAACGATCGAAAAAGTCCGCTTGAGCGACTGGCCTCCACTCCCCCGGCTGGCTACCTACTGCCCTGCCAGTGCGTGGCTCAGCTCTCTGCTGTGTTTGCGATGCTGATGTGTCAGTCAGGTCAGTGAGTGGCTCATTCAGAGCGGCAGTGGCGTGTTTGTGTTCCACCTGCAGACGGCCCGCTTTGCCGCCCCGAGGCACATGCCGCCCAGCAGCCCCAGGAACCGCTGACCGCCCGGCACATTCGACAGCAACAATGCTGCAGTGCACAAACAGACAGAAACCACACACACAAACACAGAAGGAATGACACACGCGCCAGCTGTGTGTTGTGCATAGCATATTGTGGGTGGGTGGCTGGCTGACCAGCGAGGCAGATGCACTGCGTGACCGAGAAGACCAGGGCGAAGAGGTAGGACTTGTGGACCATGGAGGCCCAGAAGGTCAGCAACAGGGACAGGCCGTAGGTGAGCGAGAAGGGCAGCCGCTTGTACGCCACGGCGGCCTCCCAGAAGGCTTTGGGGCCTCTGAGGAAACAAAGCGACGCCAGGCAGCACAGCGACCCCACAGTGAACGGCACCGCAAACTTCTGAGGCATTATCACCATCCTGAACGAACGAACGAACGAACACACAAATCAATCAAGACACACACATGAGCTGGTTCCACCCCTCCCTCTCTGCTCTGTGCGCCACACGTGCGTCATGCGCTTAGCGCTTACACAGGTAGGAAAAAGAAGGCGAGTGCCATGAAAAATATTCCCAGAGCGGCGGATATCCCGAAGTAGATGAGCCTGTCCGTCGAGATCATGTTGTCCGATACCTTCTGCTGCGCCCCGCTGACGACACTTCTTGCCGACGTGGCGACGCTCTTGGCGCCGCTGGCCATACTGCCGATGCCCTTCTGCGCCAGGCCGATGAGGCCCTGTGACTCGCCGATGTCATCGGTTGTCACGGGAAGGCCTGTGGCGCCCTGCCGAGTGGGCAGCTTGATGTGTTTGCCGATGTAGCCCATCATGGTGTTGCTCGTGGACTCGCCGGCGGCTGTCTGATTGGGTGCGGCGGTGTGTGCGGATGGGGAGGCGGCTTTGGGGTTGATGAAGTTGAGGTTGGACGCGAAATCGTTGAACGCCCTGCTCCCTGACGACATAGCAACTCCCACACAACGCGCGAAGCTGCTCTTTCGAACCAGCGAAGATAGAGCTATTTCACGGAGCTGCGAGCTTAGCCTTGGAATTCGAGCAATCAGAAGCGCCCTGTTCGTTGCTTCCCTCCCTGCTGGCGCTGTCAGTCCATCTAACAGGAGAAGTCCCTTTCTTGGTACGGGCGTGTGTGTCGTTGTTCCTTAATTAGCAGCAGAGAGGATATGATGCTGGCGTTCCTACTGGGGTAGATATCTAGATGGGATCAGTATGGCTGTCAAGGAGGGAATGAGTGTGTGCGACCCTGAGCCGGAAGATCTGCTCATCGTACGGACTAACATCTCCATCATCGAGAAATTCCTCATCGGCGATGAAGACGCCAGGAAGTAAGACGCACACAAACACACACAGACAGGCAGGCAGGCCGTTCTGTGGGTGTAATGATGTCACGAGCACACAGCAGCCACCCTCACACACATCCACATTGGCTGGGACATGTTGAGGGCGTCCGTCGTGCCACACGCCTGATTTATTGTCTGTCTGTCTGTCTGTCAGAACGTCTGTGGACCACTTCATCGCCCGTCTGAAGGAGACCGCCGTGCGGTCATCGGTCGAGAGCTCAGAGCGCCGGCTCTTCTGCCACTACTACTGCGTCCTGCACAGGCTGGCGAGAAGATGCCCCTTCAAGGACATGGCCGAGCGGCTCTCGTATGAGCGGATGCGGCTGCAGGCAAACATACACACACACGCCTCTCGGTGGTGTGTAGTGTGTCAATCGCGTGTGTGTGTCTGTCTGTGTGTCTGTCTTGGTTTGGGCGTGTTGCAGAGTTATAGTTTGCCGCAGATCGATGACAGGCCGTCACGGTGAGCAAACAGAGAGAGAGAGAGGGATGGATGGATGGATGGATGGCTGGATGGAGGGAGGGAGGGATGGCCGTGTGGTGGTGTGTGTGTGGATGGCCTGCAGGTTTCTGGAGGCCGACGAGTTTCCCAGCGTCGACCTGTGAGCGCTAGCGCTGCCCTCGCACATCACACAGATTCGCACGACACAGACGCTGTCTGTGTGTGTTCTACAACACACCCAGGACCACCCCGCTATGGCGAGAGATCTTCACCACCAACAGCGGCCGGCTGTCTTACCTCCACCTCTCGCTGGCCTTCGACAATGGCTACCTCGAGCGATACTTCAACACTCTCAAAGTGGGTGGGCAGACAGACAAACGAACGAACGGACCACACACACACACACACGCACACACACCCATGTGTCTGTCTTTCCGTCCGTCAGTTCATAATGCACTCGTCCGAGGGCCCTCTACCGAAGCCATGGAGGAACTTCATCGCCATCATGGTAAGAAGTACACAGACAGATCTAAGTGTGTGCTCAGATCTCTCACCACACACACACAGCCAGACACAGACACAGACACACACCCCCGCTGTGTGTCGTTGGTTGACTGACTGGCTGATGTGGTGTGGTGTGGTGGGTGCAGGCGGCCTCTCGGCACCAATGTGACTACCTCGTTCGCTTCCAGCAGGAGCTCTTCCTGATCAATGGCGGAGGTCAGTCAGTCCCTCACCCCCCCACGCACCCCACCCCCACCCCCCCCCACACACACACGCACTCTGATCTCTGTCTGTCGAGTGAGAATGGCTGGAATGGATTGGATTGGATTGATGTGGTTCCTTCGTTCGTGTGTTGCAATGCTTGGCTTGCAGACATAGGATGGCTGCGCAGTCCCCAGTCGTGTGCGCCGCCGAAGCTGCTGTCGCTGCAGCGCCTCAACTGCATGATGGCACACACGCCCTGGACCGTGCAAGTCGATACAATACGGGTGGGTGCACATGAGGAGGGAGGGGGGGAGGGGCACACACGCAATCCCTCTCTCCCCCCCCCATCGCCCTCTCTCTCTCTCTCTGTGTGTGTGTGTGTGTGTAGGAGCTGAAGGAGGGCGAGAAGCCCTGGTCGGTCGCCGAGCTCGCGCAGGCCATCGTCATACTCAGGCAAGCCGCCACTCCCACTCCCACCCCGAGCACCTCCAAGGCCCACACACAGATGGAACCTCTCACATGTGACTGACCATCGGCTCTCCCACCCCTGCAGCACCTTCCACACCCTCTGTGGCGTCGTCTACGGCCTAGGCCTGCGTTGCGAGGAGGACATGGGCGACCAGTGGGTGGTGAGCGAGCCGCCCCCCGAGACCTCGCTGCCCGAGTGCTTCGAGGGCGAGACCGGGCAGCGGGTCATAGCGCTGCTGCAGAAGTACAAGCCCGACGCCGACTGGGATGAGCTTGAGGGCGGCGCTATGGAAGGTCCGCACACACACACACACAGAGAGAGAGAGAGAGGGGGCCGCAAGGACATCTCTCTGTGCGCGTGTGCGTGTCTGTGTGCAGTCGAGTCGATGTTTTCGCGCAAGGATGTCTCCGACGAGAAGCGCCCCGCACTGAAAGCCGTCATGGCCGCCCACCCCACTCTCGCCGCACCCTCATCCGCCAGATTCAGATTCGCACAACAACCGCCACCCACACCAGCAGCAGCAGCGGCAGCGGCATCATCGGAACCACACCCACACCCACACCCCCACCCACACCCCCACGCACCCCTCCCGCCTCTTGCGCGCGAACGGGGCGAGTCGCAATCGCCGGATGTGTCGCCGGTAAATATGCGTCGCGGTGTGGGCGGGGGTGCGGGAGGGGGAGGGGGGAGCGATGGTGGATCGCCTGGTGGTGGTGGTAGTGGGAGGTGGGCAGAAATGTACCCTGATGCTGCTATCAAGGAGTCGCAGAGTGAGTGTGGGCAGAGAGACGTGCGGCTGTGTTTTGTGTGAGTGTTTTGGTGGTTAGAAATTCTTTCGTTCGTTCGTTCGTTCGTTCTTTGGTTTGTTTGTTGGTCAGTGCTGCATTATGGTGAGTGCTCGTGGGAGGACCAGGCCTATGTGCTGCTGCAGCAGTTCTACCCTGGTATGGACACACACACACACAGAGAGAGAGAGGGGGGGGGGGGGGGGGG
>CDMY01000098.1:53685-65364 GCA_001179505.1 Vitrella brassicaformis
CCCCCCCCCCACCCCCTCCCTCTAATCCATCCACCTTGCACCCCACCCATCCGTCGACACCGAAAGGCACAACAGTACTCAATCGGCACATGGAGTGTAAGAAGCACACAAATCACACGCAGCCCGGTCAACAGCCCAGCGACTTCACAATTAAGTCCAGTAAAGCAAGTAGGCAAGCGGCCAGCCTCGCTCGGCCCCCCCCGCAGGCGGGCAGGGTGCTTCTGCATTATGAGCGGCATTCGAGTATGGCGGCCAGCTTGAGCAGGTCGACCGGGCCCTCGGACACATCGCCCGCTGCCGGCGCGGAGAGGGGCTTCTGGACCTGCTTCAGCAAAGCAATGCCGTCCTTCCACTCGCTGCCCTCTCTCACAGAGGCCGCCTTGTATGCTTTGAAGAATGTATTCGCTGCAGTCAGCCACAGACAGGTAGGCAGACAGGCAGCACGGGCACACTTGGCTCATTCCAATGGATGTGCAGCCAGCTGTTTTTGTCAGCTTGCTAACCCAGTTTCCACCACTCGACCAACTGCTCGACAAACGAAGTACATCCCTTCTCGGTGAGCACCGCAATCCGAGGCGAGTCCTTCTCGACCTGAAGAAAGGAAAAGATCTTGTGTCTCTTGCCTGATCCTTGTGTCTCTTTGCCCTACTGCGCTGTCGAAGTCAAAATACACAGTGTGGCCCTTGAACAGGCCCATGTTGTCGCGCTGCGATAGACAGACACACAACCGAGTGAATATGGAGCGAGAGCTGAGCTGACGCCAAACATTGCTTACCTTGATGTCGAATATCGAGATGTCCCTCTCTTGAAACCAATGGAGTCCCCTCAGTGCGGCGGAGAAATGGCTGAGCAGCTCGTCGCATGTCAGGCTGCCCCTCTGGATGTCCTCCCAGGTCCCTGACCACCATGCAACCATCAGCAGCCTGCAAGAATGAATTGTACCTGTGTACTGTATCTTCCTGCCGTGGGTCTCACCCTCCATCAACGGCATCAGCACCACAGTGCGGCCCTCAGCCCCCCGGGCGGCCGTGTGCACGTCAATGTGCATACTGTGGAAGGGGAGGACGGCTGGAGGCCACCCGCTCCACTCGTCCAGCAGCTCCTTCAGACCAGAGGTCATCCAGGAGGCCGGCGGGCATATGGGCGGGTGGCCGGGGGGTGCCGTCTCCGTGGCGTTTGTGGCGCACTCCGCCTTCCATCTGTTGGCCGCCTTTCGCACCGTCTGGAAGCCCTCAAAAGCCTAGGAGCCAACAAGGGACCACCATCGACTTTGAGCAGCTGCCGGACCTTGAGTCTTACGAATTCGGGGCAGGATGGCAGCTTCGCGAATTTGGCGGCCCAGCGAGGGCGGTCCTCTGGATGGCTGCCGGGCGGTGCGTCGGTGTACTCGAGGTAGATCACGTGCGAGCAGAGTCCTTCCCCGAGCTTCATGGGCTGCCCTGAGGTGTCCACCGACGGACGAAGGCCGTACTTCGACAGGGCAGCCTGAATCAACGTGCAGAATGATCCACACACTGGTCTACATGAGAGGCTTTGCTCAGCTCACCAGGATCTCAGGGGTGACCACCTCGTCCAGCCTCAAGTTGCGATCTTCGGGTGTGTCCGCCGAAACGCTCTTGGCGGCAGTACAGAGACCTGCACGCAGCAAGAAACGGCACAAGAGGTCTGTCTGCCGGCTTCATGGCCCACTGTATCATGTGGAATGCGTCACACATACCTTTTGAAGCGCGTGTAACATTTTCGTGGGCCTGGATCTTCCCTACTCCCCCCTCTTCTGTCTCGTTGGGCATCTCCCAGGACGCGCCCGACGTGGCGGCCTGCAGTGCAGACAGACAGGCAGACAGACAGACAGACAGACAAGAGGCAGAGAGACAGAAGGGAAATGATGTCATTATTGTCATGATGTCAAATGCGAGAGGCGTCCGGCATACTGGGGCGGATGTGGACGTGCTTTGGGTCCCATTCCCTTGTTCCTTCTGTGACGGGACAGGCAGCCCTCACTGATTGCAATGCATTGCTGTGCGTGGCTCTCGCCTTTCCGTTCTTACGTGTGTGTGCCTGTGTGTCCCCTCTTGAGTGTCCTTGCCGGCCCGGGGCAGACCATTGGCGGCCTGGTGTTGATGAGGGTGGGCCCGCCCGTCCCCCGAGGTGAGTTGCCCTTCCCCTGCTGCTGGCTTGTCTCGCCACTCATGTTCGTCGACTGCCTTGTGGGCGCAGCACTGCCAGCCGCTCGTGGCCGTGCACTTGGAGCGGCACCATGCTGATACGGCGGCACCGATGGCGCTCAACATGGTAATGTGCACGTGATTGTTTCTGGGGGCTGATGCATGTTGCACGCTAAGCTCAGAGGCTCGCACTCCGCCGCCGAGGCCTTTTCCCATTGCAAGGGCGCGACTGGTGGGCCCATTTGGACCGTATAGTAGTTATGCGTGGGGCTTGCGAATTCTGTGTGTGCGTGACACTGTGCAGCAGCACATGACACACACAGTCAGTGACGGACGGAACTCGATGATGTGTGTGCATGTTTCGTGTACTGTGGGCTTAGATGACTGAGGATCCACACACATATACACACACATTCTATTTGTCTACGAGAGAGAGAGGGAGAACGGTCTTGCAGGAGCACACACCGCCGATCGATACACACAAAGGGCTGCCGCCTCTCTCTCTCTCTGTCTCTCTCTCTCTGCACACCATTGCACCGCTAGACAGACAGACACACAGACTAGTGTACACGCTCTAGACAGACAGATGCAATACTTGTTTGTATTAAGGGATTGCCTGTGCTCCTTGCTGTGAGTGAGAACAAACTCTCCTTTCTTCTGGCAGACGGACAAGTTATTAGCTGTACACACATCCGTACACACACTCCACCACACAGCGGCCTCCTCCCCACACAAACAAACAAAGACTCTCACTCTAAGGCACGCCAACAAAAATCCCCCCGAGACAAAACCAACCCCAACCCCCACCCCAATGGGATGGCACCCCTCCCTCGCCCATGTGTCTGCCCATCTCCATCCATGCGCCTGTCTGTCTGTCTCGTCATTCGTTCATGGCATGCCCTGGAAGTTTTCGTTCTCGAAGAGGTCGCTGTCCGGGCCCTCCCCCCTGCCATGCCTTTGCCCTTGCCCACCCTCCCCCTGCTGCATCATTGTGTCGAGCCGCTCCTTCAGACGCCGCCGTATCGCACACACAGCCGACAGCTGACCTCGGCCCATCGACACATTGCCGGGGATCGAGACGTCCTGCTTGTTGCTCGGTGAGGGGATGAGCGGCACGATCAGGGCGCCCCCGACGGTGCCGCTGCCCGTCATGGACACGCCCACCCGCGGCGGCTCGAAGAGCACCTCAAACTCCGTGTTGGAGCGAAACCGCCGCCTGAAGTAAAAAGCGCAGCCGTCATCTGCACACGCACACGCATCCACACAGCCAGCCGGCAGCCAAGGGGGAGCGATATGGGATGGCGGATGTGTCCGTGGACACATGTATGTGTCGCTTGATATGATATGATGTAATGTGAGGTTTTGTTGCCGACTTGACTTACCGCACTCTGATTGGAACCAGTAGAAGGGCAGGTCGGGCCAGGGGCCGTCGATCGTCAAGGTGGGCGACCTGTGCACACACACACACACAGACAGACACGGATGCACGAATGTGCGTCCGTGTGTTGATGCATGTGATGTAACCAGGCGTCCCTCCCCTCTCACCTGAGCAGGGCTTTGTGCCGGACCACTCTGGGGTCATTCGTCACCGGCTCGATGTCCAAGGTGGTGAAGCTACCGTCCAGCCAGAACTTCATCAGCGACGGGAAGTCCTTGAGCGCAGTCAGGTCCACAATCATAGCGTTCTCCTTGCCCAGCTCCCTTATCTCCCTCAGCAGGTCCAAAGCCGCCCTGTCCCTCTCGCCAGGAAAGGTGGGGTTCAGTGCCATGTAAATCAGCTTCATCGTGTTGATGGACGACGACCGGCCGATGTGCAGGCACCCGATGGCCCGCAGCCGGTGGCTGCAGAACCACCCCACACACCGCCTGTTTCTGTGCATGGCCTCCAGCGACCCCGCCCACTGCCGCATCCTCACAAGC
Source organism: Vitrella brassicaformis (assembly GCA_001179505.1). Lineage (NCBI taxonomy): Eukaryota > Vitrellaceae > Vitrella > Vitrella brassicaformis. The sequence goes on from CDMY01000098.1 coordinate 57,771, forward strand.
ACGTCCACCTCGTCACTCGTGACGGCACCGCGACCGCCAGCGCCACTGCCGTCATCGGTATCCGACAAGGATGAGCCAATGGTCAAGACCTGCAGCCACCTCTCAGTGGCGCTGAGGGCTTCCTCCTGCGATAAGACGCGCAATCCATCACCACCGCCTCCGTGACGCTTCTCCGTGACGGTTGGCGGTGGCGCTGGCGGCGTTGCCACAGCTGACAGCAGAGATGTGCGGGGCGAGGTGAGCCTCTCATGGACAGATGGAGAGGCGGGAAGGATGAACGAGGTTGCCGTGGGCAGCCACACCGATAATATCATCCACGAGGGAAGCAGGTCGCCCAGGAGCATCATCGTCGCAGCGCAACTCGCCGGCCGACAGTAGAGAGAGAAAAGAACAGCTTTGTTTTACTTCAGATCTGCTTCACACAAAACGCCGCACAAGCCCCTGCTTCAGCGCAGGCACTTGCATCTCCACGAAAGCTCGCAAATTGAATGCGCGCTTAGGGCGGCGGTGCTCTCTCATGCACCCCCAGCACTCCGTGCGTGGTTGTTATAAGGGCGTGTTTGTGTGTGACTGGGCGATCTGCACTGGCTGGCCACCTGGGGATGGGCGGTATCTACGTATGGAGTCATGGTGCCTGACGCACGCACGCACGCCGCCTTCAAGCTGCTGCTGGGGTGGCGTGTGTGCGACGCTGTGTGCCTGCTTGTATGTGGCCGTCGTTCGCAGCGCATTGCATATCCTCCTCTCTGCTGCATCTGCCCTCTGCGTGCTGCGTGTTGCGTGTCCGGGTTGCATGTTAGGGTGCCTGTTTCATGTTGGACAGACCGACAGGGGACTTGGCCGTCAGGCCACCTAGGGTGCTCCCTGAAACCGCTGCGAATGCGCGCTTAGCTCGGAGACCGGAGAGCGGTGGAGGCAGAAATGGAGAAGAATTCAACGTTAAGCAGCTGTTCATTGGCTCACCTGCATCCGCCATCTTGCAGGACAGCCGAGGGTGCGGCAACAGAAAGCAGGCGGACAGATGCCCCTCCACCAGCCCATGCATCCCGCCACACCAACCACCCGACCTGCATCCACTGTCCGGCTGCAGAAGGTCCCAGTCACGCCTCAGCCAAGATCTTTGCCTGCAGGAAGCACACGAGGAGGAAAACGAGAGGGGGATCGCAGCTCATGCCGCTGTCCATCAGCTGGATCTGGGCAGCGCTGGTGGTGCTATGCCTGGCGAGTCGGCGTGTTGATGCATTCCGGCTGCAGAGCGTCGATCTCTTGATGACTGGCCGCAGTGCTGCCCGGCTGCTGCGAGGGAGGGGCAGGGAGAGGGCGGGTGGTTTGGGTGAGCTGAGGCCGCCGGGAGCTGTTGCTGTGGACAAGGAGACCCTCCTCACCGAAACGGAGAGCGCCAGTGGCGACCTCACCGAAGGTAGGACGGACGAAGGAGGGAGGTTCACGACTCACTCACTCATGTGTGTAAGTGTGGTGTGGATGGTTTCGGTTCATTTGCGGTGCAGATGGCCTGGGTGCTCGTGTGCGCATCCTGAGTGGCCGCTATGCGACCTGCGAGGGCGTGGTCGTCGACACCAGATGGGACGCCAAGGGGCAGCTCAAGGTCAGTCGTCAGTCATAGTCACACAGAGACCGTCCGAAGAACAAGTCTGACATGTTCATGTGATATATGCGGTCGGGTCTTTTGTGTTGGTGTTGGTGTGTGTGGTGTGGTGTGCAGCTGTATGTGCGTCGCGATTGCCGTGTGGGCGAGGCGGAGTCAATCCCGCCGGAGTTTGAGCCAGGACACGACAGAATGTGGTGGTGCGCAATACACATGCATTGCATGACGACTCGATAGATGTGCCATCCGCCCTCCTGTTCTCCGTCTGTCTGTCTGCTTGCCGGCAGGTATCCCGTGGCATCGCTGCGCCGCATCGCCGCCAAGGCGCCCCCTCCCTCTCCCTCTCCCCCCCTCTCCCTCATTGAAGGCATCGACATCCCCACAGCCGCCGATTTGCGGACTGCAGCCAACATGCCCGCCCCAGCGTCCTTCCCCATGGCGAGCCAGCTGTTTGGCGGTCTGGACAGGCAGGGGCAGGTTGGTGAGAGGGGCGTGTACGCCGCCATTAAGAACAGCCTGCTCAACGCCAAGACGACTGACGAGGTGCTGCGGTTCTGGGTGGCAAACAGAAATAGGATGGAGCCCGCCAACTTCCCACACGCACTCTCAAGGCTTGGGCGGTCCGTCAAGTGAGTAAATATGCCACGCGGCGCCGAGCAAATCTGTCCTCTATCAACCTCTCTCTCTCTCTCTCTGTGTGTGTGTGTGTGTGTGTGTGTCAGAGAGGCCGGTAGGCAGTCTGGAAGGCGTCAGAGTGACAGCCGCGCGCGGCGCACCACGCGAGATGAACTCCTCAGCGACAAGAGGTGAATGAACGCACCCAACCAACCCAAGCAGCGAGGGGCCTTTTTTAGTGACACACTTGTGCGTCGCGTCTCTGTTCGTTGCTGATCCGCTCGTCTACAGGTTTTCCGACATCATGACCGAGCTCGCCCAGCCAGATACCATCGGGTAGAGAGAGAGGGGGAGAGAGAAAAGAAAGGCCGTCTTGCGAGCCAAATCGACACTTACTTGTCCGTGTGCGTCTCGATGTGTGTGTCACCGAATGCAGGCCTCTGGACGGCCCCTCCCATCTCTTCAGCATTGTCATTGCATTCGCACAGCTGGCACTTCACAAGGTGAGTGAAGTGTGTGAATGGGTGGAGAAGGAAGGGCACTGCAATTGAATAAGAGGTCCTTCACCGATGTGTGTGTGTGTGTGTATGTGTGTTGCCTTGCCTTGCCTTGCCAGGCGCCCGCGTATGAGTTCGTCTACTCGGCCATCATGCGCGACGTCACTTCCAAGCTCCCCGCTGCCGTTCCATCTCTCAGCGTGCGTCGTCAGTCAGTTATCCAAGGCGTGGCGTCCCTCTCCTTCTTCATGCGTGTCTGTGCTGTTCTGAGCAGATGAAGCTGCTGGCCCGTCTTGCATGGGCGCTGGCAAAGCTGGGCGTGAGGGAGAGTGCCGTGTGGGACGCCATCGGTCAGGAAATCACCGACGCGCCCGACCAGATGAATGAAGTGGTCAGTCAGCTCAGCGACCGCAGGCAGGACGATATGTCAGGACAAGGAGGCATCTGTATGTCATGTGTGTGTTGGTGTGGTGCCGGTTGGTATGTCGGCTGGTTTGGTTTGCAGGACTATCCTTTTTTCGTTCACGCGATGGGCTCTGTGGGCTACAAGAATGAGGCCGTGTTGAGCCTCATGGCCGACGAAGCTCTCAGGAGGGACCTGGTGTCCCAACTCAATCCTCAAGTAACTCCTCGCGCACACAGAGGGAGGGCACCACAGCCACCGCAGGCGGACACCCCTTTGTTTGTCATCTCATCTCATTCACAGGGTTTGTCGAACGTGGCATGGGCCCATGCGAAGCTGGGCATCCACAACGGGCGGCTGTTCCAGGCCCTCGGCGAGCAGGTCATCAGCCTGTCGTCCCGCTTCCGCGAGCAGGAAGTGGGCATCATCCCATGGGCATTCGCCACACTCGGTCGGTCAGTCGACACAGCTGCCACCACATGGCGTGTGATGTGCGTGGGGTGGCTGCAGGTTACTTCGACCGCGAGGTCTTCCGTGCGCTTGGGCGTGCGGCGGTTGAGAGCAAGAAGTACCTGACGACACAGCCGGCCCAAGTGGCGTGGGCCTTCGCAGCGGCCGACATGCCACAGGCACATGTGTTCAAGGCCATGGCGGAGGAGGTGGGCGATGCGAGCAGCAACTGGAATAACCGAAAAAGCGTTCAGTTCGTTTGCGTACCTTTCTGTGTCTGTATCTGTTTGTTCTGGTTGGCTGATTGGTCTGGACAGATGGTGTGGCAGCTGGACCGGTATACGGCCAAGCAGCTGTCGCAGGTCATCTGGGGGTACGGGAAGCTCGACCACATCGACCAAGCGCTGCTGCAGAAACTCACAGGCGCCGTCTTGCAAAAGTAGGAAGGAAGAGGCAAAGGGGGAAAGGGCGGGCCACACACACACACACGCACTCGTTTGTCTCCTGTCTGACTCCCGTGCGTGTGTTTGTTGTGTTTGTTGTGTCTAGGGTGTCGACCTTCAAGATGGTTGATGTGATGATGACTCTGCAAGGGCTGGCGGCCAGCCTCACGGGATCCATGCAGCACCACAAACTGGACGCACTGCCACTGGTCGACGGTACGCACGCACCCACCCACCCATACACACACACACACTCTCTCGCCCATTGGCGCGTTGTGTGTCCCTCTCAACGCAATGCAGCTCTGGCGCAGTCGGCGGTCCGCTGCCTGGCGGAGCGATCTGCCGATGTCCCTCCCCACATGTACATCAACATCCTCCGCTCCCTCGCCGAGATGCGCGTCAAAGACGAAGAACTCCTTGACCTCATTGCAGCCATCGCATACGAGCAACGGCAATCGGTTGTGGAGACGCCAGCGGCCTTCGGGAGGCTCATATGGGCGGTGCGGACGCTTGCCGAGCCGCAGGAGGGAGAGGGTGACGAGATAGAGGCCGACTCCGCTGCGGGGCGGGTGCTGGTGTATGCGAGGGAGGTGCTCGAGACATATGTGAATCGGATGCTTGGTGCACCAGCAGCAGCCGATGGGGCGGCTTGTGGGTCAACGCCGTCGGCAGCTGTCGTGTTGAGCCTCTTCTCAAACCTGGTACGTACCACACTGACTCAGCCGAGAGGGAGACGCCTGTAATGTGTTGCTTCATTCCATTCGATTCAGCTTGAGAGCGGTGTGCTGCCGAACCCCGAGGCCATGGCGCGTGACATGCGGCTCATCGACAGGGTGCGGCAGATTGTGGTGGCGGCTGCAGACGACCTCACAAGATTCGACTGGGAGAAGGTGAGCAGAGCATCGGTGGGGTGTTTGTCTGGTGGCAGAGAGAGAAGAGGTCTTTTTGTGTCTTGTGTCTGGTTGTGGTTGTGGTTGTGGTTGTGGTTGTGTCCGTCCGTCAGCTGGTGGATTGCTTCGAGTTGTTTGAGCAAGTGCTGTCCGACGAGGAGCGGGACCAGTGGTTCGACATATTCGCCAACGTCCCAAGGTAAACACTCACAGACAGATCACAGATCGCCCACAGATGCATCCAGCGGACCCACTTCACATGTGTGTGTGTGTGTGTGTGTGTGTCAGGTTCATCGGTCCCGAGGATGAGCTGGCGGCCATGCGGGAGCAGCTGGCCCTCGAGCAGGACGCCGAGGCGCAGAGGCGGCTGGAGGAGGAAATGAGGCAACGGCCGGAGTACAGCCATCTGCCAAAGGTGGGTCGGTCGGGTGGCCAGGCCAACGAGCCAGCCAAAGCTTATGGCGTGGACGTGTGGAGGCCTCTTCCTCTGTGTGTGTGTGTGTGTGTGCAGGGTCTGCCGCTTGACTCTGTTGTGGTGGTTGACCCGAACGACTCTCTCACCACCCAAGGAGATGAGGTGCGTTCAGAACGTTCGTGACGTAACAGCCGGCCGGCACGTCTGCCGTACGTCCCTGTGTGCGTCTGTGTGTGCGCGTACGTGTCAACGGCCTCAGGAGGAGCCCAGTGGCCGTCGAGGATTCGACTACGAGGCGAGAGACAGACAAGTGGTGGGCAAGGAGAGCGCGCGGGGAGGACGGCGGTGACCTGACGGATTCGTGGACAATTGGTGGGTCGGTCGGCTTGTGAGATGCTGTGAGATGAGGTGTTTGAGTGTTTCTCTCGTAAGGCGATTGCACTCTGTAAACACAGGAGGTGCCTTTTTCGCCGTATGTGTATGTGAGCGGCACTGATGCTGAGTGCAACTGATGCTGGTCATGCTGGTTGATTGTTCGTCTGTCAACTTCACGAGGGTGATCTTATCTATGGTGTCTCGAGGTAAGACGCCATGGATCAGGTCGCCATCGGCTCGGTGACACACGAAGGACCAACGGCTGTGACTGTGCCGTCCTGAAGTGTGTGTTTCTGCCATGCCATCGTATCGTGGCACACGTCGGATTGGATCGGATCTGTGTCTGTCGTCCTTTGAATGAATGGAATGGTGTGTCATGTGTGTCCCTGCCCAACCCCCGTCAGTCAGATGCATGTTCGTTCGTTAGTTGATGTCCCTCACGAGTGATTGCAGAAACATACGCAGATGGAGACAAACCAAGACAGACAGACAGACCGACAAGAAAGGAGAGATGGAGAGAGAGTTCGGCGCAGTCGAATGTGTTGCCCTGTGTCACTGAGTGCCGTGTTGTGCCTCGCCAGCCATGCCCCCACACGCCACTTAATTGGCTAAAAGGACTGTAAAACACACACACACACGCCCACGCACCCACCCCCCGTTCGTCATCTATGATCCGTCGGCCGGCTAGCTAGCGAATGGCTGGGCTGCCCCGGGGCAGCTGCCGCGTGTGTGTGTTGCAGTTGGCAATCTACCTGTGTGGAGGGAGAGAGACCAACAGACACGTGCAGAAACACACGCATACATGCGTGTGAATGTCTGTTTGGCTCACGAGCAGACGGGGCCGTCCAAGACGCGGCACTGCAGGGGCATGTTGGCGAACTTGGGATGCGTCTCCAACTGGGGGGGGACAGGGATGTCCACGCAGTAGCACTTGCGGCCTGTGGCCTTGTCGACGCCGCAGTCATCTCCCCACTCCTTCCCATGGCACGAGATACCTGTAGCACTACCTGCAGACGCACAGACACACACAGGATGCACGTGTGAGTGGTGCGTATCACATATCCATCCAGCTGCCTCTGACAGCTGTAACGTGGATCCAGTGCGTGTGTGCGTCCGTACCTTCTTGAGTGCCTGCGGTGGCCTTGGTACCACCACCTGCCTTGGCGATCTGGCCCTCCACATATGCGATGGTTGCCGTAGCAGATGCCGTGTTGTTGCGGGAAGCTGTCAAGGTGGCCATGCGGTGCAGGAAGGGACGGGCCTTAACCTGGCCCAGGACACCGGCCGACAGAGACTTTGAAGCTGCATGAGACACACACGCACCGTGACGGAGACGGGCGGTGCTGCCGCCCTTCTCCTTTTCGACACGCACCCAGGTTGGTGGCATTGATGCGTTGCTGGTGGGCTTGCGCAGGTTGGCTGACCGACAGGCACATTACCAGTGCAATACCGATAGCCAGGTCCACGCCGACCACGAACGTCTTGGACAGCATCATTCGTCTAGGCGTCTCTCGAACGAAGAGAGGATTCAGGTGTATCAGGATCTGATCAGGATAGGATCGAACGAAGAGAGGATTCAAGGAATGGCTCAAAGCAGTGGTCAAATCCGAGACACTCACTCAGAGACGGCAGGGTGGGGCGGTGCGAGCTAAGCGTCCATTTCCCTTCAGACCCGTTCCAGAACACCGCAATCATGTGGCTGGTGGTTCTTTGTTCGTCGCTGGTTGCTCTGCTGCTGCTGCCGGAGGGGCCCGCCTTGTCCGCAGCCATGACCCCTACCGCGGAGAGCTCGAAGTCACTGCTGAAGGCGGGTTCGTCGATGTGAGCCCCCTGCTCAACAGGCGTCGGTTCGATGAACCGCGAAACAATTGTGGCCCGGTCCCCAGATCTTGGCCAAGAT
>CDMY01000098.1:69913-88282 GCA_001179505.1 Vitrella brassicaformis
GGTGCATAGATGGCTTGTTGATCTGGTGCACTATGCCCCCGATGGAATGCATGTTCCATGTGGTGGTCATGAATGCTTGAGACATGCAACAAGGGCAGGGCACACCCCTTCTTACTATTCTCCGAAGCCTTGGAGCCGTCGGGTTGATCAATCAATCAATGGTGTGTGTCTCGCTCTGTCTATCACACCAATCCATCCATCCATCCATCCATGCCTGTACACCCGCATTCATTGACACCGTCCATTCATGTGTGTGACCCTCTGTGGTGTGCACCAAGGTCAGGCAGACTGAAAGAAAGACAGACAGACAGAGACCCCCCTGCTTGATCCAATTGGCTTGATCGATGGACGGGCGGATGTCTTGTCCTTCCTGGCTGGTTCTTGTCCATCAGCGGAAGCGGAGCTGGTCGTAGACTGATGGACAGACAGAGATCACACACACACACACACACACACAGAGAGAGAGAGAGATGCACACAAGCCATGTTGGCCGGCGGGCGACTGTTTGCGTGGCTGAGTACTTTTGTGGCCCGGGAAGTAGATGTGGAAGCGCACGCTCGGCAGAGCGTCGCTGATGAAGTATTTGTAATGCACAGCCAGGGGATCCTCTGTGTTGCTCCAGGTGATCTCCTTGCTCGTGAGAAATTTCTTGAAAGATCCCTCATTCTTGAGCCTTTCGTAGTTGTCGTGCGTAATGATCTACACCCGTCGCACAGACACACGCACATGCAGGTTGATGACCGCATCAATCACAATCAATGCACAGTGACACAGTCCCTTACTGACCGTGTTGGAACGAATGCAGAACTCTCCCTTGCCATTGTCCAGCTTGTAGGTCTTGCCGTCCACACACTTGTTCTCGCAAGTGCCCTGCGCACACACAGAGACACACACACGCCATCCATCCATCCGCCCTTGCGAGCAACTCGTCGACACAGTCACCCACTGTCAGACTCACCGTGCCGATGGTATCGCTGCTCGGGGAGCCGGCTGCTGGTTCGTCTTCGTCGGGGACCCAGCTAATGAACTTGACCCTGTCAATCACACACACCTCCCCCTTGCCGCAGCCGCTGGGGGGAAACCACTTGTAGTTCATGCCGTCCATGCCGTAGCTAATGGCCTTTCTGCTGGAGACGAGGAGAATTGGCTCAAACACCACCTTGCACGTGTCGCCAGATTTCCCCTCCTCAGTGAAGGCTGAGGCTGCAGGAGACGGAAGAAGGCCAGCCCGAATCGAACTGTCAAGCCCAACTAAATACAACGGATGTGCCGACCTGTTATGGGACGTCCTGTGAGCTGGATGGTCGTGGTGAGCTTCTCGAGCGCCTTGACGGCATTGCCACTGGCCGCCACAGAATTGGCACTCGCCGTGTGTGCGGCCTCGATGATGCGTCTGGCCTTGCCGAGTGCCGTCTGCAGATAGGCAGCCGACACGGACCCACCTGCAGCAGCCGTCACATCCATCCATCCATCCATGGCTTTGGAAAGATCTCCTTCTCTCTCACCAGATTGCTGGATGAAGGCGTCGCCATCGATATCGTCCCCTGAGAGTCGGCATGAGGCGTCGGACCCCCAGCTGCTCACACACATGTACACGCGCGCCCAAGCCAACGACATTACCATCCACAGAAGGCAGGTATGCACCAGATCAACACGTGTGTGTACCAGCGCGCCGGGGGTTCCTCTCTTACCGGTGCATCCGCCCCGTCGGGGTCTTGCCGTTGGCGGTCTGGATGGCGGCACAGAGGCCCACCAGAAGCACCAAAGCTACGGCAATCGCGCAATATCGGGTGCCGTGGCCAAGGTGATGCATTTACTTGGCTGGGTCCGCACAATTAACACCCAACTCGTCTCTTAATGTGCGCATACCCAAAAACAACGGACCAGACCGAGCCACCATTCTGCCTGTGCACACTGGTCTCATGCATCCCGCCAACCCTGCCGCAACTTCTCGTATCATATCGCCGGCAGTGCCTTGAATGCATCACCATCAAATGGAGACGCCGACCCCGCCTTGTCCTCTCTCTCAGCAGCAGATCCTGCCTCAGTCTTCATCTCTTGCCGGCTGCCGAGTGACCGCACGGTGGCTGCAAACTCATCCATCTGGCTCGCCAGCAGGTCCACATAATCTGAGCCGCTGTGTCGCCCTGCACCAATGTCGTCCATGTGCACGTCGCTGTTATCCGTCGGTGTGCCGGTTGGTCGCTCAGAAGAAGAGCGTCGTGATGGCCATGATGAAGCAGCAGGCGGACACGTAAGGGCTCAGCCGTTCTCCTATCCGGGCCATCTTCCACAGGAGGCCCATGAAGCCCTCTTTTTCTCGGTGAAGAGCTTCGGGAACTGAGCCTTGAGGTACGTGCAGGTGCAGATCATCAGCACTATCACCTGCAGGAGACTCTTGAAGTCAAACAACGCGCTCAACGGAATGTGGAAACCCTAACCCACCCTCACACGTTGACTGAACTCATCAACCTGACGCATCCGATGATCCATCGCTGTTGGATGAGTCCATGCATGCATTACAGAGACGCTCGACCGTCGCAAAACGTGTGCACCACACGCGCCAAACACAGGAGCCGGCCATCCTCTCTCGCCACACACTACCACACACACGGATGGCCGTCACTCAAACAGCGCCACACGGGTCAGTGTGGCGCTGTTTGAGTTTGACCTTTGGGATTGCTGGGCTCTGTGTGGCCTTTGCCGTCTCCGTGAAGCCGCTCCGTGGGCATGTGTCACACGTATGCGTGCAGTGTCACGTCACCCCCACACCCCTCCACTCACCTAGCTAGAGCACAGCACATACACCCAAAGAAAGGAAAACCAGCCAGCCACCTTCCATTCCAATGCACACAAAACCCGGGCATCGGGCAGAGAGCCGACAGACATAGTGATATGTATATGTTGGTATCCTCGGTTGATTCGTGAGAGGGCCGTTCACTCCTTCTTCTTCTTCGAAGGCGGCACGTAGTCTGTCAGATAGACAGCACCCCCCCAAGAGAAAGAGAGACAAGCGAAATCAGTCGGTCAACCGTTGTGGCGTCCACGACTGATAACTAACTGCATGAATGCGTACTCACTTTTGTTGCCTGGGAAATAAATGTGGTGTGTGTGTATTTCTCCGCCCTTCCTGACCTCCTTGGCCGCCTTCTTCTCGGCCTTCTTCTCGGCCTTCTTCTCGGCCTTCTTCTCGGCCTCGAAGCCGTAGGTGTAGTCGAAGGACAGCTGGTCGAGGGGAAACCACTTAAAAGCGAAGTAGAGTAACTACACACACACACACACACAGAGAGAGAGAGAGAGAGTGTGTGTGTGTGTGAGCATTCGTTTTTGCACATCATCCATGCCATGCCTGCGTATGTGCTCACCCCCTGGTCAGATATGCAGAAAGGGTCCGCTAAAGTGTTACGTAAAGTGTTCACTGCAGTGAGCTCCATCGAGGTGCAACTTTCGATGCACCAACCATGCACACACACACGCAGAGAGACAGAGAGAGCACATCCACTCATCCATCCATGTGTGCAGGCGGCAGTAGCGCATATGTGTCTGTCTGTCTGTCGGTCTGCCCCATTCACCTCGCCTAGGGAGCGGTGGTCATCAGTGTGTTCGGGTTCGCCTGTCGTCGATTGACCCCAGGTGGTTCTGAGGACCCTGCACGTTCACCCACACACCGCACCCAATTGACGACATCACATCCCCCCCTCCCCTCCCCGCCCGCCCCGCCCACGTACACCCGATCGACGAGACACATCCTTGGGCCGCCCACCCTACACTTCCCGTCGTACGAGACGCCGACCATACTCCAGTGATGGTGATGCTTAACTGGTCCGACTGGACCTTCCTGGCACGTACATCAGAGAATGACACAGTCACCCATTGTGCCCATACATCGTAGCAGACACCGACTGATGTGTCCTAGGATGTATGAAGCCATTAGAGTGACCTGCAAAGTAGGGGTTCTCTGCGGGGGGGCGGTGATTGATCTCGTCCAAAGAAGGAGCGCTGGGGATCTCGGAGTAGAGCCGTTCAAAGCCCAGTAGGGGAGCGCTGGCGCCGCTGGGTTCTGCGAGGTAGGGGTTCTCTGCGGGGGGGCGGTGGTCGATCTCGTCCAAAGAAGGAGCGCTGGGGATCTCGGAGTAGAGCCGTTCAAAGCCCAGTAGGGGAGCGCTGGCGCCGCTGGGTTCTGCGAGGTAGGGGTTCTCTGCGGGGAGGCGGTGGTCGATGTCGTCCAAAGAAGGCATAGGCGTAGTGCTGGGGATCTCGGGGTAGAGCCGGGTGTGATTGGCCGGCTTGTGTTGTTGTTTAAAGTCCAGGACCACCGTGCACTCCTCTGCCCCTGGTGTGGGTCGCTCACGCGGAGGATTCATTCGAGTCCAGAGGTCCGCAGTGGGGTGAATACAGAACTGTCCTTTGCCATTGACGAGCTTGTAGACGTCACCTCCTGGGCAACTGGGCTCGATCGTGTCGATGCTCCGGCATTCCCCCTGTACACACAATACAACACAACACAACACAACAGACCACACAACACATAACCGTTCCATCCATCCATCCATCCACACACAGACAATCTCACTCACCCATCCTCGACTCTCCATCGACACAGGAGGTCCTTCCAAGTAGTTGGTCACACATACCGCCCCCTTTCCCGAGCAAGAATATTCTTTCGACTGGTGCTTGAAGTACTTGGTCCCGATCAGCATAAAGAAGTGGTTCACCATTCTGTCCTTCTCCGGACTGGAGTATGGCTGCTTCCTCAGTTTTTCCGGCGGCTGCTCCTGTTTCGACTTGTCGTACAGGTCGAAGACCACCGCGCACTCTTTCAATTTGCACCGTTTCACCCATGCCACAGAGACGCACAAAAACAACTGTGTCGTGGCACTGTACTTTCGCGTCAGGCTGGCATTAGGCCGGCCCGCTGCGTATGTATGTGCACCCACCTGTTTCAGCTGTCCAGATGGAAGTGGAGCGCCCCGTCTGTTGGATGGTCGTGGCTAGGTCCTCAATAGCCGTCACGACATCGCCCGTTGCCGTGTGTGCGGCGGTGGCCATCGCGTGGGCGGCGGTACTCGCCGCATGTGCGGCCTCGGTGATGCGCTTGGCCTTGCCGAGTGCCGTCTGCAGATAGGCAGCCGACACGGACCCACCTGCAGCCGTCACCCCACCAGATTGCTGGATGAAGGCGTTTCCCTCATCAGAGGGCGGACACGAAGAGGTATCCGCACCTGCACACACACAAGCCAACAACACTTCCAGTCCATCCTTACGCAAAGCAGGAACGCGCCAGATCAAGACGTGCACAAGAGCGCCGGGCTTTCGCGCCTACCGATGCATCCACCCGTCTGTATTTGGCCAGTGCCGTGCATCGCTCCTCCCACCGCGCCAGCCGCACCAAACTTGCCACTGATGATCCCGCCGATCACCGCCCCCTGGACGCGTCGGACACCACGTCACTCTCCTTGGAGGTGGGATGCTTGGCCTTGGCGAGAGTCTGCGTGTCCTCGACGAAGCTGTGAGGGCACGTGGACTTGTTGTTGGTGACATGGGCTTCGTGTCCCGCCGCCATCTCTTCCACATTTGAGGCTGCGGCATTGCAGAACAAGATGGCCGCCAGGATGGCAATAGGCGCCATGGGAGCAGCTGGGGCGTATTCAGGACGTATTTGGGGGCCAATCGCATGGAGTGGGGGCGTCTCGATCTAGGGTAACCGTTTAGGGTTTGACTGCTGCGTGGTTCAGCTCGAGCCGCACCGCGGATAGTTCTCGATTGTTGCGACAGTGCTCTTTAGGTCTCCTCCGTTGGGATGAGCGCGTTGTTTGACTTCAAGAGTCTGCTGCAGGTGATAGTGCTGATGATCTGCACCTGCACGTACCTGAAGGCTCAGTTCCCGAAGCTCTTCACCGAGAAAAAGGAGGGCTTCATGGGCCTCCTGTGGAAGATGGCCCGCATCGGAGAACGGCTGAGCCCTTACGTGTCCGCCTGCTGCTTCATCATGGCCATCACGACGCTCTTCTTCTGATCTGATCGAGTCGGACCAACAAACGGCACACCGAACCGACGAGGGATCACAGCGAAGTACGTGCACATGGACGACATTGATGCAGGGCGACACAGCAGCTCAGATTATGTGGACCTGCTGGCGAGCCAGATGGATGAGTTTGCAGCCACCGTGCGGTCACTCGGCAGCCGGCAAGAGATGAAGACTGAGGCAGGGTCTGCTGCTGAGAGGGAGGACAAGGCAGTGGCGGGGTCGGCGTCTCCTACATTTGATGGTGATGCGTTCAAGGCGCTGCCGGCGAGGGAGCAGGTCTACCGGCTCACACGCGTCGCCAACCAGTTGCAGGTGGGCAAAGTCGCACTGCTCTCTGTGTGTGGCCTGACGTAGATCTGTGTGGCTGGCTGCCTGTGTGGTTCTTTCGTCCTGTTTTTCTGCAGGCCGTGTTGGCTGACACCAACGCCGTGTGCCGCCAGATCCGACAATCAAAGACCACCGGTGAGTGAGTGAGGGACTCAGGGCACTAAGTACATCATTGGGGGACACACATACACACAGACTGTCTGTCTGTCTGTCTGTCTGTCTGTGTGTCGGTTGCAGGTGGTTTGGACATGAAGACAGTGGTGGACTACGCCTTCCGCATCGCGGGCACCACCTGCGCGCCGCCCGGTTGGGACGAGCAGTACATGTACAACCCGCCCAACAAGACCCCCTATGTGACGGCCGAGGGGCCCGACGGCCAGCCGGTTGTCGCCAACAACGCCTTCCCCACCCACCCCTACTGCTACCCAACGGACGAGTGGGTGCGCGAGTCATGCCTCTTCAACCACATGCAGCTCAGAGGTCAGTCAGTCAGTCAGTCGACAGATGGCCCATCTGATCTGGTGTGATGTGATTGATTGTGTTGTGACATTGGTCGTGCAGCGGTGCCTCCGACGGTGACGGTGACCAAAGCTGAGGGAGAGCCCATGACTGTCGTTGTAAGCCTGGCTGGCTGGGAGGGATGCACAGTCAGTGAGTGAGTGAGTAGTGAGTGAGTCACGATGGATGGCTGTGCCGTGCGTGACGTGACTCAGGTGCATTTGGCCACGCCGACGGAGGGTGCGCAGATCTACTACCAGATCGACCCCACCATCGACGACGCATCGGCCGCACAAGGGCCAGGCCCCGACAACGCTGCACCGGTGCATGCACACAGCATCCCAAATCTTGCTCGTCAAGTGGATGGATACATACACGTGTGATTGCAATAATGAGTGTGTGTGATGATATGATTCACCCATACAGTATGACCCGAATATGCCTCCGAGGGTATCTGGTGCAGGACGACACTTCCTGCGGGCACAGGCCTTCAGACTGGGTGAGCGCCTGACTGAATGCGCGGATGTCATATTGGTGTTGATCAAATGTGTGTGTGTGTGTGTGTGTGTGTGTGTGTGCACAGGCTCGGCCAAGGGCTCAGGCTATGTGCAGCAGCAAGTCGACATAGAGGACGAGAGTGGGGCAAGACGCACACGACCACACACACGCATCCCATTGTCTGTCTGTCTGTCTGTCTGTGTCTGTCTATCAGCCAGTGCTGCCAGTGTCCAGCAGCAGCAGCAGCCGCAGCCACCACCTCCCTCTCTCGACGTGTCAGCAGTGGGCGGCCTGGCCGCCCGGCGGGCAGACAGGACGCCCATCAGCGCCATGCGCACCCTGTCGTGGCGAGAGGGGTACGTGAGCCCACGTGTATATAACGTAGGCGTTGGTGCAGTATCCGTGCCCCTGTTTGTCGGTGTGTCCCGTCCCACATCACATGCATTGCAGGCAGACCCCCTCTGGCACTGAGGAGCGGGCGGCCAAGCGGGCGAGAGGGCAAGACCTCTTCAGGTCAGTCGATTGTGGGTGGGTGGGTGAGTGAGGTGCACCATCTGTTTATCTCTGTGTGTGTGCGGGGGGGCACCGGTCTGTCCATCTGTGTGCTGTGTGTGTCAGTTCTCTGCATCTAGGAGGTATGGATGAGGACGAGGAGGGCTCATCGCCGTCTCACTTCGGCGGCATGTCCCCCGCCATGCCCTCCAGGGGCGTATCGGCCGCTGCTAGTGCTGCCGATGCCGCTGGTGCTGGTGACGAGCCGCCATCGGCCCCCCAACAACAGCAGCAGCAGGAGGGGGATGGCGAGGAGCCGTTAGGGAGCGGGGGAGGTGGTTACTCATCGAGCAGCTCCTCTAGTAGTGGCGAAAGTAAAGACGACGAGTGAGGCATAGCTGACGTGTGTGTGTGTGTGTATGGAGGGGTGGATAATCACATGGACTCACTGCAGTGCACTCACTCTCAAGACAGACAGACTCCCATGTTTACTTCCGCGCGAGTCTTGATTCCCCGTGCGCGCAGCTTCCGATGATGGGTCTGCACACGAGACACACACGCACATATGCACACATACGGGCTTTCCGCTGGTCGATGCTGACTAGACACACACACACACACTCACACACCCTGGCACACACAAATACAAATTGACCTGTCAGTGAAATCTGACCATAGACACACATGATGGGAGGGAAGCCCGAGCAACCACTTGTCCTAACCGCACTGGAACGGATCAGACAGACAGACAGACATTATGAGTGAGGGAGGCCAGTCGCGAAAAGCACCCCCACACACCACACCACACCACACCAGACGCATTCAAATCAATCAACTGTCACACTCACACACGTGCAGGCAGGCAGAAATATCCCTCCCTCTCCGTTCGCCATGTGCAAAACAGACAGCTTACCTCACACACACACACACACACGCACTTGTATACACACACGGTAAGGCGCAACCACAGCTGACTGACGATATATAAGCTCGAAAGCAGTCATCAGCATCTTCAAACCACTGAAACGGAGGGCAACAAAGTGAGCAGCAAGGAAGGAGTGTATGCACACACAGCAAACAAGCAAGCAGCCAGGTACACCATCATGCCCTCCCTGCAGTCGGTGTCGGTGTGAGCGAGCGACAAGCATGCAGAGACACATCCATCCACATCCATCCATTACGTCTGCCGGCAGCAAGCAAGCAACGTTAAGCTGTCTCCCTCCCCACCCCACCGATGACAGCCAGCCAGCCCGCCCCTCCCTTGTGCGTGTGCGTGTGTGTGTGTGTGCGATGTGGGCAGTCGCCACACACCACACCCCATGGCAGCCAGCCAGCCACCCAAGGCAGCACAGCACCCGTACACTCAACGACGTATGTTCCTTACCCACACGAAAAGAATCGACTCCGCGCGGACGTCAGATGGATGGGAGGGAGGAAGGAAGCACGGTACCGTTCTCTCTCTGCGTTGCGTGCGGTGGGGAGGGGCTAACTTGGATGACCAGCCGTGAAAGCAGCTCCTGCATGCCCCGCAGCGCATCTTCAAATGAGCTGCCCGGGACGCAGAAGCCGCGGCGCAGGCAGCAGATCCACATCAGCAATGCACCACACGCACCCACACAGCACTCGACATCAGTTGGATGCCATGGATGTGTCAGGGGGTCTTTCCGCCTCTACTAAACAGCTGCCCTCTTGAGCGTGCGTGAGCCACCGAGGAAAAGCGGACCACGCACATCCAGGCAGTGAGGGAGGGAGGGAGGCAGGCAGGCAAAAACAGCACATCGTTCGCTCTCTGATAGCTAGATGGATGGATGCACACATGCGTGGCAGACAGTGGCCCGCATCATTGCGCTATCTGTGGTTTGGTCAACCCCTGAGTCCGCCGCGGTCGAGGTGTTGGCAAAAGCAGCTCTGGAGCGCTTTTGCCAAGGCCTCCACTCTGACGAACGTAGGCCTCGACCACCTCAGGTAGGCGAGGCGCAGGTTTCCCACCATCCATTATCCCCTCTCTCTGTGCTCTCTGCCTCTCTCCCCCCTCTCTGCCCTCCTCTCGCATGCAGGTATGCATCGCAAGCGAACCTCCATCCATCCATCCCTCGCCATTCATGAGCTATAAGTGCGGAAACAGGGGAGTAAGTGAGTACGTACGTCAGCCGGTGAGGTGAGGTGAGGGAGCTATTTGACTTCGCTCCTGGGCACCACCCAGCCCACCACGACGGTGATGTCGTCCTTCTTCCCACCCTTGTTCGACATGCCCTCCATCTCCTGCAGGCGCGCGTTCCACGGCGTGTCGGCCTTGCTGTCGTGGCTGCGGGCGTAAGCCGCCTGTGCCAATGCCTCCGCTATCTGACAGGGAGAGAGAAAGATGCGCGCGCGTGTGTGTGTGTGTGTGGTGGGTGAGGGGGAGGGTTTGGGTGCCTTCTTTGGGTCGGATGGTCTTGCGAGGTTGCCGAGGTCGGCTTGCTGTGTGGGGTCGGATTGGATGGCCTCTGCCTCGAGCGGCGACACGAAGCGGGCCGCTATGGCGGCGATCTCGTGGTCGAAAAGGTTATCGAAAAACCCTGTTGATCAAACACACGCACACGCATCAAACGGTGTACATCCCATGGATGTCGTGTACCATCCGAGCCGACTATGATGAGGTCCCCCTCCTGCACAGGAAGGGAATAGAGGTCGGCATCCTGCACACACACACATCACACGCAATGGTCCATCCACCCATCCATCGTCTTGAGGGGCTTGTTGCCCCACCCACCTTTGGTGTGTCTCCCTCTCCGTCGTTGGGCTCGTTTGGCATCTTGGTGAGCTGGAAGGGGCAGTTGAAGTAATGCTGCTGCTCCTCAGTCCGCAGCACAAACGACAACAGCCCGTCCGGACCGCGCCTATCAATCAAATCATCCACACCATTCCCACACACACACACAGGAATGCTCCCCATCCCACACACACAGCCAACGTACCTGAACACGATGATGCCCGAGTCTCCGACATTGGCCACGCCCAACCGGTGGCCCACATCATCCAACGCCGCCACCTAAACACACATGTGAGCTCACATGTGTGTGATGCTTCCGGCTGTCTGGCCGTGTGCCTGTCGCACTCACCACAGCAGTGGTCGACCCAGGCGGCCCTTCGGAGCGCGCAGCACGGTACCCCTCCCACAAAATGCCCAACGCACTGTTTGCGGCCGACGCATACACACCAACACGCAGAGACAAGGTCATGGTGTCCATCCATCCATCCATCGATCCATTTCTGTGTGTCGCTGACCGTTTGGTGTCGGGCAGTTTGTCGGCCTCCGGCGACCCGGTGCTCTCGAGTGAGAAGTTGCCCACATCGGCGCTGTGGCAGCACTTGTCCATCATGTACGCCGGGAAATCCCTGTGCGTGCGTTCGGATCCAGGCACAACACACACACATAGTCAGCACATATTCTGTCTCCACTTCTGTGCGAATCTGTGTCTCTGTGGTGTGGGTGTGTTTTACCTGGGATCGATGCCATATTTCCACATGCCGCCCACGCCGTCGGCCACGCCCACCGCCGACCCGTCACTGCACACAAAGTGGGCGTCCTCGCCTCCCGTCGCCTTCTTGGAGTCCTCAGGGATGGCGCTCGACCCGGCCCTGTCCGTATGCGGCACACACAGACACATGAAGGGATTGTCAAGGGAGTAGTGTCTCTCTGGCTGACCACAGCTGTAGGTTTGTCTTTGCGGGAGGATGGGGCATGGTGGGTCGCCTCTTGGGGTCGCTGAGGACGCTGAAGACCTCCATTGGCGGCAGCAGCCGCTCGACAGACACCGGCGGCCACTTGGCCGGACCTGCCGCACGGAAAATCCCATGGCCAGACCTAAACCACACACACCACACACAGAGACACAGATGGATACCTCAACCTCACCTCCCCTCTGTGTCTCACCGCGCGAGTGCTGTGATTTTGGTGAGTGGCTTCCAAATGTCGGCTGCAGCGGCGCCCCAGTTGGCCCCGCTGGCGACGACGAACGACGGGTGGACGAACTCGTCCCCCCAGAAGGCCTCGACCGCCGTCCCGCCGATCTGCGGCCCGAACCGCTGCGCCAACCCCTTCGGGAACAGACGCACCGACACGCGATAGTGGCTGAAGGCCAGGTGGAACTCGCCGCTCTGCCATCCCCCTCTGCTCCCCTGTTGCTGGAAGTGTTGTCGAGCCTGTGCAGAAGATGCAGCAGCAAAGCGGGTGGTGGTGAAGTGGTAGGTGGCGTGGGGCAGTGGGGTGATGCTGCTGGCTGACGGGCGGGCGGGGGCGGGCGGGCAGCCTGCCAGTGAGTGGGGGTGGACTCCACCCTCAGCCCCAACACACACACCCTCCCAAAAGCCAACCCTCTCGTCAGTGTCGTCACACACGTCACTGTCGGCATCGGCATCACCGTGATCGCCATCACCGTCACTGACGACCGATGACGCGTCAGCCGCAGTGGACACATCAGAGAGGGAGGGGGAGTGGGGCACACTACAGGGGGGCGACAGAAGGAGAGAGGGTGCCACGAGGGAGGGGCACTCCTCACGGTGAAAAAGGGGCAGAGGCCACAAATCGACTATGCAGTCTACCTCCATATCACAATCACTCACACACACACAGTCGGTCACTCAGTAAGTCAGACACCCCCGACAGACAGATACAGAGAGACAGAAGAGACAGAGAAGCGACAAAAAAGGCTGCTTGCTGCGCGACGAACGTACGCCCTTAATGCAATCAAGCAACCCAGCCAGCCAGTAAGCCACTGAGGAGGTGAGTGAGTCAGTCGGCGGTCTAGGTAGATAAACAGAAACGGCCGATACAAACAACCGAGTGTCTGAGTGACCAGCGGGCGGGACAAAAAAAGCCCCTGATCAAAACCCCCTGTCTGTCTTTCTCTCAGTCTGTAGACTGACAGAGAGAGGGAGGCAGGACGGACACCACCCTTACACACCGCCAATGGACGACGAACCACCGAACGAACGATACACAAGGACGGATTGGCGGAAGGAATGGCGAGAGAAGGACCTCAGTCAGTCACTCACTCAGCCACGTAAACACACCGATGTTGGTCGGACGATGAACAAACCGGACAATCCCACAGACAGACAGACAGACGAACTGACACAGCTCCTTTCTCTCAAGCACTCACTCACACACTCACTCACTCACTCACACACACCACACCTCACGATGACAAATGTAGATAACAGCACGATGGATGGATGGATGGATGGATGCTACACAACACTTGAGTGAGAAGTGCATCAAAACTTGTCTTCCTGATTGCAATGTGCCGGAAGGCACCGCATCCCACAGACCCACAGACAGACACACACCTGTTTGGTCACCGCCTATGCGACTGTACTAGCATCCCACACACCACTCCCGCAACACCATGCCCTTCAGCTAAGATAAGACTGTTCCCACACGCACCGCAACACACAGCACCACAACACACAGCAACAAGGCGACACAGCACAAGACCGACGAGCTGTCTTTGCAGGCTGACAAAACCGTCAGTGAGTCAGCAGTGAGTCAGAGTCACTCAGCCGCAGCAGACGCCGGCGGCCGCCCCTCCTTGTCGCTCTCTTCGTCCCTCTTTCTCACGCCACAGCCGATTGAATCAGTCAGCCACTCAGCAAGTCAGTCAGTCAGCCCCCCTGCTCTCGCCTGCCAACCCGCCCGCCCGCCTCTCTCTCAGTGTGTGGCGTGCTTGTGCGCAGATCTGCCTGCCTGCCTGCCTGTCTGCCTGTCTGCCTGTCTGCCTGGCTCATTCGCACACCTGTGTGCTGGAGAGCTGCAAGCCGGCCGTTACGCACGGAATGGATACCCACAGCAGACTCGACATCATCACGCAGATCTCTTCCACAAGCGCGCAGTGGCTGGAACCCTCTGAAAGAAATGCATGAGGCTGGCGCTGCTGCTGCTCCCCCTTATGTGTGTGGAACCAACCGCCGTCGACAGAGATCAATGATCTTTCATCGCTTCACGCTGCTGTTGTCATCGGCTCTGAGTGCCACCGCGTCAGCATGGGCTGCAGGCCCATCGTGGCATCCGTCAGCAGCGTTCGTCCCCCTTTCACCGCTCTCTCGGCCGTACCCACATCTGCATCAGATCGGCAGGCGGCACCGTGTGTCCATGGTGGCGCCTTCCAAAGTGCCTCAGGAGACCGACGTGGTCGTCATTGGCAGCGGTGATTGCGCCTGCCAGTTGGAAGATCACAATGCAATGATGCAATGCGACTGACTGACTGACTGACTGACCGTCTGTGTGCAGGCATCGGTGGTCTGTGTTGTGCGGCTCTGTTGGCCAAGTATGGCGACGATGTCACTGTCTGTGAGTCGCACGTGTACCCAGGTACTTACTGATGATGCACGCACCAAGAGTGTCGGGCGTATTGACCGTTGCCCTGTCTTTCCTTTTGTGGGTGTCAGGTGGTGCGGCGCACTCATTTGAGCGTGATGGCTACATGTTTGACTCAGGGCCCAGCCTCTGGGCCGGCATGAGCCAGCCGTCAATCAACCCTCTCAGACAGGCAAGACAGACAGACAGACAGGCGGGCCACACCAAGTGCCCGATAATGTGTGTGTGTGCGTGTGTGTGTGGCTGGCTGACAGGTGCTTGATGCCGTGGGTGAGGAGGACTCTATCGAGTGGTGCAGCTACGACGGCTGGTCGCTCTACACACCAGAGGGCACATGGAGATTCACTGTGGGCCCGGGCAACTTCGAGCCCACACTGCGCAAGTACGGTGGCGAGCAGGCCGTCAAGGAGTGGCGAGCGCTCCTCAAGAAGATGGAACCCATCATAAAGGTCGCCAGCGGCATCCCCCCAATGGCCTTGCGCGCCGACCCGTTCGCCGTCCTCACCGTGCTGCCCTACCTGCCCTCTCTGCTCGGTGCAGGCAGGTCAGCTGCACGTGCACCAAATCCGCTCAACAACAGCACTCTCTGTCACAGTGTGTGTGGGTTTGGTTTGGACAGGTATGCGAACAAGCTGACAGGTCCATTCACCAATATTATGAAGGGCACCGTCAGCAACCCCTTTCTCTACAACTTCCTCGACTACCTGGCCTTCGCTTTGAGCGGCCTGCCAGCCAACGAGACGATCGGTGCGGCAGTGGCGGTGACGCTCTCCGACATGACGCGGCCCGGCCGCGCGCTCGACTACCCAAAGGGGGGCGGCGGGGCGGTGGTCGACGCGCTCGTGCGGGTGAGTGAGTGACCGTAGTCGATGGACAGGCATGAAGCAGTCCAGCCAGCGATTTATGCGTGTCGATCCGATCAGGGGATCGAGAAGCATGACGGTCGTGTGTTGCTGGGTGCTCATGTGGATGAGGTGCTGGTGGAGGGTGGACGGGCTGTCGGCGTGCGGCTCAAGAATGGCAAGACCATCAAAGCCAGGAAGGCCGTCGTCACCAACGCATCCGTCTGGGACACAGCCAAGCTCCTCAACCCTGGTAGCTGAGCTGGACCAGGGAGTGAGTGGGTGCCTTGCCTTGCGCTGTTCATGTGTCGACTCTGTCTGCATATGTTCGTGTCTGCAATGCAGATGTGGTGCCTCCCGAGCTGTTTTCTCGTGCGGACAGGACGCCCACTACGGACAGCTTCATGCACCTGCACCTGGGCATTCGCGCCGACGGGCTGCCCAAGGACTTCGACATACACCACAGCGTCGTGGTACACACACACACGGATGGAGCGGACGAAAGGATTGATGCAATGCACGTATGTGTGTAGTTTGATTGGGACGTGGGCATAGCGGCGCCCGCCAACATGGTGATCGTGTCCATCCCCACCGTGCTTGACCCCTCTCTGGCGCCCGAGGGCCACCACGTGGTCCACGCCTACACCGCCGGCAATGAGCCGTGGGAGCCCTGGCAACACCTTGATAGAAAAAGCCCCGAATACAAAGTGAGTGAACGAATGATCCACTCGCTCGCTCGTTGGAGGCAGACTGTCAGACTGTCTGTCTGTCTGTCTCTTCTTTCTCTGCGTGCGTCAATTGTCTGTCAGGCCTTCAAGCAGGAGAGGAGCGAGGTGCTGTGGCGTGCACTGGAGCGATTCATCCCCGACATCAGGGACAGAGTGACGTGTGAGCTGGTCGGCTCCCCCCTCACACACCAGTTCTTCCTGCGCCGCCACCACGGCACTTACGGCCCCGCCCTGGCAGCCGGCAAGGAGACCTTCCCGGGCCCCAAGACGCCTCTGAGGCGCCTCTACCAGTGCGGTGACTCGACCTTCCCTGGGATCGGTGTGCCTGCGGTGGCCGGGAGCGGCATGAGTGCCGCCAATGCCATGACGCCAGTGGGGAAGCAGCTGAGGCTGCTGGGCGAGCTGAGGAGGAAGGGGGCGCTCGTGACTCATGAGTGTGAGTGGAGGAGACCTGTGTGTGTGTGGCACGCGGCTGGTGGTGTACATATGGAGGCATAGGTCTGCGAGAAGAAGAGCTTAATTGTAGGGTTTGTTTATGAGGGTGTGGTGAGCTGCTCACTGAGCGGTGACGTTGTGCGTGGCGTGCGGCAATAAGGAACCCATCCTGAGTCCGAGTATGTGTGCCAGGCAGACACTGTTTGTCGCGTGTGTGTGTGTATGTGTGTGTGTATGTGGCCTGCCTTTGACTGATTGAAACGTCTGAGACGTCGATCTGTCTGTTGGGAGAGTCTCATCTACATATACGCACGCACAGGCCTTTCCCTCCCCTCCCTCTCTGCGCGTGGACCCCTGTTGACATGAGCCTGTGTGTGAGTGTGTCGGTGTGTGCGCCACGCGCTGCTGCACACGCGCATTCATCAAATTCGCAAACCCTACGCATAGCTAGGGTTTAGATGAGCACGTCAGCCGCCGCCCCGCCCCCCTTCTTAGCACACAGGAATGGGAAAGGCTCCCCCGCAGCGATCGGCAAAATGCGAGCTTAGACGTGCAACGGCACGCACCTTTTTGAAACTTTTAACCGCGCAGATCAGCAGTAGAGAGGCTCACAGGAAGGCCACACAGCAGCCAGGAGGGCTCTCTTCGCTCAAATCTCTGCTGCTGATGCGGCCTCTGTTTCTGTCTGCGTCTGTGTGTCAGAGATGGCCGTGTTGCGCCAAGACCCCGAGGCTCGTTTGGGTGTCAGAGGATTGCTGTCGATGAAGGCTTTGCTATGTGCCGATTAATTGGCCTCTGCGAAACGATGCCTTGGCGTGCACTCCCTTGGGGCGCTACGACCCATGTGCAGCTCCGCGACGAGTGCCTCTATAGAGGAGATTCCTGGGCGTCAGATTGACCAGGGCCTCCAGCCCAACACGCACAGCCGTCGAGCGGTGCTCTCTGAGGCACTTCTGAGTGACTCCCTCCCTCCCCTCTATGTGTGACTGTCATCTCTGCAGGCACGTCTTCGCTCTGTGGGTGCGGCCCGGCCCATCCAGCACATGGATCAAGTGCACCCTCAAGTTGGTTACACACGTGCCAAGAGAGAGGAACAGGTCAGCAAAACTGACGACGCTACGCAACCGCAAAAAAATGTCACCATTTTGGCATTTTTGACCGTAGGATGACCATTGATGGCCACCTGCAGGCCGACAGACGACCGATAGACAAGAACCAAGACCACCCAGGGTTAGTGCGAAAATACCTACAACGACCTATTTAGAACCGACTTCTTGTCTTTGACCTACTTGGCCCAGTGGGTGGGCAATCCACCTACCCCCAGGTAGGTATACACACCCTCCGCACACACCCTGCCTTGCCTTGTGCTGTTCGTGTGTAGACTCTGCATTCGTGTGTGATATGCAGATGTGGTGCCTCGCGAGCTGTTTTCTCGCGCGGACAGGACGCCCACTACGGACAGCTTCATGCACCTGCACCTGGGCATTCGCGCCGACGGGCTGCCCAAGGACCTCGACATACACCACAGCGTCGTGGTACACACACACACACACACACACACACGGATGGAGCGGACGGAAGGATTGATGCGATGCACGTATGTGTGTAGTTTGATTGGGACGTGGGCATAGCGGCGCCCGCCAACATGGTGATCGTGTCCATCCCCACCGTGCTTGACCCCTCTCTGGCGCCCGAGGGCCACCACGTGGTCCACGCCTACACCGCCGGCAATGAGCCGTGGGAGCCCTGGCAACACCTTGATAGAAAAAGCCCCGAATACAAAGTGAGTGAACGAATGATCCACTCGCTCGCTCGTTGGAGGCAGACTGTCAGACTGTCTGTCTGTCTGTCTCTTCTTTCTCTGCGTGCGTCAATGGTCTGTCAGGCCTTCAAGCAAGAGAGGAGCGAGGTGCTGTGGCGTGCACTGGAGCGATTCATCCCCGACATCAGGGACAGAGTGTCGTGCCAGCTGGTCGGCTCCCCCCTCACACACCAGTTCTTCCTGCGCCGCCACCACGGCACTTACGGCCCCGCCCTGGCAGCCGGCAAGGAGACCTTCCCGGGCCCCAAGACGCCGCTGAGGCGTCTCTACCAGTGCGGCGACTCGACCTTCCCTGGGATCGGTGTGCCTGCGGTGGCCGGGAGCGGCATGAGTGCCGCCAA
>CDMY01000098.1:93552-115246 GCA_001179505.1 Vitrella brassicaformis
CCCCCCCCCCCCCCCCACCGCCCCCACATAGATCGCTACGTTTGCTGATCTCGTCCACCAGGCCCTTGTAGAAGTCGGCGAAGGTTCGGTCATCTTTGCAGCACTTATTGTATGCGACGAACATCACACGCAGCTTGCGATCCACGAGCTGCCAGCACACACACACACACCCCGCACCAACCGATCGGTCCACTCACTGAGTGTCTGTCTGTCTGTCTTCCTACTCACACCGACCCGATCAAGGGGCCGCGTCTCGACGATCTCTCCCAACGCCTCGACCTGCTGGTGCATTTGGTAGTCACACGTGCGCCTGACACACACACACACACACACACACACAGAGAGAGAGAGAGAGAGTGAGACGGCTGTCATGCAGCATACACACATACATACTGGTAAGTCCAGCCCTTCTCAAAGCCGCTGTTGAAGAGTGCTTGGCCGGCGTAGTTTTCGAAGATGGTCACAGGACAAAACTCCTGGTTCTCGCTAAGCCACTCGTAGATGAAGGTGTCTATGAGCTCATCCTTGTGCAGAATCATAGACACCCCCTCGGAAAATGCTGAAAATCCTTCTGTCTTCAGGCTCATGACCTCGGCTTGACGCCCCGGAAGACGACGCAGCGGGCTGGCCACGCGAGCCATGACATGTGGCCGCACAATGTCATCGGTGTTTGTTGGCTGTCCGAAAGCGCGAGAGCGGAGAGGCGACAGTAAGCTGACGATGCTGCTTGAGGGGCAGAAGGCGAGAACCGTCAGCGGAAACACCAGCAGCAGTACGTTGCCAACAGCCTGGATGATGTTAAACAAGATCTGCATTGTCCAAGCTGTGAGGTAGATGACGTCGTGCTCCTTGAGGTAAGATCCTCTCAACGACCCGCCAGATGCTGTCAATCAAAGGACACACACACAACACACACGACCATCTTCCCTCTTCTCCGTGAGTGATGAGTGCAGTGTTCGGGCTCACCTCTGGCAGGTCATGCTCGACAGGGGCCACACGCTCAGACTGTCCAGCCATCGCACACATGGAAAGAAGTGACGATCGGACGGACAGTTTCTCCCGATCTGGTCATCTGATCATCCATACTCGAAGATTCATCCTGGCTGCTGCTCCATGGTCCTTCCATGCGCCTCCTGACGTTCGCGGTCGTCGCCGCTCTCTCCCTGGCAGCAGCAGCAGTGTAGTCGTCTGCCTCACCGTCGGCATTCCTCACACCAGTCGCCCAGAAAGGCGGCATCGCCGCTAAGCCGAATGGACGCCTCCGGATGCGCCAGCACCCTCTCCAAGCCGTCACGCAGCGATTCACGCTTGAACGCCATATCGGTAAGGGCAGAGATCTGTAGTGTAGTCTCTCTCTCTCAGTGTGTGTGTGTGTGTGTGTGTGCACAGAAGCGCATGCAGGGCAAGGTCGGCCCGCCTCCGACCGACGAGGAGCTCTTGCAGTGGTTGGCCGACACAGAGGCCATCCTGGTCCAAATCCTGCAGGGCAAGAGGTAAGTGCGGTGCGTCTGTCTAATGTGTGTGCGCAGGTGGGCCTGTCTCGTCGCTGCTTGCAGACCGCCTGGTTCGGACAAGGTTGCCGAGGATTTCGCATTGAGAGTGTCTGCCCTCTCAGACTGTGAGCAACTAACTAACAATCGTGCATTATATGGGTGCATTCGTTGCAGTCCATGTGTGTGGGTGAGGGGGATGGGTCTTCAGTTTTGTTGATTGCAATGGGACCATCTGTATGTTGATCTGTCTGTCTGTCTGTCCATCTATGTATCTATGGCTTTTCCCGGTAGTAGGGGCGTGTGCATGTGGGCGATGGAAGGTAGCGTGTCGCTGGCTGCATGTTTTTCCGTGTTCGTGACTGTAGACACACCTAACTATGGTTGTTTGATAGCGATCAATGCAATGCCTTCCCGTCTTCTGTGCCTTGCCGTTGTCGGTCGGTCTGGCTGTGGCAAAGAATCGCCTCTCTTCGTTTGATCAAAAGCCCCTCGAGTCATTGTCATAGATACATGTGCGTGTGTTGTGTCAGCTCACTCGTTTCATCGTCCATCCCATTCATGCCTGTCTGTGTCTGTCCATCGGTCTACGCCTCTTGTGTCGGCCACAGAGCGCAGACTGCGTGACGGGGATAGAACGAGACCAAGCTGTGCACACACACACACACACACAGTGCAAGAGATGGATTGCCCACTGAGCCCTCTGGTCAAATACTCACTTGTGGAGTGCGTCGATTTGCTGCCTCACTGGCAACGCTGATGACGCCCCGCGCAGCTTCGACGACGGAGAAGCGCCAAGACGCACCAACCCAACTCCACCGCCTGACACGCAGCATGACAATCGCGCACATGACATGCCCCTGTCTATTTGTGTTTGTCTGTGTGCGTACTGCCAATGCCGCTGTCGTGTGCAGGAATCTGCCTGGGGTGCATCTTGACCCCAAGTGCATCGTCACTGATCAGATATGTGCACACACCGGGGATGGATGGATTGATGGCTGTACATAGCATCGGTCTGTCTGACTCGTTCACCGACCGCGTGAGTATTTTGTATGTCGCGAGCAGGTCGGCCAACTCGACGCCATTCGTCAGGTACGCCAAGGCCAAATCGTGGCGGCGGAAACAGTAGCTGTGCGAGGCGATCTCAGACCAATGCCTACACGTCCACGACACATACAGCGAAGAGAGAGAAAGAAGAAAGAGATGGATGGAGACATAAGGTCCGTTTGTGTGTTTGTGTCTGTGTCTGTGCTGACTACCTGTTGGTCATTTGGTTGAGGTTTGTGTCTGTCTGTTCCTGCATGATGGCCCCCTTCAACGCGTCTGTCCACTGCTGCAGCTCTGTGTCGTCCGTCGAAGCGATCCGCTTCCCCACACCAGCCAACACTTCACCTGAACACACACACACGCGCACACATTTGTTCTCACGTAAGATGCTTTCGGCGCGTGTGGCGTACTCATTCGCTGCACGACGTCTTCGGGCGAGGCTTTGCTTCCCTCCAAGTAACAGTGCAGCTCGTGTGCTTACGGCGGTCTGGTCACGAGGTGTGCGCCAGCGATGTAGCCGAGCTGGGATTGTGTGCGCAGGGTGTCGTAGAGAGACTGGTGCACGAGCTGGGAGAGGATGCTCAGGTGAACTCCTTCCTCGATGCCCAGGTAGGGGTACTGATAGACCAGCAGGCTTGCTCCATTGACGTCATCTGCATTTGGATGAGACATGAATGTTTCCCCAGTGATATGTGTGTGTGTGTCTGTGTGTGTGTGTCTATCTCACTCACTCACTCTGAATGGGGTTCCAGGCCTCCACTCGAATGTGCTGTCCTCGCAATTGGGCCACAGCTAACTCGGCGGCGTCGGCAGGTGCGAGTGGGTGGCTCACGCCGATCGTGTGTGCGAATGCCGTGATGACGTCCGCACTCTCGGCCTCATTGAGATTCCCACAGCTAGGCGACACACACACAGACACAGGTGGAGACATGATGAGAAAGGTCTGTGTGAATTTGCATGTCTGTGTGTGTATGTTTGTGACCTCAGCGCCTCGAGGTACAGTCTGTCCATCTGTTGTGCAATGGTCTGGTGCATCTGCTGAGTGGCTTCTCCCGCACTGCTCAAGCCACTGAGGAACGCCGCCAGCTCGGAGCGGTGGAATGCCTGACGTACACTGATGGCCTCGGCTATCTGTGCACAGCACATACACACATACATGCAACACGTGGATGGATCCATGTGTTGTGTTTGTGGGTAAATGCACTCACTTCGCCGGCGGACTGGACGGCCAGTCCTGTGTTGACGTCGCGCAGGTCAGAGAGGAGCGCACTGAGCGCACGCGACACAGACGAATCTCCAGCCGTGGTGTGTGCGGTGGCGAACGCCTTTGCGGTCGCATTGACGAGATGAGGCATCTGAAGTGCGTACGCTGTGAACCGGAAAGTCCACCCCCTTTGGTGGCTGTACGTGACACGCGCGGTGGCGCCGCACTGTCGCAGGTCAGCCAGGTCAATGTCGAGGGCGTCACCGAGGACATACTCATACAGGCGGCTCAATGACGACACACGCAATGCAGCCTGCACCCATGAGCAACATACAAAATGACATACGTATAGTCTCTCTATTATGCTGGTGCAGTCGCTCACCTCGTCTGAGTCGATCTTGGGAGTCTGGAGGGACAGGACCACATCCGCCTTCGGTGTGAGCACCGTGCGTGTGCTCTTTGCCGGTGGCTGCCCCTACCACCACAGTGTAGCGCCGTCGACGTTGATGCGTGAGGGCCCATCTCGGCCTGCCGTGCGAGTGAGTAGTGGCTGTGTCAACTGGGGGATGAAGCGGAGCGGGGGAGGGACTGAGAGTGGCTCGCTCGAGGCACGCCAGGCGGCGATGACATCGGGAGGAATGGGGGAGATGGCAAACGGCACCCTGTGACAAATCCAGATGTCAGTTTATGTATGTCGATATCTCTCTCTGCGTGTGTGAGAGTGGCCTGACTTGTAGTGGCGGTCCGTCATGCAGGGCGGCTAAAGAATCGCATCGAAACTCACCTGCATGCACAACACACAAACATAGAAGCTGTGTACACATTGTTTGGCTTCGTGGATGATGCGCACGGTCTGCAAATGCGATGTTGGCCTTCTCGGGCGTCATGTGTGTGTGCAGCACATCCATCAGCAGCTCTGTGTCGGGCACATCCATGAGTCCGTGCACATCTGCCAGCAGGTCGCTCGGCGGCACATGTGGGTAGGACAGCGACTCAGTGAGACGCCACGCATCACCACCTACACCATTCAGCGGGACAGTGCGAGTGTCTTCACGTGGCTCTTCCGTGTCTTATTTACTCATGTCCGTGCTCTTGTCGGTCCAGGCGAAGTCGACAGACGACATCCGTGCCAGACTCGCATACACCTCATTCAGATCAGACTACACACAAAACAACAGACAGCCACTCACATCGTTTGCATCTGTATGCATGGATGGGTGTCACCTCTCGCAGTGCATTGAGGTATCCAAACAGGCGATCCAGCACACGCGGCACGTCCTTCGAGCCCTTGCCGGTGAGTTCCATCCGGATCAGTGCCATGTCAGCGACGCTCGACTGCTCGGCCCCATACTCGACGGACGACACCAAGTCCTCCTCACGCAGAGAGGCGAAGAGGCCCCCACGTCCTTTGTGTTCCATCAGGTATCGCAGGGCCGGGTGGGGCTGGCTGCTCGAGACCTCGCGGAGGGGCGGCAAAGCAAATGAGACGAACAGGAGAGGATGCTCGTTCTCGGTTACAGGCAGGTGTATCAACTGGTTGGTGTTGGTGCCGTCGAATGGCGAGTCGTACCCGCCGCTTCTTCGCGTGAAGTCGTCTTGTGTGTTCTCACATATGCCCTCGTTGGTGGGGGAGACGACTCCGAACGTGTCGTTGATGAGCTGCTGCTGCTCGGCCAGTGAGATGGGCGAGATGGTGCTTACCTACACACACACAATATTACATCAACGGGTGTGTCTCACATTCACATCTGCATACCGTCATGCGATGGCCGCAGTAGAAGCGAGAGTGGCTGACACACAGACGGCAGAGAGGAAGATATCAAGACATGACATAAAAACCTTCATCTGTGCCATCTCTGTCGTGCATTGGCTACAATCGTTTGAGTGCGGCGCCCATGTCGACGCCCCGTTGTGCTGGCTCCGTCTCGAGTGTGTCGACCGAGCCCGTGGCGAAATGTCCCAGTGGCCCACTCGCGAGTGACATCAGCAGGTACTCCACTTGTGCGTCGACCGACGGCATGTTCTTCTTGTGCTCGCTGTCGACTGCCTGCACCTCGCTGTGTGCCTCGCGCGCGTCGAGCAGAGGCGACGCAAAGAAGCCCGCGAAGCGCTGCAAGCCCTCGGGAAAGGCAGTCGCTTCCAACTGGGCGAAAAACACCGTCCTGCACGTTTGTTTGCAGAGAGAGATACAGAAGGAGACATGCATGTCTCTGTGTGTCCATCCAGCCGTGGATATGAGCATCCGTACCTCTCTTTGTCTGTGAAGGCGTTTCCCTGGCCGCCGGCGCGTGTGAGGAACTCGTCGTCTTCCGACGGCTTTGGGTAAGCCGCTGACCCCAAAAAGGCCATGTGCTCGCTGAAATGTGCGAGCCCATCAATGTCTCCGTCGTCATGGCTGCCCACATTGACCGCACACGCGTAGGCCGCTCGAGTCGCTGATGGATCGTTGACCGCCACCGCCCGAATGCCGTTGGCCAGAGTGAAGACGCGGTAGGTCCGGTCGTCGAGGCGAGGTCTCTTGATGACGTCGGTCTCTTGATCAACTGACCCAACGGCGGTTGCCGACAGCCAGCAGCACACGAGCAGACTCACTGTGACAGTCAACCGCATCATTGCAAAGCTAAGTGGTGTCGTTGGCTTGTGTTCTGAAAAGGCAGACTCTGAGTGTCAACGGCCGGATGGTCTGTTGTCTGTCTGATCGACATACACGCGGCGAGTCTGTACTGTAGGTGTGTGTCGTTTCTGCGTAAGCTTATTGACTAACTATATTTCATTCATTCACTCATCATTGACTGCGGCTTTCCTTCACTCGTCCTTGTCGTCTTCCTCATCGTCAAAGTACTGCTGCCATCACATCACACAACACAACACAGAAACACGCTGCAGGCACATGCCCCTGTCTAGCTGCTGTGTGGTCTCACTTACGCCGAGGAGTGCGATTCCGATGAGTCCGAAGCTGCCCAGCGTCACCACCACATGCATCGCCTGCTTGGTGTCCAGGCCGAAGTACACCGTGCCGATTCCCAAGAAAACGATGGCCGCTGAAAGCATCACGCCAAAGGCGAGCATCCCGTACGACAGCAGCCAGTGCAGCAACATCCTCAGGCGCGTGGGCGGCCGTTTCTCTGCAGGAGCTGCCTCATGCGTTGAGTCCTCGGGGACGCGCGGCACAGCTTCCTTCGTCATTGCTGCAAGCGTCCGCAGTGCAGGAGACTCTTTCTCGCTGCCGTGTCAGAAGACAGAATTCAAAGATCGGAATGCAGAAAGGGTTGCGCGCCCCCACTCACTTGACGTCTCAATTGAGGCGCGTTGATGAACACACAGAGTCCCGCTCGCATTGCGAACGGTCAAACATTCGGACACAATCCACTGAGAGATCTCTCTCTCCCCTCACGAAGAAAACACCGTTGAATGGACGAGACGACGTGCGCTCACTCATGGCACGACACAAAGAAGCTGCTGGCTGGTGTGACCAAGAAACACCACTACATGAGTCAGACAGACGTTGCGTTGCTTACCAACAAAGCGTGACTACCGCCCTCACTCCCTGCCTGTGGCCTTCCTTCTACCCCCCTCCCGGCCTGCCTGCCTGCCTGCCAGTGTGCTCTGCCTGATTAGAACAGTAACAGAGAGTCGAGTATGGTTGGTAAGTATGTTACACCCACCCACTACCCACTCACATCAACAAGGGAGGGACTGCCATCCCAGCCACCCCACCCTCCCCGCCTTCCCTCGATCACCCCTCGCCCCAGTCAAGTCAGCACCGCACATAGACGAACAGGTGCCCATCGTCTGTCTTGGAGATGCGCAAGTCGTCATCAACGTACAGCGTGCTGTACTTGACCGACGGCAGAGACCCTCCCAGCGCCCCTCGCATCAGAGCTCCCCACGGTATGCGAATCTGCGTTCAGTAAACCAACCATATGCGAGCCGCACGTGCGGCCTTCCCCCCCCCCCTCTCTCTCTCTCTTACATACCCGTCTGCCCAGCATTGGGAGGACGTTAGCGTCACGGACATATGTTGACAAGAGCTGCAGAGCCATGTCGTTTGCTGAGCCGCCCTTGACAGGCCGCACATCGGCTGATGAAACCACAGTACCCTTCACAGCCATCGGCAGACCGGGCAAAAGACCGACAGCAAGGTCCACTTCGGACACCTTCACAAAAACAGCACATACACAGAGCAGTGCGTGTCCGGCTGGCTAGATGTCTGCGTGTTCTGTGTGTGTCCGTACCATTTTGCCGTCGGCGACTTTCTGCCGCACCCGACCGATCTCCGACACTCGCGTTTGCAACCGATGGAGATCGAAGAGGCTCTCGGCCTGCGGCAATGCAGTAGCACTTCCGAAGAGACGGCGAAGCGTCATCCAGAAAGGGCTCTGCCGGAACAGCTGCACATCGCCGTAGAGCAGCTCCCACGTCCCGTCGATATTGGCATCGCCGCCCTCCTTCCCGTTGCCGTCAGCCGCCATGGCCGCCAGGGAGCTGCAGATGTCGTTCACCATTTCTTTCTCATACGGCTTCGCCAGCTGGCCGCGGCTGGTTCTCGCGGCGATAAGGAAGAGCTCCCTCTTGAGCTCGTCGACCTGCGTCTTGTCAAGGGTCACCGCGGCCTCCCTGTTGTTGTTTGCAGCATCGTCGTCGGATATGTCTATCTCGGAGGGGAACGTGTCTTCCACAGTCGTTGTGAGCACCGGTGAGGCAATAGCATCGTCTGCGCGACTTGAGAGCGTCCGGGTGGTCGAATGCCGTGTCCCCTGAGGCCCGAAAGACGACGATGGCCGTGCAGGGAGGATGAAAGCCGATGTGAGGATCGAGGAAAGCAAGAAAAGAGCAGTGCCAAGGAGGAAAGGCAACATGACAGGGAAGCAGCCGCTCGTCAGGGGTAGGGTTATGCTTGCAGGGTTTCCAAACCCTGTAACCCCGGCAGTCCGAGAGATCTGCCGCTTGTGGATGCTTCGCCATGGCGACAGAGGAGAGCGAACCGCAGATCCTCCCTGCAACGGATAATGACTCGCCAGCGACGGACGGTGCGCACACAGGCAGATACGCCACACATACAACCAACAGCAGAGCGTCCACTAGTGTGGTGTGTGTGTGTCCATCAATCAGTGGTGGAAGAGGCTGAGGTGGAGCCAGCGCCTCAGCCTCAGCCACAGGCATCTCTGTTTGTTATCGGCGGGTGTGACGATCTGCGGCGGCACTCGTTCGACTGTGTGAGGCGGAGTGTGACGCCCTGGATACAGGGAAAGGCCGACAGGAGGGAGGAGGAGAGCCCGAAAGGTATACATACTCCATGGTGTGCACAGACACACAAGGACAGGACGGGTGTGTGATAGCGTCTGTCACGTGAAGTGTGTTGGTCTGTGTACACTGATGGATCCATGGGTGCAGGTGCATCGTGCTATGAGGCGCTGGCGCCGATGGGATGCCCGCGGCACGCGCATGCCGTCTGTGTGGCCACTGGTACAGACAGATACCCAGACAGACGTGAATCTAGTGACTGTGGTTCATATTCGCTGGGTGGCCTGCAGATGAGGAGATCTTCGTGATTGGCGGCCACGACGGCAAGAACCTCCTGCGGTATGCATTGCATGGCTGACTCACACACATGGATGGCATGGCATGGGCACACATGTTATGCTTCCCACACCATACCATGTCTGTCTGTGTGTCGACAGGTCAGCGGAGAAGTTCGTGATATCGGAGCAGAAATGGGTGGCGCTGCCGAACCTACACTTCCAGAGGGCATTCCTCGGTCAGTCAGCCGATCACACGTGTCCACCGTCAATCCAAAGGTATGTGTGTTTGTGCAGGGTGCGCGTGCGTCAAGGGTCAGCACGTGCTGGCCATTGGCGGCCAGGGCGAGAAGAGCGGTACGTGCGGGGCGCCCACTCACACACACACACACACATACAAACGCCCTTCGCATCGCAATCTGTGTTGGTGTGTGTGGATCTTTCCAGTGCTCAAGTCGGTTGAGCTGTACAACCCGGCGGCCAACACGTGGCGCGCCCTGCCCCCCATGAGCGAACCCAGACACTCGTGCTCTACCGCCGTCATCGGTCAGGGCATGCAACACACACATATGGATCCATGTGTCTTTAAAGATGCATGTGTGCGGACATGTATGTGTGTGTGTCGACAGGTCAGCGTGTGTACGTGTTCGGGGGCCGTGACGAGGCGGGCAACCACGGCAAAGTGCACAAGAGCTGTGAGATGCTCGAGCTGCCCGCCACACCAGGTCAGGCACAAACCAGAACACCCATTTCTGGTGAGCATACGGTCATCTGCATGTATGTGTGTGTGTGTGTGTGTGTTTCCGTAGGTGCGGGTGGTGTCAAGCCGTGGCGTCAGTTGCGCCCGATGAAGCAGGCGCGGAGCGGCGCCACTGCTGTCGCATTCAAGGGGCGGGTCTTCGTCATTGGTACGCATAGATACGAGCAGTGGAAAGGCAATGGATGCACTGGGGACATCCGCGTGTGTGAGCTGTGCTGTGGTGTGAGTGCAGGTGGGACCACAGGCGTGAAGCCGCTGCAGTCGGTGGAGATCTATGACCCCAAGGCAAACACCTGGCAGACAGGTACGCATCCCACCCACCGATTCAGCATCTAGCATGCACCTTCATGGGACTGCACACACATCCATGTGGGTAATGGTGGGTGGCAGGTCCCCCCCTGAACTCTGCGCGTGCGTGGCACTCGGCCTTCGTGTGGCGTGACCAGATTGTCGTGTTTGGGGGGCAGGAACCGACCGCACAGGTGCGGACACATCCATCCATCCATCCATCCCTGCCTACCTGTCGTGTCGGTGCGTCTGTGTGTGTGTCCGCCGACAGTACATAGTTGACACGGTCGAGGTGCTGGATCCCACCCCCATCCTGGAAGGCGTCACCACACCCAGCCCTCCTGTTATGCCAGTGAGCCCCCCCTCCCGACACACACAGACACTCTCAGAGGCAGGGACACGTGTGCATGCTGCTGGTGTGTGTGTGTGCAGGTGTTCCCCCGTTCAATAGCCCCTTCAGGTGCGTCTTCCTCCTCGGCTTTGTCTAAGCAGCAGCAGCAACCGCCCGGCGACACGTGTGTGTGGCGTGTGGTGGGGTCGACTGGCCTCAAGGACGCCTGGATGTACGTCGCTGTGCCCGTCGCCATGCCACAAGAGGTGGGTGCACTCCCCACCCACCCACACAGACACACAGACACACAGATGGGTGGGCACGGCACATGTGTGTGCATGTGTCTGCAGGCTGAGCCAGAGGTAGAAGTGTCCCCTCCCTCCTCGTCTGCTGCTGTCGCTGTTGCTGTTGCTGCTGGGACCGCTGCAAGTGCGCCATCACGGCGGTCCGCACCAAGTCAACACAACGCACAGGAGCAGGCTGCTGACGCTGGTAACTAACTGGTCACATAGGCACACACGTCTGCTGGGGCGCATTCATGAGTGCGGGGATGGATGGATGGCAGGTGAGTCTGGTGTGATATCCCTGACGGCCCAGTGTGCCAACCGCCAGTCGTCGGTGGTGCAGCCGCACCAGTCATCCAGCGCCCCTGACTCCGTCAACATCTCCCCATCGGCTTCGGCTGCAAGTCAGTACCCACCCACAGAACCACACCCCACACGCCATCCACCCATTCACACGTGTGTGTGTGTGGCTGTGTGTGTGTTTGTGTAGCAGCCAATGGGCGGCCGGATGAGCCCCGGGAGATGGGGTCGTTCTCGTCTCTCGAGCGTCCGAAGATGCGCACGCTGCTGCCGATGGACGTCTTGGCCGCCAACAAGATGCAGCAGAGGGAAGGCAGGTACCCACCGACGCATGGATGGATGGATGGATGCCTGAATGAGCGCGTGTGTGGATATCCGTGTGTGTGTGCTAGGGGTGACAATGGCGCCGATAAGATTGTGCACGCGCACCTTGATGCCGACGATGAAGACGGCGACCAGGTAGATTGAATGGGTGGATCCGTGTGGTGTGCGCACATGCGTGGGTTTCGTGTGGGGGATATATGTGTGTGAATGTGCAGAGTTCCGGGCGCAAGCGCGCGCAGCCCACCGAGAACGACCCCCTCGAGTGGTTTCAATCATGACTGACGAGACGAGCTGCCTGCCTTTCTCTCTGTCTTTTTTCTCCTTTGGCCGGCTCTCGGTTGGTTGATTCGGGTGGTGTGGTTGGTGTGTTGTGATTGGTGTTGGTGGTGTCGATGCTCTCTGCTCTCTGCTCTCGGTTCTCCGCTACCATGACACCCCCATGCATGTGTGTGGGTGTGTGTGGGAGAATGAGAGTGAGCGTGTTCTTTTCGTAAGCAAGCCCTAGGAAGGCAGCCAAGGGTTGAGACGAGACGAGGTGGGATGGTGTTGTCAGTTTAATCGAGACGAGCCGAATCGAATCGAGTCGAACAAACCAACACATTGCAGCTAGAGGGAGCGAAGTTGAGCGACAACACACAGCAGGTTTCTTCGTGTCTGTCCTTTGTTGGTCTGTCCGCCCGTCTCTGCCTGCCTGCCTGCCTGTCTGTGCGAGAGCCAGTGTGTGTATGTTTCCAATGGACGACGAACCGACCGTTTTATCCAATACTAATAATACCGACCGATGCAGAACCACGGTTGAGCAACCGTGGTTACGGGCGGAGCCCCACCTCTCTGTCCCTCTATCATACCAGCCATCCCCCGCCCCCTCCCCCCCAGCACCCATACGCCTCCCTAATTGAACATCCTTACGCCTAATTGAACACTGCCTTACGCCTTCATCGCATGTGTGTATGCCCACGTGAATTCATGTGCCCAATAGCACACAATGTCATCCGCACACACACACACACACACAGGCAGAGAGAGGGTGTCGACCGACACACACTCCCTCACCCAACCCACCCACAAGAGCACCGTGGCCAAATAATGGCAGAATGGTCAGATTGGTCTGGGCGTCTGTGAGGGGTCCTTGGGCGAGATGTCGCCCGGCGGCAGACTCGCAGACTTGACCTGAACACCACCACCAGCAACAACAACACAAACACAGATACACACACATACAATGAAGAGGTCTGTCCTGAATGTTTGTGTACGAACGCTCACCACGTTCTCCAGGTTGGTGACCCGCTGGTTGAGGTAAGAGTTGACCTGACCATGTGTGCACATCGATGCCATGGAGAAGCACACCTCTCTGTCTGTCTGTCTGTCTAGGTGGGTGAGGCGAGGTCGCTGGCCGAGCATGCCTGCCTACCTTTTTGAGGTTGACGATGGAGTCCT
Organism: Vitrella brassicaformis; assembly: GCA_001179505.1. Classification (NCBI taxonomy): domain Eukaryota; family Vitrellaceae; genus Vitrella; species Vitrella brassicaformis. Next base: position 106,537 of record CDMY01000098.1, read on the forward strand.
CCTTCTCCGCCAAAGTGGTCGTCAACTCAGACACCAATCGCTGCATCTCCTGTGTGCCACCACACACACACAGAGGTATGGTGTGTACCATGTTGCAGTACTGCATCCATATGTGGCCGTGCGTGGTGGATGACGCACCTCGATTTGGCCGCTCACCACCCGGCTGTAGTGCGCCATCGACCCACCACCCGACGCACCCAATCCTGATCGACAGACAGACAGGCCAACCACACACACGCATTAAGGGCACCCACCCCATAAGCAGTTGCGTACCAGAAGGGGTGTGGGGCCTGTTGGTCGTCTGCTGCTGGTGCTGCTGTTGGTCGTCGATGTAGATCTTGAGGTTCCGTTCGGCGGTCGATGCGCGGCGCTTGGCGTTCTCCAGCTGCTCATGCAACCTGCACAGCGCCAGCAGAACACATAGATAGATCGGTGTGTCTTTGTGTCTGTGTGTCGTTCGGCGTGCCTCGCTCCCTCACTGTTTGTTGGCTTCAATGGCCCGGTCCCTCTCGGCAGCGACCTGCTGCAGCTGCTGACGATCGACGCTTCTGCTGCTGCTGCTGGCGCCTGCTCCTGCTGTGGGGCTGCGTGCACCACACATGGACACGCGGACATGCAGCCCCACAGCATAGGTGTCATCATCCCTTGTGTACCTGCCGTCTGTTTTGAGGCTGGCCATCTCCTGCTCGAGCTTCTCACGCGTCTCGGTCAACGAACAGATGCGCTGTCATCGGCGGAGGCGACAGGCAGGTCAGCAACGCACGCAACACACGCATTCGTCATCTCTCTCTCTATCTCAATCTGTGTGTGTGTGTGTGTTTGGCGGACCTTTTTGAGTTCGGTGGTGTTGTCAGGAAGCGACCGATAAACCTCCTGCAGCGAATCCGGCAGCATCTCCCTGACACCACACACACACACACACACACGTGTATTCATATCTGCGTATGTGTGTGGTGTGTCGGTCGTTGTGCAGACAGATGCTGACTGACAGGTTGTCGTCACTCGAGCCACTCCAGCCGCCCCCCTCTGAGGCGTCGAACATGGACTGATACGCGTTGGGCAGCGGAGAGGGGGTGGGTTGACGCTGCTGCTGCTCTTGTTGTTGCTGCTCCTGCTGCTGCTGTTGGTGGTGTTGTTGCAGCTGCTGCTGTAGGTCCGTGATCTGCCTGTCCTTGGCCGCGAGGGACTCACGCAGCTCTGCCAGATGAGGGGAGGCAGTGACCTGACACACACACACACACGGTGAGGGAGAGGAAGAGCAGCTGAGTGTTCTGTCTGTCTGTCTGTCTCTCTCTCTCTGTGTGTGTGTGTGACGACGGTTGTGTTTGTCCCTTCCCTCCCTCCCTCCCTCCCTCCCTCCCTCTGCCTGTCTGTGCGAGAGGGCATCCATGAATTCATCCGCTCACCCCGGTTTGTGCGTCTCCGGTGGTCTCGCCCCCTCCCTGCATGGACTCGATCATGAGCTGCTGGTCCTGCACCTTGAGGTTGATCTCCGTCCACGACCGGCGGGCCTCCTCAAGCGACGCCTCAAGCCTCGACGCCTTGCGGTGCGCAGCGGCCAGCTGGTCCTCTAACGCCATTATCTGATTGATGGGTGCACAGAGAGAGGGGGCAAGGGATCTTTGAATATGCGCAGTGATGTGTGTGGGTGTGGGTATCGGGATGGTCACCTTTTGGTGCTTGGCGTCGGCGGCCTCGTCTGCCTCTCTCTTGAGCCTCTGGTGCTCCTGCAACATCTCCTGTATCTGCTGCTCCGTGTAGGTGGTGCCAGTGGGACCCGGTGGCTGTGGCTTTGAGGGTGGTGTGATGGGCTGCTGCTTTGGGCTCTCCCTCTCAAGCTGGAAACGGCGCACCTCTGACACACAGACCAGCACACATAATGCCTCCTCTCTCTCTCTCTCTCTCTCTGTGTGTGTGTGTGTGTGTGGGTTTTTTGAAAGATAGGTACCTGCCTGGAACTCTGACTCCATCTCTTTCTCCTTCTGAAGAAAGTGCTCCCGCTCCTTCTCGACCGCAGACTCGATCAGGCGCTGCGTCTCAGCCTGACAGACAGACAGACAAACAGACAGACAGACAAATCACCCGAATGCAGCACCTCTCTGCGCATGTGCGCGTGTTGGGGCATGTGTGGTCTGTTCAGGTGACCTATACCTCCTGCTGTGCCCGCTTCTCCCGCTCCATTCGCAGATCGGCCTCAAGAGCTTCCACCTGCACGACACGAGAGAAAGAGTGAATGGGGAAAACACGCACATTCATCCCGCTGCTGGCCTGACCTTTGCCTCAGCGCATGTGGCTTTGCTCTCGGACTGCTGCAGCTTCAAACGAAGCTCACTGTTGGCCGTGCGAAGGGACTCCACCTGCATTATATGACAGAGAGGAGGGCTGCCCACGTCACGTGGTTGGTCAGCCAGCCTTGCGGATGATTCGATTCATGCGCACCTCTTGCTGCAGATCTTGCAGCTCTGCCACGGCTGCTGTGTCCCCCTCACCTCTCTCACCAGACCGCAACTCGTCCACCTGCACACACACAGAGAAAGACAGAAACACATGAGGGAAGGGGGTATCCCTCCCTCCCTCCCTCTGTCTGTCTGTCTGTCTGTCCGTATTCGGTGACTTGCCTGTGTCTCCAGAGCCGTGACTTGGCTAGTCTTCTCGTCGAGCTGTTTGTGCAGCATGGCGGTCTTATCCCTCAGCTCCCTATCACGCACCTCCAGCGAACTCTGCAACGCCGTCACCTACACACACACACACACACACTGACTGGGGGAGAGGTGTGGTTGGTGTGTGGGGTATGGGGCAGGGTACGTTGCTCTTGAGCGAGTCGATAGCCTTGCTGGCCTGCGCTTCCTGCGCAGCCAGCTGCTCCTTGACGCCGTCAATCTTGGCCTGAACACCACACACACACACACACACACCAGACACACAACGGCTTTATGTGTGTGTGTCTGGGCATATGTGTGTCATCTACCTCAGCAGCTGCCGCATCTGTGCGTGCCGTCCGCAGCTGTGTTTGGAGTGAGGAGACCTCCTGCTGCAGCCTCGCCAGCTCGCCCGCTTCATGGGGGTCGCTCTCATGGCGCAACTCCACTTGCTGATTGAATTGACCAATCGATAGACGCGTCCACGCCACAGACGACATGATATGGGTAAGACACTATCTCTCTCTCTCTTGTGTGTGTGTGTGTGTTTGTGTGTGTTTAGTCGCTTACCCGTCTGAGCTCCTCGTTTTCCTCATTGAGCCTCTCTGTCTGCTCGACGAGCGTCTCGATAACGGACTTGACCTGACTTGTAGAGTTCTTGACGAAATCTGCATAAGCAATCCATCGATGCATCCGTGGGGGATGGATGGGTGGATGTGTGGCCACCCTGGCCGTCACGTTGCAAGCTGACCTGTGTTGAGTGTCCTCTGGAGGAGGGTCTTGATATCCTTGCCCTCCTTCCGGGCCTTCTCCATGTAACGAAAGGCCTACACGCACACAGACAGACAGACAGACAGTCGATGAATGAAAGGCGATCAGCCAGAGAGAGAGCCATCCATCCATCCATCCATCCATTCAATCCATCACCTTGAGCGTCTCCGCAAAGCTGTATTCCTCAACCTCCTATATACACACACACACACATCAACCAATTGACGCAATTAATGACTCCACCCACTGTGTGTCCGTGTGAGTGCTTGCCTGTTGTCCGCTGCCATATATGGTGACGATGCCCTTCCCGGCCGACTTTTTGCTCTCACTGCTGTCGCTGCTCGTCTTGCGGTGCACCTCCATCGGCAGCAATGACTGGGGCTGCGGCGAACCGCTCGAGGCCGATCCCGAGTCGGCTGCTGGCTCTGAATCCGCCATGCTTTCGGTGTTGCTCGCAATGCTTGCCTGGTTGCTTCAACCAAGCGCGGGAGGGAGGGAGAGGGAAGGGACCGATGAGTCAGTGACTGACCAGAAGGTCACTCACGCAAAAGAACCGATTTTCTTCTCCCGGATAACTTGTCGATGGCTCTCGTGGCTGCTGCTGCGCCGTCCAACGAGTCACGAAGCCGCATTTCAAAACAACCACCGTCGCAAGCTTACTAGCTCGCAGCGTGCCTTTTCGCAGGGTGCTCCCTGAAACCGCAGCAGCAGCCTTTTCGCACCATGGGCAATCAGGAGAGCAGCCACAGCAGCGCGAGGAAAGGCCTCGACTACGGGCGTTTGTCGCGCAACGAGGTGGAGCAGCTCTCGCACCGACTGGGCTTCAGCCTCACGCCAGAGGCCACGCTGGACCCAAGGCAGGTGTGCGCGGCCTTCCCGTCCGTCCTGCGGCCATACGGCGCCATGTTGCTCAAGGCATGCACACACACACGAGATCCATGAATGTGCGTTGACCCACTCATTACGGCTCGGCTGTGCGTGTTCTCCTGCTGGTGTGTGTGGTGCAGGGTATTCGGCCGCAGGTGGCGCCGCCCTCGCGGCCGCCATCGGCGAGGAGGGAAGGGCACGGATACGGCAAGAGTGGTGTGAGTGCGAGTGGTGGTGGTGGTCCCAACTCGTCGTCGACTCAGGGCAGGATTGGCGCACAGGACCTGCTCAAAGCAAGTGAGGCCTTTGGGTGGGGTGACTGACACTGACAGAGGGAGAGAGAGAGAGAGAGAGAGGGAGAGAGGGAGAGAGAGCGGTGATCTATGTGGTTTGTGCGCTGCGTTGTGGCCTTGGTGTTGGCAGTCTCAGCCTGCACGTATTCATCGCCTGACGAGATCCAGCGGCTGCTGGTGCGGGCCTTCCTGCTCGACATCAACGGCGGCATCGATGAACACTTCACACACGGTAGGTAGCTTTGCTGCCTACCCTTCAACACCCACACACGCCCACCCCACCCCCCCGGCGTGTGTTTGTGTGTGTGTATGCGTGTATGTGTGTGTGTGTGTGTGCGTGTGTGTGTGTGTGCGTGTGTGTGTGTGTGTGTGTGCCTAGGCCGTCTGTCCAAGGCCCTCGAGCGCGCCGTGACATCACTGCTGACGTACCTCTACCTGGAGTCTGCCTTTCTCACTGACCCATCGGCGCCGCTGTTCCGGTCGCTCAAGCTTACGGAGAGCCACCCGGACGTCACCAAGGCCGTCGGCAGGCCTCGCGCCAACAGCTGGGACGTGACGAGCTTCTTCACCTTCGACATGAATGCGGGCGGCGGGATGGCACACAACAAGGACGAACAGATCCTCTCACTCAGGTATGTCCTTCATGCATGCCACGGCGCACAGATCTCCAAGGTTGTCTGTGTGTATGAGCAGGCCGCTGCTCAACAGCCTGACCATCTTCCTCCGCACCAAGACGAACCCCGCTCTGTCGATCTCCTCCCCCACGCCCCCCTCCCTGACGGACGCGGTGGTGCAGTGGCTGGAGGACACACTGCCCTGCATCCCGACCGTCTTCACAGCCGCCATACGGTTCCACTTTGTCGACCCGCCCTTCCTCAGGACACGCCAGCAGCAGCGCCCGTCGAGGGACGAAGACGGCCAGGTAGTGGATCCACTCTCTACCTGTTTATCGGGGATGGATGGATGGATGTGTGCATGTGTGTGTAGGTGGTGGACGAGGGCATATTGCGTTCGCCGTCGCTCGGCCCGGTGATCCGTCAGAGTGACGGCTGGAAGGGCATCTTTCTGCTCGGCACCAGCAGAGTGCTGCCGGACGAGATCTGCTGCACGGTGGGCGAGGCGACTGACTGACCGGCACACACATGCACCACACTCATTGATGTGTGTACACGCACTTGTCTGTTTGTCTGTCTGTGTCTGTCTGTCTGTCTGTCTGTCTACTCTCTATGTGTTTTGTAGTTGCGCCATTCTGAGGCCAAGCTTAATACCCACCTGTGGCACAGACTCTTCGCATCTTGGAAGAATGGTAGACAGAGAGAGACACACACACAGGGAGAAAGGCATGTGTGTTGTGTGGTGTGCAGGCTTGTCGTTCAATCGTCTGACCCACCACATAGTGCATTACGCCGGCCCCTCCCTGATCGCAGTCAAGACATATGACGGGCAGGTCTTCGGGGCCTACTGCTCACAGTGAGGCAACAGCACAGCACAGCACAGCACGGCAGCCACACCATACGCGTGTTAACTGTATGTGTGTGTGTGCAGGCCATGGAAGGAGTCTAACACGATCTACTTCGGGTCGATGGACTCCTTCATTTTCGCCGCCATCCCCTCGTTCCACGTGTACAGGTCAGCCAGTCGAGTCGGCACACACATGACACCACACCACACCACACCACGACACACATCCATCCCACTCCTCTCTGTGTATCCACAGGTGCACTAATCGCAGCCACAACTGTTTCTACCTCAATTCCAAGAACAATTACTCGCCCAAAGGCATCGCCATCGGAGGCACCCTCGAGTGCCCCCGAGTATGGATACGAGAAGGTCAGCCAGCCAGCCAGTCAGGAAATTACCCTCCTCTCCCCTTCTCCCCTGCACACACACACACACACACACACACAAGGCATGCAATGGTGCAGATTTTGAGGACAACCACGTCACATTGAGCGACGCCACATTCGCGACGGGACCCCTCGTCAGGGACTTCGCAGAGTTTGCTCCCGAGCAGCAAGACATCAACAACAACAGCAGCGACAACAACAACAACAACAACAACGACAACAACACCAACAGGACACAGGCCGCCAGTGCCGCCCCATCAGTGTCGGCCTACGACTACATGGTCAAGTTTCGCGTGCAGGAGCTGGAGGTGTGGGGGGCGGGGGGCGATGACGCCCTCGTGCAGCAGCAACACGGACAGGACTCTGAACAACGGGTGGGTACAAACGTGTGTATGCGTGTGATGGATGGATGTGTGTGTGTGTGTGTGTGTCTTAGGTGCGTGAGCAGCGCCGCAAGGTGGACAAGAAGCAGCTAGTGGGGACCGACTTCGACAAGGAGTTCCTTCTCGGCAAGACATTCGCCGGCGCCAAGGAGGCCAGAGAAGACGTCAGCAGAGAGCGATAGCGAGCAGCCGACTAATGAACGACTTCGAGTGTTTGATGGATGGATGGATGGACGGACGGTGGATGGTCACGTGTTCGATGGATGTGCGGTGTACATAAAGGAGGGAGGGAAGGGGCTCGGTCAGTCAGTCAGGCAGTCGATTTTGCTGTGTTTGGGCCGTGTAGCTGGCTAGCTGCAGCAGGAGAGGAGCTAGAGGATTTTGTGCTTTTGTTGGTTGCACGTGTGCCGTGCTGTGCGTGCCACTCGTTCATCTGTCCATTCATGAAACGCACTGACAGTACCATCCAAACGTAACGCCTTCTCTTGTTTGGACTTATCTTCTCGCCCTCTCGTCCATGTCATCCGCTCACTCTCAGTTTGGCATTTGACAGCAACTGTTGCAGCGGACGGAGTGAGAATCGACGCGGTGGACAAATGAGATGCAGACGGATGGACGCGTCCATCCAGGAGAATGAACACAAAGGCCGCCGTCTGGGAATCCTGGCCGGATATTGGGCAGGGCTGTTTGTGCGCATCGGTGCAGCTTGATGGACGGTTCCAGGAATCAATCGCTGGTTGGAGAAAGAGATGCAGAAGTGCACTGACGGAAGTCATTTTCTGGATCCGTCCGTATTTGTGTATGAGCGTTCCAACCCACCAACACGCACAGCTCACGCCACACGCACACACACACGTGAACATTACATGGAGGTTTGCACAGAGATAGATGTGTCCGTCCGTCCGTCCAACCAGCTGGCCGGCTCGGCTATCCACAGCGGTCGATCGATCGACCTTCCTCACTGACTCACTCAGTCACGTTGTTTGCAAAAGGGGCAGGGCAACCACCACCCACCCTAGCTACACATATATGCCTGCCAAAGGCACCATCCATCCATTGCCCGCCCCAAGCTTGCAACCTCTCCGCTGCCTGCAGCCCCTCGGTCCCTCCCTCCCTCCCTCCCTCCCTCCGACCGACCGACCGACCGACCGACAGACAGATGAAGTCACTCAGTCACTCCAGCAGGTCAGGTGCACGACTGCAGGCAGGCAGACCACACACCACACAGACCGCATTATGGACTGTCAGTAATGGTCTGTCTAATCTATCGGCCCCTGCCTGTACGTACGTACCTAGTGGAGGTTCATGTTGAGGTATTTGTGGTTGGTAGTGACGGTGACGGTGAGGCCGGGCAGGGCGGCCGCCTGCCGGATGCGGCGGATGTACTCGGCGTACTTGTCCGAGTGCTGGCCGTCCAGCACACGGTTGAGGTCAGCCAGAGAGCCCACCCGGCACCGCGACACGGCCTCGCCCACCATGCGAACCTGAATGAATCAATGAAATGATAGACCCAGCACAGCCAACACAGACAAACAAACAGACCAGGGAGGGAGGGAGGGAGGGAACAAGACACCCAATCAATGAAGCATCAGACAGATCACTCACTGAGTCACCTCAGCGTCGAATCCGTCGTGGGCTGTTGTGTCGGTGACGGTCACTGCAATGAAGGGCGCTAGGCACAGCACAAAGTACTCACTCGGCGGCCGCTGGGGCGGCGTGTTGGGCTCCTGCACGCCGCACCGATGCACCCCCGCGAGCTGCCCCCCCAGCCCCCCCTGCCAGTTGGCCAGCATGTCCTTGGCGGCCTGCACGTCGGCCGGCGTGCCGTCGGCCGCGATGCGCACCGAGAGCGTCATGGGGTTGGGTGCCTTGCGGTGCAGCTGATTGATCAGCGCCGCGTCGGAGAAGCG
>CDMY01000098.1:115546-135236 GCA_001179505.1 Vitrella brassicaformis
ACAGACCGCATTATGTACCGTCAGTAATGGTCTAATCTATCGGCCCCTGCCTGTACGTACGTACCTAGTGGAGGTTCATGTTGAGGTATTTGTGGTTGGTCGTGACGGTGACGGTGAGGCCGGGCAGGGCGGCCGCCTCCCGGATGCGGCGGATGTACCCGGCGTACTTGTCCGAGTGCTGGCCGTCCAGCACACGGTTGAGGTCAGCCAGAGAGCCCACCCGGCACCGCGACACGGCCTCGCCCACCATGCGAACCTGAATCAATGAAATGATAGACCCAGCACAGCCAACACAGACAAACAGACCAGGGAGGGAGGGACGGAGGGAGGGAGGGAACCACCCAATCAGCCAAGCATCAGACAGATCACTGAGTGAGCACTGTCCGCACCTCAGCGTCGAATCCGTCGTCGGCTGTTGTGTCGGTGACGGTCACTGCAATGAAGGGCGCTAGGCACAGCACAAAGTACTCACTCGGCGGCCGCTGGGGCGGCGTGTTGGGCTCCTGCACGCCGCACCGATGCACCCCCGCGAGCTGCCCCCCCAGCCCCCCCTGCCAGTTGGCCAGCATGTCCTTGGCGGCCTGCACGTCGGCCGGCGTGCCGTCGGCCGCGATGCGCACCGAGAGCGTCATGGGGTTGGGTGCCTTGCGGTGCAGCTGATTGATCAGCGCCGCGTCGGAGAAGCGGAGCTGGATTGGCTGGTTGAGGTAGGACACGGTCAGGTGTGGGTCGATCTGCTCGCTGTCGGGCTGGTTGTCGTGGCGGTTGGCCAGCCTGATGGTGGGCACGTGCAGCCGGCCGGTCGCGAAGTTGATGGCATCGATGGTCGGCTCCGCCCAGCCGCCATTGGGGTAGCTCCACGTGATCGAGTGCAGCGGCGCCCCGAGCCCCGCCAGCGCCGGTAGCTCGTACTCGAGCACCGCCAGGGGCATCGCGCCCACCTGCTGCTTCTCGTACTTCTCAAACAACTTCTCCTGCTCCAGACACGGACAGACAGCCCACAGACAGACAGACAGACAGACAGACGGACAGATAGACAGACAGGTACACACAGCTGACTGACTGACTGACTGACCCCGATCAGTTGACTGACCGTATGTGTGTGTATGCGTGTGTACCACGTGTTCGTGCGTGACGGTGATGATTTTTTTGTTGCTGGAGAGCGCCTTGAGGAGAAGCCACTTGTCCCACCGGATGCCTATGAGGCGGATCTTCTCGCAGACCACGGCCATCTTGGCCCACCGGTGGGCGTTGAGCCGGCTGATGCGATTGTTGTCCAGCGGAATGGTCACTCTGAAGTGTCCGGGCAGCAGCCAGAGGGAGTACTGCTTCTCCACGGGCCGCTGCTTGGGGTGCGCGGAGCCCTGGCAGACCTTCTTGACCACGTCGCGGAAAATGTACTGCCAGTCGGCATCTACAGACACATATATACCATACAGAGAGAGAGAGAGAGATCGATGGAACATGCAGACAGGCAGCGGATATATGCGGGCGTGCAGGGCACTGCACGAACGTGCGTGTGTGCGTGCGGACGTAAGTACCTACCTTTGTGTTGGCAGAAGAAGACGAGCATCGTCTCCACAGTAAGGATTGCTTAAGCAACTCCATATACTGGCCATGGGTATTCTGCAACACACACCCCGGCGGCGCCGGCGGCTGCTGCTGCTGCTGCTGCTGCTGCCCTCCCCCTCCAGCCCCATCATGTCCCTGCGGCTGTCCCTGCGGCTGCGGCTGAGGCTGGACCTCCTCCACCGCGTCGTCCATGGCCCACGAACGACAATTAGTTGACGAATGCGCACCACCCACCTACAGACATACATTCACATGACACGTCACGTGACTCACGTCACGGCCAATGCATGCATCATTTCGCCGAGCACAGCACGATATGATGCAGGCATGCTTCAGACACAATGCATTGAGGGGTGTTGAAGGGGTATTGATGGGTGGGACGACCTGCCTGCCTGCCTGTCTGTCTGTCTGTCTGTCTGTCTGGGAGGGGGGGTATAGTAGTATAGAGAGGCGGAGTCCGCCGCGGATGGCCTTTCGTACGTACCTGTGAGTGCGCGGGACGGTAAGTGGCTCAGCTGAGCACCCGGCTAGCGACGTCCATCAAATTCGACCCGTACGTCCTCTGCAGAGCGACTGACATGACACCAACGATGGCGCTTCTTCTCCTCATCAGACACAAAACCCCCCCATACCCTAACCCCGCCCTGGTGCATTTCTGTGTGTGGCCGGGTTCCAGGAATCAATCGCTGGTTGGAGAGCATGCAGCACTGCACTGACGGAAGTCATTTTCTGGATCCATCACACGAGCTTACACACGTAGAGACACTAAACTAACGTACGCGTGATGAATACAATAAATACGTTGTATCTGCACCCACTGCATCCCTCCCTCCTTCCATCAATCCAATCCATCGCCTTGATTGTTGTGTCTCGCGGTCACTGCATGATGGGTGGGTGCACCAATACATATAATGGTGAGCCAAACAAATAAACAACGGTCTGTCTGTCTGTCTGTCTGGTTGGCTTGACGCAAACAACAAAGGGCACATACACCACCCGGAGAGAGAGAGAGAGAGAGAGAGGGAGGGGAGAGCTGTACAAGTGATATAGCAGAGCTCGAGCAAGATGCCTCCTCAGGGAAGGCATGATGCAGCTATGGCTGCTGGTCGTCTTCCCTCGGTGTCTGCTGGTTCAGCGGCTGAGACTCGGGCGCAACCTACACACACACACACACACACGTGAGGTCATTCATGGCTGCACATCTAATCGAGAGACACGCATGATGTATGTATGGATGTCGCTAGCTACCTACCTGTCCATTTGCGGCGGGCAGGTAGTCGTTGCTTCTCAGCGGCTGTCGCGCCGGGTCGCCCCCAGCCACGCTCACATTGTGCACAACACGCACGCCTACCGTCCCATCGCACACACACACGAGTCTGGGTGTTGGTGTGTGTGTGTGTCTAATGTGTGAGCGTAGCGTACTGTCGGGTTGTGGCTGCATGGGGACCATCTGTGTGGCCATGGCCATGGGCGGGGCGGTCGGCACACCTCCCACTGTGTAGCCACCTCCCACTGTGTAGCCGGCCAGCTGACACAGACATGCAACACACACGCAAAGCACAACACACCACACCACAGCACAGAATATGCACAGCAGCCGGCACCTCTCTCTCTGTCTGTGTGGGCGTGCATACATTGGCCGTGCCCAAGACGGGGTGGAGCCCAGTCGTGACCACCAGCACCTCTGACATACACACATACACAGAGACAGACAAATGCGTGTGAGGTGATGTGTGAGCATGTGTGTGTGCAGCATTATACCTTCTCTGCTGAGTCGTTCTTTGAAGGACCAGACGACGAAGCAGAAGTAGAACGACAGCAGACAGGCGAGGAAAGTCGACACCAGGTAGGTGCTCACCATCGCGAGCCTGAAGAATCGTCCACAGAGAGAGAAATGCTTGGATGGATCTCTCTCTACTGCGTGTCTGTGTGTGTGTGGTGTGTGCGTGGGAACATTTACGTGAAGTCTTCGGTCAGTTGCTTCCTCTGCTGTGGGGTGAGGTGCTGGCTGCCGGGGTTGGCCTCCTCCTGCTGCTTGATCGCCTCATCCATCGTGTGACCAACCTGATCCTTCAGCTGCACACCACACCACACCACACCAACACCCATACACAGAATGGATTCAGATGTGTACGCAAATGTGTCTGTCAAGTGCGTCTGTCTGCTGTCTGCACCCACCCACCCAACACAACACAACCGCCCCGCCCACCCAGTCGTATCTCGTGGCCACGACGATGGCCAGACCGAGGAAGACCACTGTATTGAGGACCACCAGGCTGGTGACAATCCAATCCACGAAACAACCCCAGGCTTATGAGCTGCGTTGCGTCGGGTCGGTTTGGCGCTCACTATATTCTGTAGAAGTAATAGAGCTTGGCTGAGGGCAGATGCAGGTTGGCCGCAGCTGCACAGAAACGCACGCACGTCCATCCATGTATCTCGTCCGTGTGTGTGCCCGTACCTCTCCACGCAAGATAGCCGGAGCCAAGACTGACATTAATGACAGCACAACGGCCGGTAATGTAAGGTGTGCGCAGCCATCCATCCATCTGTCCATCTGTCCGTCTCTGTGTGTATGTGTGTGTGTTCCCACTCACTTGATGGCCGTCTGGAAGACCCCCAGCACCGATAGGCTGCCCGACAAGATGACCATCAACCCAAACGTCCCCCAGATCTGCAAAACCAGACAGACAGACAGACGGACAGACAGACAGACAGGGAGGAAGGGGCACAAACGTTGCCACACAAACACTGTCAGTTGTCTGTGTCTGTGTGTGTGTGTGTGCGTGGTGTGTGTGTCCTACAATGGACAGCACTCCGAAGATGTACATGGCCATCTGCAGCGTGCAGCCGCAGCAACATGTTGTCGCTGGAGCCAACCCTGGCGGCAAACACACCCAGACAGCACAAACAGAGAGTCACGACAACGCCTTCACTCCCTCATCATGTGTATGGATCTGTCTGTCTTCATCACCGTCCGTCACATCTCCCTCCTTCCCCCTCACTCACCGAGAAACCTTCGATGCGGCGACCACACTGCCGGTGTGTTTGGCACATCCATCTTGTCGATTTCTTGTCAATCAGGAGCCACACGTCCCGGCACCTCACCTCCCGTCTTGTCCTCCTTCCTCTCTGTCCTTTCGCGAAGCTCGCCTTCCTGCTAAGAGCTCGTGAAACCGCTCTCTCCGAGCTCGAAGTTGTGAGCGAGTACCGAAGCGTTTGGGCGTCCCTTCTGGAGAGCACAAGACTGACAATGGAGGCGATTTCAGCGTTTCAACAGAATGGCTTTCGTCCCGAGACTTTGCTCAACTTCACGCCGCTCGACAAGCCGGCGCAGCAGCACATTAGCAAGGTCTATGCCGTCCTCGCAGCTGGTACAGTACCCACTCACTGACTTGACTGCACACACACGGGATTCGTTCACAGTGCTCAGAGCGTGTTCTTGTCTGTTGCTTGGGTACACGTGTGTTGGCTGACATGACAGGTGTGGTGTCTACGGCGGTGGGTGTGTGGTTCCACACCAACGTGATGGCACTGGGCGGGCTGGTGAGCGGCCTGGTGAGCATTGGCTGCTTCATTGCCATCCTCACAAGCAAGAGCCACTATGACGCCAAGAACGTGAGTGCACTGCAGTGCGTGGGCAGCACAAGTGGGCTGGGCGTGTGTCTATCCGTCTTTGCATCATCTTTGTGTGCCTATGTGCCTATGTGCCTGTGTGTGTGTGTGTTTGTGTGATTAGGTGATGTCAAGCCACCGGCTTGCATACTTCGTCGGCTTCACTTTCTGCAAGGGGATGTCCATCGCCGGACTCATTCACATGGTAGGGAGGCGTATACATATGGTCAACGCCGCATCGTCAGTCTGTCAAGCCTTTCCATGCGTGTGTCTGTGTGTGCGCGTGTGTGTGTTCAGGCGGGTCGCATTGACCCCAGCATAGTGCCCACGGCCATCTGCGGCACACTGGCAATCTTCGCGTGCTTCTCGGCGGCCGCCCTGTGCGCTAAACGACGGTGAGGCCGTCGGATGGGGTGTGTGTGTGCGTGTGCAATAATGTTGTGGGGCTGTTCGTCCGTGTGTACAGTCAGTTCATCTTCCTGGGTGGCGTCTTGGGTTCGTTCGTCTTTTACCTCTCAATGGCGTCAATCGCAAACATTTTCTTCCGGTGCGCACCAACACCGCCAACACATACACATACACATACCGCTGTGGACGCAGCGCATGTATTACATGTGTGTTTGTGTTTGTGTTTGTGTTTGTGTGTGTGCAGATCACGTTTCGTAATGGACGTAAACCTCTATGGAGGGCTGATGATTTTCATGGGGTGAGGGAGGGAGGGAGGGAGGGAGACGCTATTTGTTTGTGTGCGTCGTTCATGTGTGCACCTGTCTCTTTGTGTGTGTGTATGTGTGTGTGTAGGTATGTGATCTACGACACACAGATGATCGTCGAGCAGTACTACGCCGGCAAGAAAGACTTCCTGGTGCGTCGATGCGGTGCACACACAACCACATGGAACACAGAAAGAGCCACACCAACCAACACACGTACATCTCCGTCTGTTTGTGTGCCTTGCCTGCAGGTTCAGGCTTGTGAGCTGTATGTGGACATGATCGCCATCTTCATCCGCCTCCTCATTATCCTGTGCGTACTAAACACACACACACACGCTACTCACTATACCGACCCACCCACGGTGTGCCTGTGGGTGTGTCGCGGCAGGATGCGCAACGCCGAGAAGAAGGAGGACCGCAAGAAGCGCCGCTCCTAGCTGAACGAACGAACCAACGAACCAACGGATGATCAATCACCACCAAGCCCATGTCATGTCTGCCCGACGGTGTAGATACTTTTTCTCTCTCTTCTCGTCCATCTGTCTCGTCTGAGTGGCTGCCTTCGTTCGTATGTGAGTGTTTGTTTGTTTGTTTGGGAGTCATTTGCTGAATGTGTCTTTTCCCATGCATGTGTCGAATGAATCGTCTGAACCCACGTGGGCACCATCCGTGTGCTTCGTGTGGTGGAGGGAGGGAGGAGGGTGGGTGGACTGAATTGACCGGTTGCGTGTGTACCTGAATTCATGTCTGTTTGTCAGTCTGAATTTCCTTTCTAGTCCGCGACGTTAGGCATCGGCACGATGTCCTTCGGCCTGGACACCCAGCAGGCGATGCACGTGGTGGTGACGCTGGGCAGCTTCGGACTCGTCGGAATCGCACTCCTCGGTGTAAGAGAGACCACACGGCAGCTAGACAGAGGCATGTGCCTGCAGCGTGTTTCTGTGTTGTGTTGTGTTAATGCGATGGCAGCAGTACTTTGACGATGAGGAAGACGACAAGGACGAGTGAAGGAAAGCCGCAGTCAATGATGAGTGAATGAATGAAATATAGTTAGTCAATAAGCTTACGTACAGACTCGACCGCTGCGTGTATGTCGATCAGACAGACCATCCGGCCGTTGACACTCACTGTCTGCCTTTTCAGAACACAAGCCAACGACACCACTTAACTTTGCAATGATGCGGTTGACTGTCACAGTGAGTCTGCTCGTGTGCTGCTGGCTGTCGGCTGCCGCCGTCGGATCAGTTGATCAAGAGACCGACTTCATCAAGAGACCTCGCCTCGACGACCGGACCTACCGCGTCTTCACTCTGGCCAACGGCATTCGGGCGGTGGCGGTGAACGACCCATCAGCGACTCGAGCGGCCTACGCGTGTGCGGTCAATGTCGGCAGCCATGACGACGGAGACATTGATGGGCTCGCACATTTCAGCGAGCACATGGCCTTTTTGGGGTCAGCGGCTTACCCAAAGCCGTCGGAATACGACGAGTTCCTCACACGCGCTGGCGGCCAGGGAAACGCCTTCACAGACAAAGAGAAGAACGGATACTCATATCCACGGCTGGATGGACACACAGAGACATGCATGTCCCCTTCTGTGTCTCTCTCTGCCAACAAACGTGCAGGACGGTGTTTTTCGCCCAGTTGGACGCGGCTGCCTTTCCCGAGGGCTTGCAGCGCTTCGCGGGCTTCTTCGCGTCGCCTCTGCTCGACGCGCGCGAGGCACACAGCGAGGTGCAGGCAGTCGACAGCGAGCACAAGAAGAACATGCCGTCGGTCGACGCACAAGTGGAGTACCTGCTGATGTCACTCGCGAGTGGGCCACTGGGACATTTCGCCACGGGCTCGGTCGACACACTCGAGACGGAGCCAGCACAACAGGGCGTCGACATGGGCAACGCACTCAAACGATTGTAGCCAATGCACGACAGATGAAGGTTCTTATGTCATGTCTCCATATCTGCCTCTCTGCCGTCTGTGTGTCAGCCACTCTCGCTTCTACTGCGGCCATCGCATGACGGTATGCATATGTGAATGCGAGACACACGCGTTGATGCAATATATGTCTGTGTGTAGGTAAGTACTCAAATCTCCAGCCCCAGCTTGCGGTTCAGGTAGTGCAGACACAGAAACGCCACACCGCGGAAGCCCACGCCTGCACACACACAAGGGTACCTTTGTGTGGGTTTGTGTGTGTGTGTGTGTTGGGGGGGCAAAGCTAAGCCGACCTAGTCCGAGGAGTATGAAGCACAGAGTCCAGAAGTTCTGTTTCTCCAGGTCGAAGAACTCCAGCACACCGTCGCCGCCGTCAATGTCGTCCTGGAAGCGGTCGTTGCCCTCAAACTCGTTGACCATTATGCCAAAAAACGAGTAACTGCACCGGCAGCCAGAGGAGAGAGAGGGAGGGCGAGAGGAAAGTGCGCGTGGTGGCTGGGGTGGCTGGGGTGTCTGTGCTGTGTGGACCATTCTTGTCATCCCTTTCACTTTTCACTTTTAATACCGGATAAAGCTGATGTACTTGAGCCATGCGATCCTGGCAGACAGACAGAAAGACAGACAGACACCCAGAGGGAGCAACAAGGCGTGGAGACGTAGTCCACATCGCACGGCGTGTCGGTCTGCCTGCCTCACTCACCATGGCGGGATGTCCCCGTCCTTCAGGTAGTACCCAGAGGTCAGCTACACACACCGCACACACACAGAGAGCCCATCAACAGACCAACATCTATCCGCTTCCCAGACACACTGACACACTGACACAGTGACACACTGCCTCACCCACCCACCATGAGTATGACCATCAACATCCCAATGAAGATGTTCCCTATGTCAGGCGAGGGCGAGGCAGCGGCGACGGAGACCATGAGGGCAAACGAGGCGTACACGGTGATGTTGGAGATGAAGAGGAACTTCAGGAAGTATACGAAGCCGGGGCGGAGACCCACCATGAAGTAAAATATGGCGCAGAAACACGTCGGCGGGATCTGAGTATCAGAGACAAAGGGGGAGGGGAGGCAGGGGATGCAAGAAGGAAGGGAGAAACAGGCGAAATGAGCCTCTCTCTCCCTGTCTGTCTGTCTGTCTGCCTGGCTGTGTGTATGTGACTGGGTGAGTGAGTGACTGAGTGGGTGGGATGGGTTGCCTACGTGGACGAAGAGGAACTCCCCGATGTCCTTGGCCACGAAATATGCGAACGTTCCGTGAATGCCGTTGGCCGTGTCCCTACACACACAACACCGACACACACACACACACACACAGAGAGAGAGAGAGAGCGGTGGAGTTGCGTCTCCCTCCCTCCCTGTGTCCTTGATTCACGCATTCACACACCGACCGGTTGAGCAGCGCTCTCTCCGGGGCGAGTGTCATCATCACAGAGAACGTGCTGTGTGCAAGAGAGAGAGAGAGAGAGAGGCAGAAGGGGAGAGGCAGAGCTCGCGGCATCCACACGCACTTGCATGAATGCGAAGTTCATTGCAACGAAGAAGATCGCGCCAGCTCTGTTCTGGGCATCGGAGAGGCCCGAGTCGCCCAGCTGCCTGCAACACAAATGTGACACAAATCATACTCACACAAATCAATCAAATCGGTCGTCGCTTCTGTCTTTTTCCCGTTGTTTGACTGACCAGAAAATGGCGCCGAGGACGAAGGCCATGAAGATGTTCTGGCTGACGTCGCCCATGGCCTTCAACGGATTGCGCAAACTGTTGAGCACTGTCCTGCACACACACAGATGGGCGCCACACGAAGACACACACATGTTTTCTCTCTCTCTCTGTCTCCGTCTATGTGTGCCTGCCCATAGATACAGAGAATCTCGTTTCCTCACCGTTTTGCGAGCACACAGACCTCCAGCCAGAAGCCGCTTAGCGTCTGCTTGACCGACTCGAGTGTGATCTTATTGGGCGGCGCGGCCGTCATCCCGCCCTCCGAGCGCTTGTCCAGCTCCTTGTCGATCTGATCCTCTGCGAAACACACATACACACACACACACACAGACACACCGAGAGACACAAAGCGAGAGAAGGAGAGGTGTGGGTGTGCATTGACGAGCACCGATTCTCTTCGCCAGGTCGCATTGGTGGAACAGTTCTGGGAAACGCTCGATCTCGGCGCCGGAGATGTTGGTGCGGCCCTTGTCTGCCATGGATGCTGACGCAGACGGATACACAGAGGGAGACACAGATATGGAGGGCGGTCTGTCATGTGGCTGCAAGTAAGTAATTACCTACCATGGTTGTCTGCAGCCGGGGGTGCTGGTGCGTCTGGAGGAGCATCTGGTTGGGCGTCTGGCCCGTCCCCAGTGGTGACCTTGTCGTTGTTGCCCTCCTCATCGCCAAGCGGTGCCGGTGCTACTTTTCTGCTGCCGTAGTCGGCTTTTCCGCCCAACTCGCTGGCACGCTGCACACACACACACACACACACACAGATATGAGAGAACAGTCATCCCAACTTTCTGCAACACATTCTCGTAGCGTACCGTCTCAGTGAGGATGTCGAGCAGAAAGTCGGCAGGGTTGAAGTGCGCCGGGCAGACGTACCCGTGCTTCTTGAAATATGCGTCGGCGTCCACGGCGGGCCCCTGGTACACCACTCGGCCGCGGGAGAGCAGCAGCAGCTGGTCGAAGAGGGCGAACACCTGAGACCTCTGATGTCGCAAAAAGCGACAAAGACATACACACACAAAGAGGGAGGTTAGGTGGTGGATTGAGGGAGCCATGGAGGTAGGTTTGACCGGCTGATGGACGGTGCAGATGATCGTGCGGCCACCTCTGAAGAGAGAGACAGATTACGGGGGACAGGGTGCGGTGCAGGGTGTGCTTTGATTGTTGTGTGTGCAGGTGCTTACTTTGCGAGCTGCACGAGAAGCTTGAGCATGTCGTAGGCAAGCGCGGCGTCCAAACCAGACGTCGGCTCGTCTATACACATAGCGTATACGTCCACAAGACACACACCCACACACATACGGGTCTCTCTCTCCTTCTCTCTCTCTCTCTCTCTCTCTCTCTCTCTCTCACTCACCCGCTTACCGAGGCACAGCAGTGCAGGGTCGTCCAGCAGCTCTTGATCGCGATGGAGACGCGCTTCTTCTCTCCGCCCGATATGCCCTTCTTCATCGGACCGCCAACCGCCGTCCCGCGACACTTCTGCAGACCTGCACGCCCACAGACGCAGACACAAAGAGTGTCCCACTCACAACCCATCGCTTCCCAAGTGGCTGGCAACGGTGCCGTCGTCTCACCTAGCTCAGCTATGACCTTTTCGACCCGCTCCATTCTCTCCTCAGGCTTCTTGTTGTTTGAGCTTGAGGGTCGCGTTGAGCCGCAGGGTCTCCTCGACTGTGAGGAATTCCAGCAGACAGTCGCTCTGCATCACGTAGGACACGAACTTCTTCCGGTTCTTCGGGTTCGCCTGTTCGCACACACACACACACACACACAGGGATTGCTATGCGCGAATCAATCGCTGCGTGGGGATGCTTGCCTTGCCGTTGAAGTAGATGGACCCCTCCCTCTCCCCGCCCGTGACCCTGCCTGCTATTAGGTTCATCAGGGTGGTCTGAACACATTGAGACATTCATGTGTGCCTTCCTCGCCTCCCCTCCCTCACTCTTGCCCCTCTCACCTTGCCCGACCCTGACGGACCCTGCGCACATTCACACACAGACAGAGAGAGAGAGATGCATGCCTCCCCTCCTTAACTCACCATGATGGCCAGCAGCTGGCCCGGCTGCATCACAACAGACACACTCAGAACACACATCGAGACAGAGGGATGGGTGCGTGTGTGTGTGTGTGTCTATGATGGATGGATGGATGGATGGATGGACGTCTTGGGTACCTTGACGATCAGGTCGACATCGTGGATGATCTGCGTCCGCTCCTCGCCCTGGCGCGTCTTCTTGACGATCCAGTAGTTCAAGCCTACACCACACCATCAACGAGCCATTGTGCTCTCCCCCGAGCCCGGGGAAAGCGGGGAGGCTCGTGCATATCCCGTGTGGCTTCCCAAGCCCACCCAGCACTCCGCTTACCCTTGGCACACACCTGTGTACACACACAGAAGCGCACACATAAAGCTGACCCTGGCACAGAGGCTGTACACGGCTTACGGTAATGGGTTCATGCTTATGGAACACCATGGTGACCACGGCACAACTGGGCTGACCAAACACAACCTACGGCGCTGGAATTGATGGGGAGGGGAGGGGAGATGTCGATCGTCGAGAGAATCCGGCCCCCACCCGCCCCCGTCTCTGCACGTTATGGGCACTGCGTGGGGCTCTCCTGTGGTCCTGTACGAGTCCTCCTCCGTCATCGGCCGCTGCTATGCATTCAAAACGCAGCACATCGTCGAGGGCGCCGACAAATTCCTCTCCACCTATCCCGGCGTATGGCGGCTATCGGGGGACCTCTTGCTGGAGCTGCTGGAGCTGTGCAGCGGGGAAGAGCCCTTCTTTGCGAATGGAGGCGGGTCGCCGTCGTCCAGGAGGGGCTCGGGCGATGAAGGCGACCCTGTCGAGGAGCTCCTTGGGCTATTCTGCGAGGCTCAGCATGGGCAGGGGCCTCACAAGACAGTGGATCTCTTCCAGGTGCTCATCACGTTGGCCCTGGTCTCGCAAGGAGAGTTCCACGAGAAGGTCTACTTCGCGTTCGGGCTGCTGGATTTTGACAAGCGCGGTGGGCTCACGAAGTCGGTCGTGTTCCTGCTGCTCATGACGGCACTCAAAGGGGCATACGCACTCACCAAGATCGTCCCTCCCCATCTCTCACACGTGGAAGCCCTCGTCGAGTCTCACCACCCCCCACCTCCGGGAATGGCTGTGGCTGCCTCAGGCGACGACGCTCGGTGGTCGGCCAACTATTTTCTCGGGTGTCTCAACAGAGTGCACGTTGTGCAGAGCTACTATGCGGTCCTGACAAGGCCACAGAGCACTCTCGAGGCGAAGAAACGGCTGGAGGCGCTGTGGCAGGACTTCCGCCGGTTCACTCGGCTGCTTGTGTACAAGAAGACGCGCAAGGATGGCAAGAGAGACAGAGACAGAGAGAAGGAGGGCAAGGGGGGAGGGGAGGGGGAGGCAGAGAGGAAGGGTGCAAAAGGGGACTCTCAGGCTGAGGACGAGATGATCAAGTTCACGATGGGCGACGTCAAGACTGTTCTCAAAGACGCCGGTGAGCCTTGACCGTTCCTGTTTTTCCCTCTGCATCATTTTTATCCATTTCAGGGTTGCCTTTGGTGAGCGTGGATCTGATAATGGATGCGCAGCTGTGTGCCATGGCTCTGTGTCGCGATGCGGCGATCCCATTCCTCAAGTGGGGGGACGACGGCAATGGCAACGGCAACGGGGAGGGGGGAGAGGGCAATGGCAACGGGGCGGGTAGTGGCTTTCTGCCCGGCACACCCCTGGGGCTGCTGGTACGCTTGCAACTCCATAACGATTTCTTTCCTTGCACCGCATGTGTGCGTGTGTGGCTTTAGGGCATCATGTCTGACGATTTGCGGATCATCATGGCCTTTGTGGTCGCCTTTGCCGCGCTTGACCTGCACGCGACTGGCCTCGTGCACAGGGGTGAGCCTGCGTGCGTGTACATCAGCGTGTGCAGCATATATATCAAGGAGAATCGACATCGACATACTCTTTTTTCCGATTGTCAGGTCAGTTCCACTACCTGGCCGATTTCCTGACCGAGATTGACGCCGACCTGTTCGGCTACATCGAGAGTGTGGACGACCTGCGCATCAGCAAGTAGGTGACTGAGGGCAAATGAGAAGAATGACACAGAACACGAGAACAAAGAATGCATTGCCATTATTCACACAGACACCACAGCGCGCCTGCGGACATCAACATCATGTCGCGGTCGTCCACCCACACTCACACGGTGCCCACTGTCAGCCCGCAGCGGATGTCGATTGAGCTGACGTCGTCAGCGGGGGCGATTCCAGCGGGTGATGATGATCAGTGGGTGATTGAAGGAGAGGGCGAGGGAGAGGGGGAGGACGCTTCACCTTTATCAGCTGCTGATGGTGCTGGCGACGAAGGGAACGAGACGCAGAATATGGACGAGGTGAGCTAGAAAAGGGCAAAGATGTACATCATGATGTGTGTAGATCTCTCCCTCTCTCTCTTGTGCGTGTGTGTGCGTGCCGTGTTGTGTTGTGAAAGGGGGAGGGAGAGGAGGGGGATCTGGGTGCTTACATGGAGGACACCCGGGAGCATTTCATCCGCTTTGAGACATTTGTCCGGGAAGGGGCCGCGCGAGTCATCCTGGTGTGCAGAGGATCGTTACACACACAGAGAGAGGGAGAGGACATCTTCTGGCATGTCTGTCTGTCTGTCCGTCTGTCTAACCGGTTGCAGAGGAACCGGCAGCAGTATGAGCTGAAGCTGCGCAGCGCTTTTGAGAAGTACGACAGCGACGGCTCGGGGTTCATCGACAAGACAGAATTCGCGGCGGTAAGCAAACCGATATAGCGATACGATCAATACACGCACACACTTTCCGGTGCACTGCAGGCCATTCAGGACATGATGTACTCGATAATCATGCCAGGCGATTCACAGCAAAGAAGCCTCATCGGTCAGCCCATCCCAAACCCCAGCACGCCCCCCCTCCCCCACACACACCCCCGTGTGTGTGTCCAGATCAGATCGGCGAGTCGATAGCTGAGCAGCTGATGCGCGAGATGGACGAGTCGGGCGACGAGCAGATCGACTTCGCCGAGTTCAAGACCGCCATTGCCGTCATACACAAGAAGACCGTTGAGATCAAAAGGGCCATCAAGAATGCTTCGTCACTCGTATGTTCTTCACACAGAGACACACACAAACACACAGAGACACAAGTGTGTTGAAATCTTCATGTCTCTCTCTCTCTCTCTCTCTCTCTCTGTGTGTGTGTGTGTGTGTCCTGTGGCTGCAGTACTCTGTGCGTGAGGTGCTGATGCAGCAGCAAGGCAGCAGCAGCAGCAACCACAACCACCATGAGCATCACGGCCACCACGGCGGACACCAAGGAGACGATGCCATTGCCACGGACTCTGTCACAAAGGGCCTGGTGCTGCCCGGCACCCACAATGCTCATCACGCCCACACACACCACCACCACCACCACCATGCGAAAAGGGGATCGTAATGGACACAATGGATGGATGGATGGATGGATGGATGGATGGGAGTCGGGGAGACAGTGGATTTGTCAATGAGGTGTGCCTTTGAAACAACAGACGCCGTTGTTGGTTGATTGCAGGTTTGCATTGCATTTGTATGTGTCAACTATCTGGGTGTCCACACACACATAACATGAACACAAAGAAATCCACGCACGCCGGCTCCCGTACCGACTACTGATATACAATAAATGGGAAAAGGGCTGGGCTGCACAATATTATGCATAGCATAGACACACACTTATCCCTGCAGAGCTACACTGGCTCGAGGGTCCACACCTCTGCATTCATGAAGCCACTTTCGCCGCCCAAGTCGTTTGTCGCGAAACTGCAGGAAGGCGTACACTCTCGAGCAACATCTGAGAGCAAAGAATGACACAGGGGGCACGATATGCATCGGGCGGCTATCTCGCCGCGCCGGGTCCCTGCCGGCCGCACAGAGACAGATACAAACGCACACAGCGGCAGTGCACAGGTTGGATGTGCGTGTGTGTGATTGTGATTCAATGTCTCCCGTGCGCGGCGGGATGCGCCGCGCCATGATGGCGTGAAACCGCCATCATGGCGTCCGACCCGTCCTGTTCCGCCGTGAAACCGCTCTCTCTGTCTGCCGGGAGGCTGACGAGGGAAGCCAACCAGCTCGCCGATATTTCTACACGGGCTGTCCCAGCGCTCGCAGCAAGGAAGCGCCATGTTCAAACTGGGCTGCCGGAGGACGTCGCAGCTGCTTGGTGAAGGGTTCCCAGCCTCTCTTCGACCAAAGGTGAGAAAAGGCGCTCACTGGCTGCAGCATCATTGTCACGTAGTGCTGCGTGATTTCATTGTTCGTTTGTTATGTTGGGTGGCTCACGTGTCAGATGTACCGGTTCGGTCTGTCCCCACTCCTGCTCAGAACAGCACACTCCCTCGGCCACACGCCACCCACCCGCCACTGTCAACCACCGAGGAGCCGCCACCTACCTGCAGCCTCCTTCTCTGCCAGCGTCCACACCAGTGCTCAGCCTCATACTCGACGACAGCACTCTGACGGCAAGGCGGCCGATACTGAGATTCTGTCCATTCACGACGACCCCGGTGCTGAGCCATTCGACCATGAGCTGTCGCTGCCCGACGTCACCGAGGAGAACCTTGAAATCATTTCCAAGGGCAGGGATGGCGTCGAGTACCTGTCGGAAGCGCCCTCCAGCAAGCAGCCCAGCTACGCACCAAAGGGCCTCGTCCGTGGCACTTGCCGGCGCCTGTTCATCAACCTGGTGTGTGTTTTCCTTCAGGTGCTGGGGATGTGGGCCTTGGAGGACTTTGGGTGGTCGGCGCTCATCAACTGGAAAAAGAGCACGTTTGTACTGGCGCCCTACGATAGGCATACGGTGCCGTCAGAACACATGCCCCCACACACACAGGCAGCCGAGAGGACGGCCCGTTCTGCTGGCTGACACACCGAGTCGGAATCGTGTGTGTGGTGTGCGGTGTGTGTGTGTGTGTGGGTGTGGTGGGTGTGCGCTGTGCATGGCTGGCATGGATCGATTTTACTGAATTGTGGCATTGCAATGCATGTGGCTTGTCTGGCGTGTCTCGCTCGTCTTGCATGCCTGCCGCTTTGACCAGTCGGACCAGTCCGGTCGAAGTGTGGATGGCTTGTACGTGCGTTGGTTGGTTGACTCACTCGTGGGCCGTTGGTTCTTGGTGCTTTATGTGCTTGTGGTGGATTCTTTTTCTCACTCACCTTGATTGATTGACACACAGCTGATCGACCGATGGATGCAACGCAATCCAGATATCTAGAGTTCCAACCAACACACTCCACCCCACTCACACTCCACCCAGGCACGCACTCCGCGGTTCCTTCCTGCTTGTGAATTGGCCATCCCATTTGCAGACAGATGCAGCTCAGCTCAGCACGGGGCCACAGGGGGGAGAGTTGTTCTCACAGACGCCGTTGTCAATTGTTGATTGCAGGTTTGCAATTGTTTCGCTGGTGTCTGTCTGCACACATACAAACGTACACGTGCTTACACACGGAGACACACACATACAGAACGTACGGCAGCCGGCCGGCTGCTCAATTGCCATGGATCCCATGCCCTCCGTAAATGTGCAGAGAGGTGGTATGCAGACAGACAGACAGACCGGGCGAAAAATGCCTTGTTCGTGTCTGCGTCGCCTGATGACATGTCTGTCTCTATTGGCATGATGTGATGCTGACAGGCATAAATAATCGTCCGACATGATGTGCGCAGCGCCCCCCACTCCACTGATCGATCCACAATACAGTACGTCCCGTCCGTGTGTTTGTGTGTGTGTCTGTCTGTCTGGAGGGACGGGAGGGATGGGCCAAAAAGCGGCCTCATTCATTCAGACCATCCTCCTCCCACCACTCAGTCAGTCAGCCCACTCACGGGAGGCAGGCAGGCAGGCAGCAACCAGGAAGGGGACAAGCAAGGGCAAAATTCAAACACCAACACTGTCTGTCCGATGGATCGATGGCGCAGTGAGTGAGCTGAGGGAACGAACCAACTGTCAGGGGGAGGGGAACAGAGAGAGAGAGAGAGAGAGGCGTCCACGTGTGCAGTGCACACCACGTCAGTCACCATGCAGCACATCCATCCCATCAGCGTGTGTGTGTCTCTAAGGCACACACACACACAGACAGAGAGAGAGAGATAGGGGAGAGTGGACGCAGCACATCCAGGACACAGAGAGAGTGAGAGGGGAAAACCTCCCTCCCTGTTAGTATAGCAATCTTTACATGCAGCCAGCGGGGAGGGAGAAATACGAAAACAAAGCGGGCGTGTGTGTCTGTGTGTCAGCTACCACCTCTACGTTATTGAGGATTAGCCACAACACACACACAGAAACACAACACACACACACCCCGAGAGAGAGAGAGAGAGAGCCATCAACGCAAACAACACAGAAACACAGAAACAAGCACGCAGGCAGGCAGGAGGGGGGAGAAGTGACCGAAAGCCTCCCCGCTATCCCTTTCCTTTAAGAATGACATAACCCCAATATATAAAGCTATGCCTCTTGGCACACCACACCCACTACGGCAGTCACTTAAGCCAGGTCTACTGGATGAATGGATGGATGGATGGAGGCACTCCTATCCTACTAAGTATTGCTTTCCTTCTACACGAGGCACATTCCCCACCCACAACACACAGACATACAGAATGGCATCACTCACGCCTCGTGTGTCTGCTTCCCCCCTCCGCTGCCATTATTCCCGCCACCCTGTGGCCCTCTCCGGTTGTTCCCCCCGCCCCCGCTCCTCTTCTTCCTCGATGCCGGCGGTGTTGACGGTGGTGGCTTCTTCTTGCCCCTGGCGGGGCCCCCGATGCCTTCTCGCTCGCCGCCGCCCTTGCTGGGGTCCACCTCCAGCACATTGGACGACCGGATGCGCCGGCCGGTCTGTGTTGCAACACACACACACAGAGGGAGGGAGAGGGCGTGCAGTGAGTGCATTTGGTCAAAGGGTGTGTGGTGAGGGTGTTAAGATGGATGGTTACCTTGTCGACGGCCACGACCCTGAAGAACTGTTTCTTGTCTCCCACGACGGGCAGGTGGTGCTCAAACATGCTCTTTGGGTGCCTGTTCAGCAGCTCGGTGGGCGGGTGGGTCGGGCCGAAGTACACCTCCCACTCAGTCACCTACACACACACATCCACACCCACACCCACAGACATCTCTCTCTCTCTCTCTCTGTGCGTGTGTGTGTGTGTGTGTGTCTCCGGTGTGGTGAAGGTAAGGTACGTTGGTTGCCCCATTCCAGGAGTAGTGTACGCTGCCCAGGGATCTGCCCGAGGGCGGCTTGTAAACCAGCTCAGGGCGTGTCCGCGGCTGCCCCCACCACTGCTGTCGGTAGCTGCGGTAGCTGCCGCCCCGGGAGAACTGAAGCTCACACACCTTCTCGCCCTTGTCCGTCACCTGCCATGCCAACACATATCGATTGCATAGCGCATCACATGCACATGTGGCCGGCCATGTGTGTGTGTGGATGGATGGATGGTATGGTGGGTGGGTACCTCAGTGTAGAATGGCATAGGTGGGGAGCCGAGGCCGCCCCAGTCAATGGCCCAGTTGCCATTGTCGAGCTTCTGCGCGTTGCCCGTCGCGAAGCCAAAGTAGTCGGGGTCGTGCCGGTACTCCCACACCTTCTTGGCAGTCAGCTTATCCTGTACACACACACACACACAGAGACACTGCTCGCCTGTTTATTTGTTTGTGTGCATGGCTCTCTCTCTGCTGCTGTGGGCCTGTGGTTGTGAGTGCGTGTGTGTGTGCACCTCACCTGGTCAATTTCGTATTCGACGGCTCGCGAATATCTCGGCGAAAACTCGTTGCCATTGTCAAACATCGTGAGGCCTTTGCGGCCCGCACACAGAGATGTGTCGTGTGTTGTATGGGTGGGCGTGGGTGTGTTGGTTGGCTTACTTTTGTCTGATCTGAGCCGTACGTCGTGCTGGTGTGTGAATCCCCGGTCTTTGTTGAGGTACTTGAACTGGTTCCAGGGCTCCTCGCTGCCGAACCGCCACAGCACCTCGCCGGTGTCACGCGACACCTGCCCATGCACAACACAGATGCACACACACGGGAAACACTTGATGGCCACTCT
>CDMY01000098.1:135536-148054 GCA_001179505.1 Vitrella brassicaformis
CCCCCCCCCCCCCCTCCCCCCTCTCTCTCTTTCTCTCTCTCTCTCTCTCTCTCTCTCTGCGTATGTGACTTTACTTTGAGGGCGCCGATGTGTCTGAATGAGAAGATGAGATGTCCGTCGGGCGTCCAGTCGATTGAGTTGACGTGGCCGATGTCCCAGAGGCTCATGCCTTCACGGTACTGCATCTTGGTGTAGTTGAACACACCAGGGATCCGGTCCCACACACGGAACTCGAACAGCTGACCGACAAGGAATGAACGACACGGCACACGACACGGTTGTGTGGGTCTACTTCTCTCCCTCTCTATGGGGTTGTTTGCTGTGAATGCATTGGCTGGCCTACCACGTTGCCCTGTGTGTCGATCTCCTGCACTACGGGCCCCACCACGGTGACCTCCCCCCTGGTGGGCCCCGACCGCACGACCTTCTGCACCTCCCTGGAGGCAAAATTGACCTTCCTGCGGTCGTACACCATCACCAAAGCCCTCCCGTCGTCCCGCACTTGCAGCCCGTGGAAGTCCGCAAACCCGCCGTGCTTGGCCGTGTGCACCTTGACCTCCTCGTACTCGTGATCGAGCTCCACATAGCCACCACGGCCGGCGGCCCGGTACGTCAGGTGGCCGTTCCTTTGCACCTGACGAGAACAACACGAGAAATGCCGATAGTTCGGATGTGGGAAGTGCGGGAGTGTGTGAGTCGATCAGTCAAGCCAGCCGAGGATACCTTGAACTCGGCGATGTCTGCTCGGCCGGCGGGGGGCGGCATGAAGAAGACGGGCTCGCCATTCTCGTCAAGAATGAGAAAGTACATTCCCGACCCGAAGCCGCTGTTGGCCGCGAAGATGTAGCCGTCGGCGGTCTTGCCGGGCTGCGTCTTGACTATCTGCTGGATCTCGGGCACGGTGGCGTCCATCGTCTGATACCGCCGTGGGTCCATCACGCGATGCGGGCGGGATGCCTCGGCCATGGCCGTGCCGTTCTTGTTGTTCTGCTGCCGCTGCTCTCGCATAATGGCGTCTCTCTCCTTCATGAGCAGCTCGAAGGCCAGCTGGGAGCCGTCCTTGTGGGCGTGTGGGTCGTCCTCACCACTGCCGTTGCCGTTGCCGCCCTGACGGCTGGCGGACCGCCGGCGGCTAGTGCGGGAGTAGGGGGTGGTGTCCTTGGCGATGTTGAAGGACCACTCGAAGGCGGGGAGGGTCTCCCTTGCCGCTTCTTTCCCATTCCCACTTCCGCCCGCCTTGATGCCCCCCTCGATGGCCACGGTGATTTTCTCACCATACTCGAGCGGGGGGCTCTTCTCCTGCTCCTTGCGGGCCTGAGGGAAGATTTCCACGCCCTCGGTCACAATCTCGTACCCCATGGTGTGCGCCGGGTGGAAGACGAGCGTGCAATGGTCGTCGCCGAGCTTGAGAGTGCCCTCGTGGCGGCCCGACTGCTCGCCTCTTATGGTCACCTTGCCCTCAGCCGTTGAAAGGTCCACTGGGCAGGTCTTGGGCTTGATGGCGACGGTCGTCATGTCTGAGACGAAGATGGCGCCGGGCATTGGGTTGAGGTACTGGTAGGGCCCGTAGAGCTTAGTCATGTCGCGGCCCTCCGCGCGGGCGGCGAGCTCGTCGAAAAAAGACCGCTTCAGCTCCTCCTCGCTCAACTCGGTGTCGTCATCATCTTCGATGAGCGGTGCCTGGGTCGCCCCCGCCTCCTCAATGACATCATCCTCGATGAAGAGTGGCGCGTCGGTCACGCCCTCCTCGTCGTCAGCCAAGGGCGCCTCGGTGGCTGCTGCCGCCCTGCTCTCCTCTTCCTGCCGTCTGATCTGCTGTTTCAGCCTCTCGACTTGCTTGCGCAGGTCGGCGAGTGCCTCCTCGAGATCGCTGCCGGCTGCGTCAAGGAAGCGAGGTGACGCGGAGAATGCCGTCGACGATGCGCCGAGGCAGCAGCAGCAGCAGAGCAGAGGGACGAGCAAGGACAGGCTCCTCATCTTTTTGGAAGGAGCTCTCAATTAATTAATTGGTAGGCCCATCTCGATGGGCACCCTCTCCTTAATTCAACATCGTCATCGTCTTCTCATCTCGCGGGCCCTTTCTGTGCCGCTGTACGCTGCAAGCTTTTTCTAACGGCCGACATGGTTGCGGTTGCCAAGGCGCCTGAAAAAAGGCAAATCTGACGCATCTGTGCGTCCCTTTCCCGCTCCTTGTTCAAAGGCGCCCGACACACTTCCACGGAGAGCGGTCGCGGCCAGCGAGACGGCCAGTGAAACAATCCGAGATGCAGCCCCCACAGCCCCCAGTCACTCGAGTACGGACGATGCACCCTGTTCGTGCTCCAGCTGGGGAGGGCAGCCGCAGCAGCAGCGGTTCTCGGTCGGCGCCGCCCCTGCAGCAGCCGAGCCCCTCCCGCTCCCTTCTCCCCCTTGGCTCCAACGTCTCCTCCATCAGTTCAAGCCGCGAAGCCGCCCCTCTCCCTGCGTCCCGCTCAGACACCCGTGGCTCGCTCCGCCATGCGCCGTCGCATCGCGGCAGCATGGTGGAGATGTCGGTCGGCAGCGGTGGGCTCGAGCGGCTGCACTCGAGAGCCGGCACAAGTGGACAGTTGCTGTCGGCTGCGCTTGCGCCGACCTTGCGGAAGCCCAAGGGGCAGACAGTGACCTTTGATGGGCCGAGGGGGGATAGGAAGAAGAAGAACAGTCTCGGCCGGTAAGACATCGCACGTAGGCCGGCCTTTTTGCATGACTGGCCGCTCTGTGTATGTGTGTATGTGTGTATGTGTATGGGTGTGTGGGTGGGCGTGTGGCGTTCAGGAGCCAGACGACCAACTTTGGTGGCAGCGCCGGGAGCAGCGGTGGAGGCGGCCGCACCATCACGCCTCCCGTCGCCATCTTTGACCCGGGCGACCACCCCGGCTTCTCGCGCCGGTCCACCTTCAACAGGACCGCCCCACCACTGGTCAGTCAGTCAGGGTGTCTCTGATGCCATGTGACCGGCCCCAAAATGCATTGATGCTCCCGTTGTCGGTCTTGTGTGTATATCTGTGTGTGTCGGTGCAGATGGTGCGTCACCGTTCGTCTCTGGGCATTGCGGCCAACCAGCAGCACCAGCAGCAACCATCAAGCCCCTCCGCCCCCCCACAGCTGCGCACCAGCACAGGCCGGCTGCAGCTGGACCCTCAGCCATCCCCATCCCCATCCCCAGCCTCGCCCACCATCTCTCCCTCACCCCAAGACACCCTCTCGCCCACCGCAGCAACGGCATTCAGGCGAACGATCGACACCCCATCAGGCGAAAGGCGCTTGGTCGTGCCGCCGCTGTCCCCCTCAGACGGCGGGATGTCTGTCGATGAGCTGCGTAAGGGGCCGGCGGCTGAGTTCTCCAGGACCATCAGCTTCTGGGACGCCATGCAGGGGTCGCATCACCTCTTGGACGAGGAGGCGGACGACGACCATGGAGAGGAAAGGGGTGGTCAGCAAGAAGAGGAAGAGGTCCAGCAGAAAGCTGGGGATGCCGAATGTGACGAAGCCGCCAACGAGCCAGCGGCGGACACTTCACATTCAGATGGCGAACAAGAGGTAATTCCGCACGTCATTCTTTGGGGTTTTCATATGGCCGGAAAGTAATCCTCTGTCATCGATACTCCCTCGCTTAGGTCCATGACGAGCCCCCGCCAGCACTGGAGGTCCCCGACGGCCGGTCCAAGTCTGTGTCTGTCACCATATGTCCCGATGGCATGATGGGGGGTGGCGATGGTGACGACGGGCGGGCGGACCAGCCGAGCCCCACTTTCGGGGGCGGTGTTCGGCGGAATCTGTCTCGCATCCTGGCGCGTTCGTCGACGTTTGTGTCAGACGGCAGCAAGCCAAAGGAGGTGCAGAACGAGCTCATCCTTGCCGCTTCTATCGGTCGGTAAACCACACACACAAGGAGAGGGACAGCGAGAGAGCTTGACGGCTGGATGTGTGTGGATTGTCTGTCCATCGATCAGGCACTCAGCTGTTTGCTCAGAATCAGGAGCTGATGACACAGATCCAGAAGCGACAGACAGCATCGGCAGGCGCCACACCCCTGCAGTGAGCAAACCATGGCCATCCACAACCAGTTAGTTAACACAAGAGACAAACAGAGTGTGTATGCCATGTCAGCCGTGAGGAGTCCGGCTTCATGGTCGAGGGTGTTGTGGACACCTCCCCCAATGTGCACGACAGCCTCACCTCATCGCCCGCACTCTCCAACACACCCGCCTCGCGAAACAGATCCAGACGAGGATCAGTCATGTACTGGACGGACAGGCGGAGAAATGAATGCATCTCTTGCGTGGATCGTGCTGTGTTGTGTTGTCTTGTGTTGTGTGTGGCAGCTCTTCGCAGATCCGCCGCGTGTCTCACAACCAAGCACTGGTACGGTGCGTGAGCGACCTGTGTGTGTGTGCTGTGGATGGATAGAGTCGTGTGTGCAGGCGATGGAGGAGCTTCACGACGAAGTAGACCGTCTCACCAAACAGTGAGCAAATGCACAAGGGGGACCTGCTGGCAGCAATGATGGCATCCACTTCACCCCTTCCTCCCCTGTGTGTGTCTGTGCCCACGCACAGGCTGCAGGTGACAGAGGCAGAGCTCTTCAAGCTGCGGCGCGGGACGCACGCCGACGTCAAACACTACCAAGACCAAATCGAAGACAAAGAGCGCGTGAGTTAGCCAGTGGGTCGGTCGATGAGTGCATCCATCTGTGTGTCTGTGTGTGGAGTGCAGGAGATCAACGCGCTTCGCCAAGAGGTGACTGACCTGCGGTCGAAGGAACACCACCACAGACGGACCACCGAGAAGCTTCGCAAGTAAGTGAGCACGTTTAAGGTTGGGCGTGTCTATCATGCGTTCGACGTGTCTTTGTGCAGAGAGCTCAACGAGCTGTCGACTTCTGGCAAGGTGAGTGAATGGGCAAAGAGTAGGGGAGAATGGTGGACTGGACGATGTTTCACTCTCTCTGTGTGTGTGCATGCTATGCCTTGGTGTCTGTCTGCAGCACTTGTCGAATGAGCCAGAGATCACTGACGAGTGGTACAGCACATGCACGTGCTGACCTAGCATGGACGGGGGGATGGGTGTGCGGATATGGACTGCAGGGCCAAGGAGCGTGCCGAGGAGATCGCCAAACTTAAGAAGGGATTCAGAGAACGAGAAACAACACTTCTCGGTGGGTCAGTGAGTTAGTGAGCATCCTTATCATTGACTGATTGACTGATGTCTGTCTCCACCGGAAATGGTTGGATGGCATGGATATATGCAGAGGCTCTCGACGCATCGAACAAGAAGGGCGAGGCACTGGAGGAGGAAACCAACAAACTGCAGGCCGAAATTGCCACCGTAGGCACAACACCAACACCAACAGCACAGCACACCACAGCACACCACCGTCACAGACACACACCATGCTGTCAACGCCATTGTGCAGCTCAAGAGCATGATGTCGGACTATGACGCCACATCAGCCAAGGTAAGAAACAAGAAGACACACGCAAACACATGTTCTCTACTCCCTCCATATATTCTCTGCCTGCTTGTGCTTGCTTGTGTCAGTTACGCGAGGAGTTGGATGAGCTTCAGTCGACGATAGAGGGCGGCAACATGCGGGCGGCCGCCGCAAGACGCGGACGCAGAATGACTCTGCAAGACGAGCTCAGAGAGGTCAGTCGGCCTACACAGACCTTACAATCTCAGCATTCCTTTCTCTGCACACGTGGCAGGCTGTGTTTGATATCGGGGCACAGCAGAAGGATGACGGCAAAAGCGGCGGTAGGGAAAGACTGACAGCCTGACAGACAGACAGACAGACAGACAGACAGACAAGTGGCCAACTTGACGCCTGAGAAGTGCATCTGTCGACGATGACATTCACCCACTGTCAGGTGTCGGACCAGCCGCAGCTTCGCGAACACTCCCTCCGCGGCTCCCCCTACCCCAGCTCCTCTCAGAAACGGTGTGTGTCTTTCGTGTGTAGCCATCCACACACGACCAGACAGACATCCGTGTGTGTGGGTGTCTGTCTGTCAGATCCCCGAGGACGATGTGGCCGAGTTCAACTCGCAGACCTCGGGCAGCTCGTCGCAGATGAGCAGCTCGTTCGAGGAGTCGCAGGTGTCCAGCCCGCTCGCTGCCTCGGGCAAAGACGTCGCCCCACCCCCACCCCCACCACCTCCACCCGACACTGAGGTCGGGTCAAAGATACACGGACTCAAGGCCCTCGCCGATCGATTGAGGAAGCCTGTAAGACAGAGAGAAAGACAGAGAGAGAGAGGATAGATCAACGGGCGACTTTCGTGATTGCAGAAGGTGTGGGACATCTTGCCAGACAAGAAGGCTGCTGGTGTGCAGTCGGAGGGCGACTTCCGCCGGCAGGAGTCCCTCGACGAGGCCCAAAGCAGGTGGAGGAAGGAGGCAGAAGGCCTCAACGCACAAATGCACATCCTTGAGGACAAGGTGGGTGCGATCGAAGGCAAACATGTGATCGGCTCCGGCGCAAATGTGATTGATCCATCGCTGTCCTAAATGCAGCTTCGCGATTGTGGTGTGGGCAACGAGGAGGCTCTGAAGGCTCTCGAGAAAGATGTCACCAAGCTGGAGGAGCTCGTCCATCAGAAAGAACAACAATTAGTGCGCTCTCCCCTACCGTCAACAAACAGCACACTGCACGGACGGCAAGTCCGAAGACTCTGTACTTTCGTGTGTGTGGTGACGCAGACGGAGGCTGAGAGCACCCTCGAGGCCACAGCTGCGAGACTGGCTGAGCTGCAGGCTGCATTCGAGAATACTCAGCAAGACCTTGCGAAGGAGATACAGGCCAGGGTACACAGGAAACCGCCCTCTCGAGGGCAGCAGAAGGAGATTCATGTCTCTCACCCTCCTCTTTTCAGGCCGACGAGGGGGCCCGCCGGCAGGGCACAGAGGAGCTGAACGAGCGGCTGAAATCCGAGCTGAGAGACCTCCACGCCGCCCAGATACAAGCAGAGGCCGACAAGCGGGAACTGATGGCCAAGCTCGATGCTGCAAAGGCCGATATCGAGAGGGAGAAGGAGAAACCGAAAGAAAGAGAGAAAGAGTACGTCGAGGTGCCGGTGCATGTGCCCGTGCCCCTTGCTGCGAGGGTCAAGAAGCACAGAGATGATCGAGACGATCAGGAGAAGGAGAAGGAAAAGGAGAGGGAGCCGTGTCCCGACTACGACGCAGTCAAAAAGGAACTGGCGGGCATCAAAGAGGCGGGTAGCGAGCTGACGGAGAAACTCAAATCCATCAAGGAAAAGGTAGGCCTCGATCAGTGCCATCATCCCATCAGCATAGTCATACTGTACTGTCATTCTTGTGGCAGCGTGAGCAGCAGAGTAGTCAGGAGGGGGCATCGGCAGCAGACCTCGCACGTGGACTCACAAACATCGCCCGCAAGATACAGGTGCCTCCCTCTGGCAAGCAGGGGGAAGACACGGAGACCGTCTGCATGAGTGTCCCTGCTGTGTTCTCCTGCAGTCGGAGTGTCGCGAGCTGCGTCAAGAGGTCGAAGAGGCAAAGAAAAGCGTAAGGTTAAAAGAACAGCAGAGGCTCATCATGTCTCCTCGTTTGTCGTCCACATGCAGCACAAGGAGGAGTCTGCCTTCCGCAGCAGCCTACCCATCGCAGCAGGACCAGACGAGGCAGACACTATCAACCAAAGGGTCCTCATCCGGCCCCCCCTGACCTCCAACATCCGCATTGGCCCGCGCTCCGTCAAGCCCCTCACACTCCACCCGCCCCCACTCGTGAAGGCAGTGCGGCAGACCTCGTCGCCCCCATTCTCCCCTCCCATGCGCCCCTGCCTCATTCCCCACCCGCTGCTGTCTCCCCGCCCATCGCCTCCACCACTGATCGTCAGGTCGCCGCTTGGCAGATTCGGTCCATTGTTGCCTCCGCCCGGTCTGGGGCTGCGGCGGTGCTTCAGTGACCGACGGCTGGACTCCTATCGGCTGCTGTCCCCATCGCCATTGCCATCGCCGTCGCCATTGCCATCGCCATTGCCGCCCCGCTTTATGCCATCTCCCCTCCAGCAGAGAGCCATGAGTGGATCGCGGTCGACTCCCCATCTCGCTGCCGCTGTGCCTCGCGCCAAGCCGCCCCTGCCGAAGCGAGAGGCTGACATGATCGCTGAGGAGAGACGTCGGTGTCAGAGTGTGGGGGCGTCATGGTGCTGTGACGGCAACGACAAGGGCAAGGGCAGGAGAAAGAAGGCAATGTCTCCCTCTCCCTCTGCTGCCAAGCTTCCGCCGCTGCACGTGGAGGCGCGCTCTGACGTGTCGAGCTTGCCTACTCCACCGGGGTCGTCTCGGTCGCCCCACCGCCGGTCATCGCCCTGCTCTGTCTCTGCGCGGCCACGTCTCAGACTATTCGGCAACCATGGAGCGACGCTGCGGTCGAGGGCGTCCATTTCCCCCGCTGCTGCTGTGATGCCAAGAAGAACACCTGCACCACAGATGCCGCCCATCATGCGCTCGCCATCATCAGACCAGCGGCTCCCAGGCGATCATCGCATTGCTCATCATCATCCCATAATGTCAGAGAGGATCAGCCGCTGCGTCACTCAGCCAGCAGGTACGCAGACAACGCCAACTGTGGGTTCATCTGTTCTGGGTCCCATGTGTCCACAGGTAATGTCAGTCGTCCCCCTTGGCTGTTCCTTCCCCCAAACCGACGTGACGTAATCGTGCCAGTGAGGCCGCCCTTCGGCGGCACATACTGTCTCCCCCCAAACCAGCCAGCCCCGGACCAATTCGGCAAAACAGTGAGTGGAGTGAAGTAGCACTGTACATAAAGTTTGTTGGACGGACTTATACAGTAGAATAGCGGCCATTTTGTAGACAGCCAGACAGACAGCCAGACAGACACACAGAGGCGTAGGCAACGTAGATCGACATTAGATAGAGACGCTTCCTGGTAGCGACACACGACTGACTGTGCTCTGCGTGGATGTCTCCCTGAACACTGAACAAAGAGACGCATGGCACTCTGCATTGAATCAGTCAGATGTCAAAAGCCGACCTTTAGCATGTCATTCCAACTACAAATGGCCGCCTAGACGTGTCTCCGGCTGCAGCGTCGGAGCGAGGGAGAATGGGCTGTTGGCGAGTGCTGTCCACAGGCCGATGTATCGCGGGACATCCGCAAAGAGATGCAGCCTGACACACACACATACGCACGCACACACGCACGTGTCGTAAGGCGATGGGCGATGCGATATGGGCTTCTGTGGACTTGAGAGGGATGGATGGGGGGGAAGGCATCTTGATGAACTGTCATTGCCTTGTCCTCTTGTCGACAATCATTTACGAACGGTTCACGCATGTCTCTCCCGACATCTCCCGACAGACAAGGACATATATACTTTTAAGAGCAAATGTCCATCCGCCCAGCACTTCGTCACGCACATGTTGCCGGTTGGCCATCATAAAACGGACGGCGCTTTCTCAGCCACAGACAGACCCACAAGCATTCGATCGCGCCTGGCACACCGATGGGCACACACACACAGACCGACCGACCGACCGACCGACCGACAGACAGACAGACAATGCACACACTATGCGCGGATGCATACGCCCCCCCTACACACATAAAAGACCG
Organism: Vitrella brassicaformis; assembly: GCA_001179505.1. Lineage (NCBI taxonomy): Eukaryota > Vitrellaceae > Vitrella > Vitrella brassicaformis. The sequence goes on from CDMY01000098.1 coordinate 145,164, forward strand.
ACACACTTGGATTCACACGCACTTGTGCGTCAGTCACGTCACGCACTCACAACTTTCACACGACAGACAGACAGGCGGATGTTTGTCGACACAAAGAGCCTTCTCCCCTGCCCCTACTGCTCCCCCCCCACACATACACTCACATACAGACACATACACACCAGCATACAGCACCTCCTGTCTCAGGATTTGTTGGGCGAGGCGAAATTGGCCTCGGAAAAATCACCACACCGGCGACAGCAATCAAACAGGCAGACCCCTACACGCACGTAACCACCACTGCCTCAATAAAGACCATGCCACATCATCGCACCCATAAGCAAATGGACAGACAGACAGACAGACAGAGCGAGAGGGAAGAGCGAGAGGGCAGGAGCCAAGTCAGTCTGTCAATGGGCTATCAGTTCGCTGTCAGCGTCATGCCGAAAGCGGGCTCATAGTGGGTGGGCAGGGGGACCTCTTGGATGAAGCGTCCATCGGCGGGCGAGTAGAGGCATTTGGCGCGGCTGTAGCTGATGATGGCGAAGCTCAGCTGGAACTTGGTCTTCCCCAGGCTGTCAAATAGCGTGTGCCATTCCCCCTGAAAAGCCCATCACACACAGAGGCAGTGTATCCAGCATGAAATGCATATGCATATGCGCAGACGCACCGGATTGTTGACGAGCCATTCCAGGAGGCGGTCTGTGATCTGTTTGAGGATCTCGTTACCGTACTTCATCATGCCTTTGTAGATGGTCATGACTTGGTTGTAGAGCTCGTTCTTCACATACGCCAAGGTGAAAGTGCTACCGCCTCCCATGAAGTCCGCCGCAACCACAGTGGCCACCATATTGTAGTCACCATCATGTATCATGTTGCCTACACACACACACAGCGAACACATGCACAGACGCACACACGCACTCACATACACACACACACGGAGCGATGGCCTATATCTGTGCAATGCGTCCATCGTTTTTTCGCTCACTCACCCCAGAAGACTGCGCCACACGGGAGTTCGAAAGGGTTGTCTGCCGCCCCCGTAACGCACTTCGTCCCCTTTGTGACCTGGTACTCCACGTCTGCCCGTTTCGCCCCCACGTCGACGCCGCAGTGCTCACAGTAGTCGCCCGCCGCGCGGCAGGCCGCCTCGAACTGAGCAATGCCTGTGACGCCATTCGTCGAGAGCTCCACGGCGGCGTCCAGGGCCTCCCGAGGGTTCGAGGGAATGCTTGACGTTGCGTCCTCCACTTGTTCCCTTGCATTCCCCACTTGTCGCCCCGCATTCTCCACTTGTCGCCCCACATTCCCCGTTTCTCGCTCCACATCGTCCAACGTGGGGAGTCCGAGGTCAAACCGCAGTTGGCGGCGGTCCTCGCCCTCTGACGAAACCTGATGGATGAACACGCAGCAAAGGCATGCATAGAGATGGATGCCCATGCAGGCACGGCACAATCAATTGCTTACCGACGGCACAGCGCAGGCCACGAGACCAAGGGTCAACATGATCAGCTTAGACATGATCATGATGGATGGCCGGTGTGTGTACTACCGATAGTACCGAAACCGGGTGTACACACAAAGATGCAAAAGATGGATGCAGGGCGGGAGGAGGAACTTCAAGGCCTTGATGGAGACGGGGAAGGCGAAAGTAGGCGGTGTCATGACGGCTGCCTCTCTCTCTCGAGGATCATTTTGCAGCTCGCAAAGGAGGTGCGGGGAAGACACACGTGTGGACAAGAGCTGCGATCTGACGAGCAAGATGCCAAGAAGTGGATTTCCATTTTGGCGAGAATTTGAGACGGCGAGAATTTGAGACGGCACGGCAACTGCGCTTCTTTTCGCTTTTCCTCCGCTTGTGCAGGACCAGGCTGACAACTCGGCGGTCGCAAAACAGGCGGTTTAAGAGTAAAGGTCGCCCTTCGCCATGCAGAGGTCCAGGGGCAAAGGGCACAAGAGTCGGCCGCCTCGGGCCGAGAGGTCTAATACCGAATGCAATCACAGCAGCGTAATCCCAGCATTCTCTGACGTCCTCCCATATGGCGGTGAGGCACCAGACAAGGCACCAGATGTCAATCTCACTGTCGAAGCAACAGATTTTGACAACAGGGTGGGCAGAAACGAAGAAATAGATGGATGGATGGATGGATTTGTGGATGGTGCGTCCCTGTGTGATGATATCTCCCTCAGAGCTATCAGATGCAGGTGCAAGGGACACTCACTCACTTTGCCACGCATGATGCAAACAAGGTTGGTCGGTCGCTGTCTTGCCCTGGTCTGACAGAGTCGAGGCCCTTTGCACACTTATAGGCGACGCACAGACAGAGGAGCACGCCGATAGTGTCACACACATATATGTGTGTGGTCCTAAGCAGGTTGAGCGCTGCTGTTCCTCGGCGGCCGGCACCTGCAGAGGGCCATGGAGCTGTCCCAACAGACATGGGCGCCGAGCGTGTGTATGAGAATGGACTTGAGGGTGAGGGTGAGGGCATGTCCGGTGACGAGGAGGGCTATCGCACCCACCAGCAGCATCTGGTTCAATCACGCACGCAACACGACACGCGATCGATATGTGGGCAATTGTGTGTGTGTGTGTGTGTGTGTGTGTAGAATGTGGGTGACGCCACTGACATGCAGGAGGGCACGCCACGCCTCGTCCAGCCACGGCAGGAGCAGTACATCAAGAAGGAGAACGGCGCAGCTGTCAAGCACACCGAGGCGCACGTACAGCAAGTACTGCAGCACAACCGCCATCGATGGACGACTTTGACCCAGCGACAAACGATGCAAATTGCCTTGCGGTGGACATGTACATTCGTCAAAGGGAGCTTGAAATGGCGCCGAAGGCACTCCTCGTCCTGCTGTCGTCCATGCGCGTGGGTCCCCCCCCCCCCCCCCCCCCCCCCCCC
>CDMY01000098.1:148354-170866 GCA_001179505.1 Vitrella brassicaformis
GGCCCCCCCCCCCCCCCGGCCGCATCGTGCGGCTCCCCCGACAACTCTGGAATATGACGATACGCATACTGCCTTGGAGGGCGCGCCTCTGCGATCTTCGCAGGTTCTTGGGATTATGGTGGGAGTGGGCGTGCACCCAGGACTACATCGGGCAAGACATACGAGTTCTGGAGGTTGCGACGTGCAGCGTGATCGGCGTCCCCAGGTGCGCAAAAGGGGCATCCCAACGTCCCCACCAAAGCGTGTGTGTGGTCTCTGTCTGTCTGCCCTTCAGTGAGGACGAGATGGATGAACCCCTGCTGTCGGCAGAACAGTAGATTCTACTCACAAGCTCCAATTTCCAGATGCTTCTTTCCTCTGCTTTTTCTTCTCTTCTTCGCAGCCACAGCGACTTTGTTCTGCTTCTTGGCTGTTCTTCCTTGTCGAGTGTGACGCCCACGGCCCCGTCAGCCGCAGCAAAAGCCGCAGGCCGGCAGCCACCGACGGGACGATGAAGGAGCTCACGAGCTTCATAGGCAAGTGAGTAGCCGCACAGACAAGTTGAGTGAGACAGGCGTTGGACGCGCACATTTGATCCTCACACACACACACACACACACATTCAAATTGCCGCATTGGTCGGTCTCATCGCTGTCCCTCTCTCTCTCTCTCTGTGTGTGTGTGTGTGTGTGTGCATGTGTGTGTGTAGCATGTGCGTCCCCCATATCGCGAGTTGGCGCCCGACTGCTCCTCCCTGGGAGCACCCCAAGAACCTTAGGCACACACACACACACACACAGACAGAGAGAGAGAGAGAGAGAGAATGAATGTGTCTGTGTCATGTTTGTTCAGGAATGCCCTTGCCGAGTTGCTGCTCAACGGCCGCCTGTGGAAGGGTCAGTGACATCAGTCAGCACATTGCCAACCATTCAGTGTGTCGTGTACGACATCGGCAGGAAGATGCCATCTCCTGTGCAGTGATGCATTGTGTCTGCTGCTCATGTTCTTCTGCACACAGAGAAAGCATTGTGGAGGCCGGTACGCATGACGACGCCACACAATGACGGTCTGCGCACATGCTTGATGTATTCGTTCGTGTCTTGTCTTCGATTTAGAGCTGACTGCTGCGTCGTTGGACGAGCGCCGTGCTGTGCTGTCCGCGGGCACACGCACATCCCGCGAACTGCGAATCACCACACAACGAACATGCGGAGAGCAGACTTTTCTTTTTCTGTCGGTCACACATTGCTTTTTGCCGCACCTCTTCTTAAGATGTGTTGCAGATCGCTGCTTACATGTTTTATTCCGGAGACATTCTGTTGCGTCAGCTGCTTTCCTGCTTTCCACCCTCAGCCTTTGTGAGGTAAACTGAAATAAATATACTTGTACCAATCAGGTGTCTCTATGTCGTCTCTGTTCCTCTCTTTCACTCTCTCTCTCTCTCTCTCACTTTCTCTCTCTCACTCACTCACTCACTCACCTTCTCTCTCTGTGTGTGCAGTCGACTCGGAGGAGTCAGGGGCCTGAGCCTGATGGCCCCGCTGACGTGGGTGTGCTGGTGGAGGCGATGCTGGAAAAGTTCAGACTAAAGAGGAGCATCTGGTGGTCCCACAGAAAAATGGTCAAGGGGGATTTTCAGGATGTGCAGGTTTGTGTTGATGACCCACATCGACATATTGCCGGCCGACTTGCCGCTGTCGCTGCTGGCGAAGCTGACCACCGACAAACGGCACCGACAAACGGTCCAAGATGGCCATCATAGGTAGAACGACTGACTTAGTGAAAAGACTGCTGCCGACCCGCCAACGCAACACATTCATTTCCTTTGCTTCCTTTGCAGGGTTGGAAACCACACACAACGACAGCAAGGGAGCCGGCCCCTCGCACATCGCAAAAGACTCAGCCAGTACGTGCCTTCCCCAACGAGAGCAATGCGCCTTACGTCACCCTCCTGCCCTTTTCCATGTGTGTCTGTCTCTCCATCTGCAGAGTCAACTGACGCACGAACACGTGGTACATAGTGGGTCTGTTAACTGTGTGTGTCTGAAGCATGCATGCATCGTGCTCGGCGAATTAATGCATTGGCTGCACACACGGACGTGATGTGACGTGTCATGTGAATGTCTGTAGGTGGGTGGTACGCATTCGTTAACTGTCGTTCGTGGGCCATGAACGACGCAGTGGAGGAGGAAGAGCCTCAGCCGCAGCCGCAGGGACAGCCGCAGGGACATGATGGGGCTGGCGGGGGAGGACAGCAGCAGCAGCAGCAGCCGGGTGGTGTGGTGCAGAAGACTCATGGCCAGTATATGGAGTTGCACGAGTATATGGAGACGATGCTCGTGTTCTTCTACCAACACAAAGGTACTTACTTACGTCCGCAAGCACACACGCACGTTCGTGCAGGGCCCTGCATGCCCGCATATATCCGCTGCCTGTCTGCATGTGCATTCATTCCATGCATCTCTCTCTCTGTATGGTATGTGTCTGTCTGTAGATGCCAACTGGCAGTACATTTTCCGCGACGTGGTCAAAAGGTCTGCCAGGGCTCCGCGCACCCCAAGCAGCGGCCCGTGGAGAAGCAGTACTCCCTCTGGCTGCTGCCCGGACAATTCAGAGTGACCATCCCGCTGGACAACGATCGCATCAGCCGGCTCAACGCCCACCGGTGGGCCAAGATGGCCGTGGTCTGCGAGAAGATACGGCTCATCGCGATCCGGTGGGACAAGTGGCTCCTCCTGAAGGCGCTCTCCAGCAGCGACAAAATCATCACCGTCACCCACAAACACGTGGTAATGTACATACGCATACACACACATACGGTCAACTGATCGGGGTCAGTCAGTCAGATGTGTGTACCTGTCTGTCTGTCTGCCTGTCTCTCTGTCTCCCGATGTGCAGAGTCGTCACCTCCGTACGCCGCCTTGCGGCTGAACGAGGCCAAGGACGGCATCGTTCCTTGGGAGGCTGCCACCACCAGCAAACGAGGCGGCCCCAGCAGAGGCCGTGGCAGAAAGGGTGACGGTGACGAGGACATCTGCTCGAAGGCCAAGGCCATCAAACGATCGGGGCGGCGCGGGGAGATCATGAACGAGACGGAGGCGGCACACGAGCTGACGGCGGGAGGTCAAGGGCGCCACACGGCCGGAGATGTCGATGGGCTGGGGTGGGGTGGGGTGGGGCGAATGGGATGGTCAGTGGATGTTGTTGAGAAGCAAGAGCAGGGGACCGCACCCTACTCTGTCTGAGTCTCTGCTTTGCGGCTGCAGGTTTGTCCGCCAAGGCGGTGGCGACCTGATGGTGGTCCGCAGCACGGCCCCCGACCTTCCTCAAGTCAAGGAACTCCTCAACCACACCATCTACACACACGAGGCGTCTCCCCACGTGGTGCACATCGCCCCAGAGGCCCACGCCACCCACGACACACTGAGCGTCCTCCGGACCATCGCCGTCGCCATTTGGCCCCGCCACGGGCGGCAGGGCCTTGGGCAAGGAGGCTGTGCTCAAGGAGGTCGACGACATGTTTGAGAGGCTCCAGGTGCCAGAGGGCGGGCCTATCGACGAGCGGGTCCTCGTGGACGCCCTCCTGGACAAGATGAAGCGCAGACGGGCCATACGGTACATGCGCAATGCACCCGATCGACCACACAAAGCAAAGGACCAGGGGAGATACGATGAGCAATGCGCTGGTGCGTGTCTCGTGCAGGTTTATCGTGATAGAGGGGATGGAGAAGCTGCCGCTGCCCCTGCTGGCGCAGCTGGCCATACTGAGATAGAACGACTGTCTTAGTGAAACCGCTGCCTGCATTTTATATTTGCCAGTCAGTGTGTCATTGGCTGACAGACATTCCCGTGTCACTCACTGTCAGTGTCAGGGTCACCTGCCTGCCTGCCTGCAGGAGCGACCAATCGGTGGTTGTCTGCCTGCCCTGCCACTCTCTCACAACCTGGCCGACTCACTCATGTACTCTCTCCTTCACTCATTGCCTGCTGGGAGGGAGGGAGAGAGTTGTTTGCGGACACAAGTACATGCAGCACAAGAAAGAAATCAGTGGCAGCTGGGCAGCTCCCCACTTCCTCCCCCCTCCCCCCCTCCCCACAGACACACACGCAGGCGGCTACACAGCACATTCTAGGTGTATGTGTCTTTGTAATCGGTATGTAATCGGTGTGTAGTACTTGTCGCTGACAGTCTGGTGCCCCACTGGTCTGCTGTTGGTTGTTGCACCTACCACATGATGTGATGTGATGTGATGCGATGCCATTGATTCTCTGACACGAGGGAGAGGGCGGGCAAGGGGGCGGGCGGCGGGAGAGACAGCCTTTCATACACTTGACTGACTAAAGATTTGTACATTCACTACAACGTCTGCAGCAATGAAATGACGGTAGCCAACACAAATAACCAGTGACTTGAACAAACAACAACAAATAACTCAAGGCGGCCATTTGTAGTTCGAAATCGCATCCGCACGCGCACCCCAGCGCTCTCTCTCCACACACACACGACTGCCATCGACCACCATCGTCACCCTTCGTGTCGAGAACGTTGGCGAGACGCCTTCTCCCTGATGTAGTCGGAGTACTCCACTATGATGTCAGCTGACCGGTCTCGACTGCGGAGCCAGCGGTCGTAGCGGCGTTGTGCCTCTTCGGATACTGACGGATGGCATGTCACAGACAGACAGACAGACACATTCAGATGGTCACACACACGCTCGCTCATTGGTTGTGTGTGTGGGGTCGGGTTCTTACCGGGTTTCGGCATTCGCCGTCCCTCCAGACGCACGACGAATGGGTCCTTCCGGCTGAGTCCCCTGCACACACACACATACACACAGACAGACACATCACGGAGGGCGAGATGAACACAGACAGGCAGCATCCGAAAGGTGCGCGACCGGCGTGTCGGTGAGCGTGTCGGTGACCACGTAGCAGTACCTGTTTCCACAGACGTCCACGATGCGCTGTGTGTCTTTCGCGTCTTCACAGTTCATCAGTTCACCGCCAGAGCAGTAGACCAAAAGGAACCCCTTGACGTCGGAAATGGTGTCGAAGGCCACGAGCAAGAGCGGGTCCGTGGTTTTTGTCGTCGTACACGAACTGGAAGTACCGAAAGATTCCTTTCCAACTTGACTTTCCTTCCCAACTTGACAACAATTCGAGATATCCGACGTCGTTGGCAGGGCTGGGCCGATTGTCACGCCCACACACGCCACACTCAGCTCAGCTAGCTGATGGTGCCGCCCACAATGCTGTCACAGAAACAAGGCCCCGAGGGCGTCATGAAGCGATGATCCTGCACACACACACACACACATGGACTGTGCCCACACAGCTGTAGTGCACTGCATTGGTTGTGTCGCGTGCCTTGTAGAGAGCGATTTTGTCTGGTGAGGTGCGGAAGTCGGGCTGCACCTTGCTGAAGGGATTCTTCTTGTCATTCAACACCTGTAGCCACGACATCGATCAGATCGACGGCATCCATGCCATGCGAGTGTGTGTGAGTGTGTCCAACCATGACCCACCTCGTCAGGCTCGCCTTCAAGGCCCTCCCACGAATGCGGCCCGATCTGATCAAACAAGGCACACACACACAGACACACAGGCAGGATGTGTGTGTGTGTGTGTGTGTGTCGGCCATCCTCTCTGACGCACCTTGGCCTCTGGCGGCGGCCGGATCAGCTCTGTGTTGCTCTTGTCGGCAGACGACGCACACAAGACCTGCACACACACACACACACACAAACATACATCCAAACAGGTGTCTGTCATCGGCAGACAGAGGGAGGAGCACCGCCGACAGACGCTCACCATGCCGTGTGACGGGAAGCCCTTGAGGTTCTTGGCCTTTAGATTGCACAGCACAACCACCTGCACACACAGACACAGACACACACGCAGACACACAGACTCTCTCTCTCTCTCTCTGTGTGTGTGTGTGTGTGTGGTTGTGCTGTGTGCTGTGCTGTGCTGTGCTGTGTTTGCCTTTGCGTCTTGCATCTGTTGGATGGGCACGTAGGGCACCAGCCCCGATGCGATCTGACGCGGCTTCTCCTCGCCTATGTCAATCTCCTCGCAGTAAAGCCTACACGCGTAGCGACACTCATGTGCACACGCGTGGCGTGGTGTGATTGCCTTCCTGTGTGTGTGTGTGTGGGTGTCTGTCTGTGCGCTGCGCTCACTTGTCTGCCTCCGGGTGCTGCCAGACTTTGGTGATCTTCCCAACGCGCACATCGAGTCGCGTCACGTCCTCAACCGGCCGCTCGGGAGCTGTCACGTCACGAGCACACCGTCACGTCACACGCAATCCAATCAAAACACACAGACACCGACCGATACAGCAGGCGCATAGCATCACGGACGCAGCACAAGGTGGATGGGTGGACAGACAGTCGGATGTGCTACCTTTGTTGTCGGCCCTCTGTTTCTTCTTATCCTCTTTGGCGGCCTTCTTGGCCTTAACACACACACACACACACACACACACACGGCGTGACACACAGGAGAATGGACCAGATGAGATGCGCTCACTCACCTTGGCTTTGTCCTGGTCCGCCACGCCATTGACCATCGCGTCTTTGCTCTTGTCCGCACCAGCAGCTGCATTAGCATTGGCCGATCCAGCAGCAGCAGGCACCTTCCTGACACACAAACGGACAGACAGCACCTTCCTTCTTGTCCAGCACAAGGCTCACTTACGGGGTCGGTGTGGATGTCGACAGAGGTGAGGTGGCCGACTGCCTTGGATATGCCGGGCAGGTGCTGGATGTGGTCGAACCACCGCGTCACATTGCAGTGCGCCAAGCGCTCCTCGGCACTTGCACCCACCTGAATGAACCACATCCATCCAACCTGCCGCAGAGATAGGCATGTGTGACTGTGTGTGTGTACCATACCATCCACTGGTGGACAGCGGGGTAGGTGGCGAGGTCTGCGAGTGTGACGTTGTCGGCCGCCATGAAGGGATACACCCCCTGCCAAAGGTGTAGACTCTGTATCCCGGCCATGATGTGTGTCCACTTCATGGAGAGAATCCTCCACGAAGTGTGTTCAAGTTTGCAACCGACGTAAATGCACAGAGCCAAGTGTGTTGTTCCGCGTCTGCAAATGGCCATTCAGCGTCTGATACACACACCCACACCCACACACCCACACACACAAGAGAGAGAGAGAGGTGTTAGTACTGTCTGACGAGATACGTCTTTCTTTCGTGTGTTATGTTTATATCATCATGGCGGCTGCATCAGGGACGGCATAGTCCCGCTGGGCAAGGAAGGACAACCACTGGTCGATCTCTGCCTGCATCCACCACACACACAGAGGGAGTGACTCACACAGACACACAGACGCCGATCGAGCGTGCGTTTACGGAGTAGGGACGATAGGATTCGCGAGCGAAATGGGATTGGGAAAATTCGCTGGGACAGGCGCGTGACGGCGTTTTCGTGTTGCTTCCGACACGAGCGAGCCACCTTATCATCCTTATGTCAGGCGTCAAGTGGTAGGCACGGCGCTAGCACGGCGCTGCCATATCCATCCACGTATGTATCCTTTCTGCGTGTGTGTGTGCGTGTGTGCGTGTGCGTGCGCCAAGGTCCTTGCCGTGGATCCAGTCTTTCGACAACTTCATCAATGACTGCGCAAAGCCCGTGATCGAATGCCTCGGGTTCGTGCTGCAAGTTCTGGATTGGCTCCGCGGACTCGTGCTGCAAGGCATCGGTTGGTTCCTCGTCACTTTCATCATCAATCCCTTCATCGGAGCCTTCTTTTTCGGGCTGAACATCGTGGGTACCGTGATGGTCGCCGTGACCACCTTGGTGAATGTGATCGTCCTGCTCGGCTGGATCTTCTGCATCGCGGCACTATTCATCGCCTACCTGATAGTGGGCTGTTGTGTAAGAGTCGCCTTCCGCAATTGCGTGCAAGACACCTTCACGGCGGCGGAGGTCATCTTGTTGCACTTCGCCGCCTTGACGGACCCCGTCCCTCTGCCGCCGCTGGGCTGGGTGGACCGCGTGCGACATCTCTTGGTGGGAGTCAGGAATGCAGTGTCAGACGGCGGCGGCATAGACAGCTTGCTCGCGATGGCCCTGCAGCTGCTCAAGGACTATCCTCGGCATTGTATCGTGTGCGCATGGGAGGCCTTGTTGCCTGGCTTGCCGTTTCGCCCGTTTCGATGGATGCCACGTTGCCTCACGTGGTTGGCCTTCCGCGACAGTAGCTCACCAAACCCCCTCGACGGCGCGCCAGGGTACAAACACGCACACAGGCAGGTTGGTTTCACGCGTGCATGTTTGTGTATGCAGCTTTGAGAAAGAAACGTGGATCTATGTGAACGGCATATGCTCGAACGGATGGATCGCTGAGCTCAACGGGAAGCGGCTGCAGGAGCTCTTCTGTAAACGTCCTATCACCGTCATCCACAACCCTACTGACAGTGTTTGGGTCGATGTGCTGGAGACCTTTGTGGGCAAGCTGAAGCTGTTTTCGTGGTGGCAGGTGGAGCCGGAAAAGACGCTTAGGAAAGCGGTGGAGGAGGCGCTGCTCAAATCGGGGGATGCGCTGCTCAAATCGGGGGATGCGCTGCTCGATACGGGGAAGATCAGGGTGGTGCTGATAGCGCATTCGCAAGGGACCATCATTGCCAACAATGTGGTACATCAGATCGCTGACAGTGTGGCCAACGCCAAGGCCAACGACGAGAAAATGAAGAAAATGAAGAAGGGCCTGAGCAAGTTGGAGGTGAGCAGTTAGAAGCAGCCGTACATGACCGTCCAGAGCGTTATGTTGAGCCGGCCGGTGTCGTGTGCAGGTGTATCTGTTTGCGGATTGCGCTCATCACGTAGATGTGGATCTTTTGAAAAGCCTGAACGTCCACATGGAGAGCATCTGCAACGAGCGCGATCCAGGTCAGCCTGCCTTGTGTATGCACACACACAACCTTGACATGTCACTTGTGTTTGAATGCATGCTTACAGTACCGTATCTTGGGAGCACTGTACCCAGTGAAGGGACAATGGAGCGACGTAAATGGAAAAGTGGTCAATGACCGCCCGAAACACCCGATTGTCCAACCTGACAAGCGAGGCCATTTCCTCAACACGCACTACCTCGACAACTTCCGTCGCGAGTACCGGGACTCACGGCTGCACAATTATGAGACACTACCCACTCGTAATTGGGACTAACTAGTCTCTCTTTTTCACGTTTATTTGGTGATTTAGTAAGGTGGTTGAGCCTGGCGCTCTCTTTTTCTACGTCTGTTCAGTGGGGTACATATCGCATGCATGACATGTATTGCCTCTCGATCCTCGTGTTCCTGCGCTGATTGAGCCGTCGCCAACCGATGTGGTAGGCTCCTATCTGCGCCAAGGCGTGCTGTCTTGTGCCGTTGTGATGGGCTGTGTATGTATGTTTCTGACTGCTGACTGATTAGTGCTTTATCAAGCCTGCAGGGGCTTTTGCGTGTTCACGACTGAGGGTAGTCTTCTGTGTGCGTGTGAGCTATGCATGATTGTATGGTAGTGGGGTGACGTCAGAAAGAAAAAGAGAGAGAGATCGACAGAGAGACTGGCGCCGCAAACAAAAGACGGTCATGCGAGACGAGCAGAGACACATGCAGAGATAGGCGACTGACGCGACACCCATCAAGGAAGACATCCATCGGACAAATGTACGTGTGTTTTGATCACATCGAGTGTACGTGTGTCAGTTGAGGTTCCCCCTCGCCGGTTTGATGAGTGTTTTCAAATTCACTGCCGCGCTGCTGCGTATCTCATCAATGGCTTAAGTCACATTGAAGGGCAGTACACACATCTTTAAGAACAAACACCAAACAAACGAGTCACGTTCACGGCCACGCACTCAATCACCCACCCCCCACAAAGCTCTCCCTATCTCATTCTCACCAAGTCCATCCATCCATCCACGCCCATACACACAAACACATCGGATCGTTCAGGCGGCCACGAGCCCCAAAAAGGAGTGCTCGAGAGAGATAATGTCCGGCTGAATGTGCAGGTTCCTGTCGACGCGCGGCGAGTGGTGGATGGTGTGGGGGTGGGGGTGGGTGGGCGGCGACGGCAGCAGGTGCATCGGCGGCGGCAGCTCCATGACGGGCGGCATCAGCGGCGACATGGTGTCCGCACGGGGGAGGGACGTACCCAGCCAGCCCTTCTGATATATCACACACACACGCAGAGAGAGAGACAGAGGGGGGGAGATGCTGGTGTGGTGTGGTGTGTGGATGGCTGGTCGGCTGACCTCCGGCACCATGTCGGTCATGATGTCGGGAATGTCAGTCCACTCCCCGTCGTCATCGCCGTCGTCCTCACACACATACTCCACTTGAGGCCTCGGCCTCGCCATTGCAGCCGCCGCACCACTTGTGCGGCTGCCCGCCCGACCTCTCTGCCTCTTGTTGCTGCTGGTGGTGTTAGTGGTACTGTTGCCCTTCTGCTGCTGCTGCTGCTGCTGCTGGCCCCGCTTGTTGCGCCGGGGGCATCTGGCGTCCCCCGCCTCTGCCACCTGCCGCAGCGCCGCGCCCCCAAACCACGCCAGCATCCCCAGCACGTGTGCCGACGCCACCGGGGTGCTCCCGCCGTTGTTGTCGGGCGACGCGCTGCCCCCCGCCCCGCCTCCCTGCTTGCCGTTCTCGCCTCCGTGTTTGCCGCCCGAGTGCTGGTGGTGGTGATCGCCGCCCTTGCCGCCCTGGCCGCCATGTGGGTGTGTCTTGGGGTTGATCTTGAGGATGTGTTTGAGGGGGTTGTGGATGGCGTAGGACGACTGAGAGTCGGGGGGCTGCGGGTGGAGGGGGTTGACCGTGACGAAGAGGAAGGTCCCGTAGCGCTGGCCGCAGTAGTTCTGCCCCGCACTGCTGCGCCACCGTTGGCTCGTCGCTATGCAGCTGATGTTGGGGCTGATGATCGACATGGACACGGAGAGAGAGAGAGGAACACACAGATGCACGTGTGGTGTCTGTCAGGGGGGAAGGGGATTACCCGAATGCGTTGGGCGCGTTGCCGTCGTGGTAGACGTGGTTGGTGGTGCAGTGCAGGGGGATGCTTGACGGCTTGGCGTTGGGTGGCTCCACCGCCACACAAGTACTGAAGCACACACACACACACACACACACACAGACACACACAGATACAAAGTCACAGCAGCTTGTGTGTGTGTGTGTGTGTGTTTCCATCCATCCATCAGATACGCACCCACCTTTTGCTGAGGAGTATGGGTATGGTCGGCGCGTCGGTGGAGTACTCAGAGGCGTCAGGGATGTGCTGGTGGTAATTCGCCAGCTGAGCCTGCACTCCACCCACACACCAACACACCCACACAGACAGACAGACATGAATCTCCGTGTGTGTGTGTGTGTGCGCGTGTGTGCGTGCCCACGTGTTCCTGGTCTGAGGTGAGTCTGAAGGGGTAGTGCTGGTAAGAGGATATGTCGAGCATGTTGTTGATGTTCCCGTGCTCGTCGCTCTGCGTCGCCTGGTCGGGCGCGTACTTCCACTGCTCGTCAACTGCGTCCACACATCGACACATCGATACCGCCACACACACACACAAGGTATGGATGGATGGGAGGGGCCACACTCTGACAATGACTGACCGATGAACTTGTAGTGGTGCACCCCTCTGGCCAGCTCCAGAATGACCGTGAACTCATGGCCACTGCGCACCTGAGATATTCAACACACCAAACCGCCCCCTTCCCTCCGCACCCCCTCCGTGCACCACCACACCACCACACTCACCAGTTTGATCTTCTGGTCGACGCTCCAGTTGTTGAAGCTCCCGGTGACGTACACATTGTGCCCGCCGTGGCTCCAGGTAATCACACACGGGATCGTCTCGTTGACGTCTATGACGCTCGCCGAGTCCTTCGGCGTCCGCGACGGCGTGGGCGGTGTGGGCTGCAGGAGGTCCAGCGGCGACATCGACAGGGGCGGCAGGCCCCCCGCGGCGCTGCCCTGCCCGTCTGGCGGGAGTCCATGCCCTGGCGCCCTGCTGTCGAGGATGGCGGGCTTGGAGGGGTCGATCAGCCCGGGGATTCCGCTCTGGTGCGCGTCGGAGAGGGCCTGGTGCCGAGACGTTGACGTCTGAGATCCCATGGTGATGACAGACAAAGGGAGTCACGGGCGGTGTGTGTCGGGGTGAGTAACGGCGAGACCGATTGTGAGAGGGAAAGGACAGCTCACGGATCTGGCTGTGAGCACATCGTTGCGCCTGCTCTGGTGCAACGGGGGCTGTACAGCCTTGGCGAGCTTGAGCTCGCAAAATTCTCAGGTTTGTAGCGTCCTGTTCGAGTGATACGATGAGCGTGGGAGAGATGACGCACCTCTACCGGCAGATCTTGAGGACAGCCAACCGGTTCGACGACAAAAACTTCAGGCTCTACTTCATCAGAAGGGTCGGTCGGCGGTCAGCCACTTACTGACAGCACACACAGACACACACACAGAATGGTTTTAAAAGTGTGTTGTGCTTGTGTGTGTGCAGGCCCACGAGGACTTTCGGTCATTCTATCATTCGCAGGAGTCCAAGTCGCTGGGGGAGGAGGGGGAGGGGGAGGGGCGGCAGTCGTTTTTGCGCAGGATGGAGGAGCACCTGGCGATGCTGCAGCGACAGACCGCCATCGGCCACATGTACTGGCACGAGGGCATCCATGCCAAGAGATAGCTAGATAGTGATGACCATGACGGTGCTTGGTTGGTGCCAAGGGGTGTGTGCTGTGCGATGGTGTGCTAATATATTATGCGTGCGTTTCTGTCGATATGGCTCTTGTATCAAGATCATGATGAGAGAGAGTTTTTGACACTTCTTTCCCTCTCACTGTGCGTCTGTGGACGGACCTCAATGAGGTGACTCTCCCTTGATGTGCTCAACTCGAGCACCAAATTGATGGATGGATGGATGGGCGGGAGCGTCACACACACACACACACACACACAGATGCAGAAACACACGAAGCCATGATCTCTCGCACAAGCACTGTTCATTCGGTCTTGCTGCTGCTGCTGCCGCTGCCCTTCGCTACCATCTTCTCTCTCCTGACCCGCGAGAGGACGCCCACAAAGCCATAGAGCAGGGTGGCGTTGAAGGCCAGCTGCACCACCGTGCCCATCATGCCGCTGCACCGATGGCCTGTGGGTGGAAGGAACCACACACACACACTCATCAATCGCAGAGGACAGACAGCCGCACCTGTCTGTCTGTTGGGTCAATCAGAAGACTTGATGACCTACCTGTTGTGTGAAGCGTCACAGTCACGGCGGCGCACGCGAATGACGTGGCGAACTGGACTATCTGCAGCTGCGTGATATACCTAAACACACACACACACACACACACATTGGTCCATCCATTCAGCCATCCAGCCGTCTACGAGTGTGTGTGTGTGGGTGTAGGCGCCCCCACCGACCGACCGTTTCCACCATGGGTCGATTCCGACTGACTTGAGGGCGAAGTAAAGGTACATGACCACATGCACCAAGCAATTGAACACCTGGCCCACAAACTGCATAAACCGGCACACAACACACAAGTGAGCTGAACCAGACGCACACACACACACACACAGAGGCTCTCTCTCGCTCTGTCTGTGTGTCTGTCTGTGTGTCTGTCTGTCTGTGTGTGTGTGTGTAGTAGTCTGGTTACTTACGATGAGTGTGCCGACGGTGTCGATCCACAGCCACACGGCCAAGACGATGCCAGCGTGGTGATAGACATGCAGCAAGTACGACGGGGGACGGCGGCCCTTCAGCAACTGACACACACACACACAGACAGACAAAGGAGAGAAAGGAACAAGACAAGAATGGCACCATCTCTCTGTCAGTCACACATTCGCCACTGAGTGGTCTGTCTCTTTGTGACCACAAACTGAGTGACCTGCAGAATGGTGTCGAGAAGCTCCCAGTACTTGGACACATAATACACATACCTTCACATTCACACACACACACAGACACGTGTGTGTGTGTGTGGGCAGGGCATGCAACACACAGACACAAAGGCCGAACGAATGGCACTTACACACTTACACCCAGAAATACAGCGGCCCCCTCGCCGTCGTCCCCTCCACCTCACACACCAGCCACAGCGCACTGCCGTCTGCCGCCACACGCCGCCCCGCCTCACACACGGTGCCCACCAGCATGATCAGAGAAATGACACTCAGCAACGCATTGTGCACTGCAATGCAACCAGACAGACAATCTGCCTCTGTCTGTGTGTGTGTGTGTGTGTGTTGATGACCACACGCGCAGAGCATACCAGCCTGAATGGGGCCAATGTGGGAAGAAAGTCCGGCGGCGGCTCCCTTGCCGCCGTCGGACCTCCGCTGCACACACAGCGCGTCAAGGGAGAGGACGAGGCCCACATACACACACACACCAACCTGACACACACACAAGACCGACTCTGCACTGCTGTCTGTCTGTCTGTCTGTGTGCGCATCTGTCTGTCTGCCTGTGGATGTGATGTGGATGGCGCACCTACCGTCGGTGTGCGGACGTCGCTGAGCGGTGCGTCGCGCCAGTCGAAGGACAATGGATCAGACAGCGTCGTCACAAGCGATGCAGCGGCCTCCATCTTGCAGCCACGCACCGACACAAAGGCAGACGATGGGCCTTGCAGTGCCCTGTTGGCGAAGATCTGCTTCTCTTCAAGCGAGCCTAGGGTGCGAGCTTGTGGTCGCTGTGGTGTGTGGAAAAAAAGTTGAGAACCACACATTCGTAGAGCTCACGGGATACAGGCGTGACAGGTTCGCCCGGATCTGCCGAACGACCTGTTCGCGACAGCCTTTCCGCGCTTGAGAGACATCTGCGGCCTCGAGGACGGCCACAGAAGCAGCACACGCCAGCCGAGGGGCGCATGCACCGCACCGCTCCCCCATTGGCCCGCTGACCGGCCCCCGTTCACCGTCGACGAGCGGCAACTGCATGCGGATGCCGTAGAGGCGAGTCGACTTCAGTCGAGTGTTTGAAGGAAAGGAGCCTCCGATAGAACCGACTCGTCTGACAACGGATAGAGTGCGTCTCTCTCGTCATGGAGAAGGAGGACGAGAGAAGGGATGAGCGAAGGGAGGAGAGGCGCGAGGAGAGAGACCGTCATGACGGCGAGGAGTCGTCTGTGGCTGGCGACGGAGAGGGCCGCAAGGCCTGGGCGGACGTGAGCGACGATGAGGACGTCCTGCCGCACCACCAGCACCACCAGCACCGCGGCGAGAGGGGAACCCCGCAAAGGCGCGACGGTATGCATGTCTGTGGGCGAGTCACTGAATCGATGGACACAGCCTGGTCGATCCCTCGTGTGTGCGTGTGGCTTGGTGGCTTGCTTGGTGCAGAGGAGGAGGATGAGGGCGAGCGCTATGGCGAGCGAGAGCGTGGCGGTGGCGGCGGAGGTGGGCGTCAGCGTGGTGATCGGCCCTCTCGTCCGGCGGGCAGGGACCGATATGACGACTATGACGATAGACGTGAGTCGAGTCGAGTCGAGGGAGTGACATCCACACACACAGACACAGACACGGACACAGACACGGACAGGCGTCAGTCACATCATCTGGTGTGTGTGCAGGTGGTGGTGGTGGAGGTGGTGGGTATCGTGACCGCGGCGGCTATGACGACTACGGCAGGGGCGGTCGCGGCCCGCCCCCGCCGCGCGGCGGGGGACGGGACAGGTACTACGAGAGGGAGAGGTGCCCGCCCATCCCGGAAACCGTAAGCACCACATGTGATCCATCCATCCATCGATCGACCGAATGGTTCGTGTGCTGGTTGGTCAGTATAAGGGCCCCTATTGTTTGATGCTGCACAACATTCCCTACGAGGCCATTAGGCGCGACGTGGAAGACTTCCTCAGACCTTGCAGAGTCAGACAGACAGCACAGCACAGCCAGACAACCCTCCCTCGCTCGCCAACCTTGGCTGTGCATCTCTCTCTCTCTCTCTCTGTGTGTGTGTGTGTGTGTGCGTGTGTGTGCGTGTGTGTGCGTGTGTGTGGCTGTGCAGGCGGACCACATAAGGCTGGACCTCGACCCTCGCAATCCTAGCAAGAATGTCGGCAGATGTGAGCAGCCACACACACACACACACACACGCCACGCGCCTCACCGCTTTATCTATCATATGTCTGTCGCCCACACTCACTCAGGTTACGTCGAGTTCGACGACCGTCGCGACTTTGAGGATGTGTGGAAACTCGAAGGAGAGGTGCGGACACACTCACACACAATATGTCTTCAATCACACGCAGGCACACACTGACTGCCTCCCCTCCATGGGTTTCAGAGGATGCTCGGCCGCGAGATCCGCATCAGCCTGGCCGACGAGATGAAGGGCGCCATCGGCGGCCGGGGGGCGCCTGGCGGCCGACGCGACGACAGAGACAGACCTGGATACGGCTTCACGCGCAGAAGGCAAGACTGACAAGCCCACACACACAGACAGGCAGCGCACAGATCTTTGTGTGCATGTGTGTGTGTGTGTGTGTATGTGCAGCAGCAGGGAGGATGACTATTATCGTGACTCTGACTACCATCGCGGCTATAGCTATGGCGGTGGTGGTGGCGGTGGCGGTGGCGGTGGGGGCCGCGACAGGTACCCCAACCTCGGGCGCTCGGACAGAGACCGAGACGGTGGCTACAGGGACAGGGAGAGGGACCGGCGGCCGTCATACGGCCGATACGACGACAGAGATCGGGACAGAGACAGAGGTAAGCAAAGCCATCCATCCATCCATCCCTGGCTCCACCCACACCTGGATGGCGTGCATTTCAGGCGACATGACCCCAGCGAGCAGCGTCAGCCACGGCGGGCGGCACGTCCACTCGCCCAGCGAGACCCCCAAGTCGTCGGCACACGGGGCGACGGCAGCAGGGGAAGACAAGCCCTTCCACCCGGTGCAGCACCTCCACCTCGACAAGCCCAAGGGGCCCATCGACACACCCGCATCGCTCCCTAGGCAGTGAGTCAGTCACTTCTTCATAAGTGCTGTGCTCGCTCGGCTTAAGAGCTTGATTTGTCATGGTGGCTGGTGGTGTGCATGCTATGCTCATCTGAGTCTCTCTCTAACTGTCTGTCTGTGTGTGTCTGTGTGTGTGTGTATTAGGGGCCGCACAGCGTCGATATTCGGCACGGGTAAGCCTCGCGATGAGAAGGAGATCCAGCAGCGGAAACAGGTGAGGCGTCTAGCAATCTCCCTCCCTCCCCGCCGCCTCATCTCACCACCCCACCACCCCACCATCCATCCATTCACTGATTCATTGGCTGCAGGAGGAGAGGGCCAAGGACGACCCGCCCACGCCCGCGTCGGCGTCTGGGTCTGCCTCTGCGTCGGCGGCACACGCCCATGACGACCCACATGACCACCACGGTCATGGACACGGACATGGACATGGACATGGACATGGCGGCAGCGAGTTCCATCAGGAGGAATGGGACAAAGGGCAAAGGTACGCTTCCCTCCCACCCCTCCACAGGACTCACCCCCGACACGCACTCTCACTTTGCTACTGTGTGTGTCTGGTGTCTGCTGTCTACTGCTCAGGTCACAGGGCGAGCCCAAGCACACCCACACCCACACGGACAAGGAGGGTGACGACGACGACGACCACCACGACCACCCCCCTGGCCAGCCCACCCCGCCGGCCGTGTCGGCTACAGCGGCCATCAAGCCCTCAGGGGGCGGGGGCAACTACTGGAAGGACCGAGAGCAGCAGCACCAGCACCAGCAGCATCATGGCGAGACCCTGCCGTCCGGCTCGCTCATAACGCCTCAGGGGGTGGTGCCCCGCTCACACCCGCCCCCGCCCCCCTCCCGTCCGCCACCGCCTGTCGACGGTCAGTCTGTGTGAGAGGAGAGAGAGGTCCATCACGGCCAACAGAAGTGACAACACGCCTTCTCTCTCTCTGTGTGGGTGTCTCTGGGTGCAGCAGATGAGTCACCACCCAAGCAGGAGCAGCAGCCGGCATATCGCATCCTCAAGAGGGAGGACGTCCCTCCCCATCATGCCGCCGACTATGGCGACGACAACCATCAGCATGAGGGCGATCATGGTGAGGGCGACAGCGACGGCCTGTTCGACCAGGAGGAGGGCGACGAGTGGACCAAGACCACCAAGACGCCCAAAAACATGAAGTGGCAGGCCAAGCGTGAGAATGAAGAATAAGAGCATCTGCTAGTGTGTGCAGGGGGTGAGGTGATATGTGTGGGTGTGTGTGTGTCACCGTGTGCGTCAGGTTCGGAAACCGACCTGTCGCCGACGGACCACGGCAAGATAGCAGAGATTCCTGAGGCTAAAGGTGGGTTTAGGTGCGAGCGACATGGACACGCGGACGCACTCACCACCCGCCACAGCCACAGCACCTTTCTCTGTGTGTGGGTCCATGTGCAGCATCGCCCGTCACACCCCCTCCGCTCAGCAGTGGTGGCGGCGGCTCTGTGTGGGGCCGCCCGGGACCATCATTCGCCGCTGTCGTCAAAGGCGAGTCGGCCACTCCCCCTTCGCCCGCTCCCCCAGCAGCCCCAATCCGTTATATCAACAACACCACCAGCAGCAGCAGCAGCACCACGAGAGGCCGAGGGCGGGCCAACGGGGCCTTCAACAACACCAGTACCAACAGCAATAATCAGGCCATCCGGCCGCCACCATTGGGCGGTATCGGAGGTGACCACAAGCCTCCGCTGATTCTGAAGGTGCCGCAGGGGGGCCCCCCGGTGCCCTTCGACGAGGGCGTGCACATGCAGCAGCCGGTGCCCCCGATGGTGGGAGGGCCGCGGCCGCCGCATATGGAGCATCGTGGCCGTGGGAGGGGTTTGTTGGGGAGGGGGGCGGACGGCATGGAACACCGAGGAGGGAGAGGGGGCGGCCGCGGTGGAAGGGGGAGAGGAGGTCAGTCAGTCGCGCGCACACACACACACACACACACGCACGACTGATTGATACCTACCAAAGACAGAGACAGAGAGTGAGGGAGACGATGCTCTGTGCCCTTTCAGGTGATTTCTACGGCAACGCCTACGATGAGAACTGGCGGACCGGTGCACCCACACCACCCAGAGGTAACCACACATCAGACCAGACGGGCAGGAACCATCCCTCAATGTGTTGTGTTTCTGCAGGCCGTGCTTTCCCACGCGGCGGTCGTGGTGGGCACCCTCGCGGCCGCGGCGACTGGGCTGCCGGCCCGACCACACACGACGGTGACGGCATCCTGGGGCCGGGAGGAGGTCACGGGCTCCACGGCCATGACGGCCCCGGTGACGCGCAGCACGATGGCGACCAGCAGATGGTGGGGTCGCCCACGTACAACCAGTCGTCGCAGAGGACGCCCACTGGCAGGGGAGGCAGAGGGGGCCGCGGCAGAGGTCAGTAACTAATACACACACAAACCAGACGACAACCAACCAACACACCAGAACCGCACTGCTTGCTGGACTACATGACACTTCGCTCGCTCAGGTAACCTCGGTTATCGCCCCAAACAGGGCAGCCCCTCGCCCACGTCGTCCCCTCATCCAGCCGACTCGCCCGAGCCGCAGGTGGACGGCCACGGTGGCCGGGAGGACAACAGCCCGGCTGCCCCTGCTGCTGCCGGTGGTGCTGGAGCTGGGGGGGAGGGTGGTGGTGGTGGTAGTGGCGGTGGTAAGGAGGGCATTGTGCGTCGTCACGACGAGCTGTCGAGTCAGAGCACCCTGCCGATGGTGGGGTCCATCTCCATCAACGGCAAGGGCAACGAACACCTCACAACCGGTACGCTGATCAGAGAGAGAGGGAGAGGGATGGACGGACGGATGGATGGATGGATGACCCCATGTATCTCTTCCTCTGTGCGTGTGTGTGTGTGTGTGTGTGCAGCGTCTCGCCAGCAGGCCGACAAGGAGGAGGGTGCCGCCAGTAGTAAGGGTGCTGGCGGCGGTGCCCCTGGCAAGAAGGGCTCCTCCAAGGGCAGCAGCGGCGTCTCCGCCAACAACCCCTTCGCCGCCCTCCAGAACGATGATGACGACGACGACTGACTGACTGCCTGACGAGCGGCATCCGGGCGTCCCGTCTCGTCTCCCTCTGTCTCTCTGGCTCTCTCTGTGTGTCGTCAGTCCCACACTCATTCGGTAGTCACCTTAGATGTACCATTAGCAAGGGGTGGGTGTGGGTGTGGGGGTCGGTGTGTGGGTGGGCAGGATGGATGGATGTGATGGCGGCTTTTAAGAGAGGGAGAGAGGGGGATGTGTGGGCGGACGATGGTGGGGGGACGGCGGTGGGTGAGGTGAGATGGTGGGTGGATTGAAGACACCTGAGTGACACGATGGATGGATGGATGGATGTCGCACTCGCTTCGCTTCTTTTTGTTGACTGCATTGTTGAATGTTGTCGCCTCCAGAAGCCCGCCCTCACTCAGTCAGCTGATTGTATCTATATTTATGAGGTAGTGTGTTTGTGGTATGTGTATGGTGTGCTCTTCCTCTGCTCGAGCGCTCGCTCAGTGGCTGTGCACTGAGCGAACCGCTTGAGATGAGGTTGTGCACCACACGCACACACTACACAGACACACACACACACACACACACAATGGCAATGGAAAACATCGACACACTCGACGGCTCACTGACGGCGATTGATTATTTCATCGCCGTGTTCATTTCTTGGACACCCCACAAACCAAACCCACTTGGATGGATGGATGGCTAGATGGCCGGCTGGAGGGATGGTTAACTGAGTGGGTACCGGTCTGGGGCGTGCACGTGTGTGTATGCCTGTGGTGCGATAGAGGCGACTGGCTCACCTAGTGGCAGGCAGGCACGTTCCCAGTGGCAGGCATTCAGGCAGGCAGGCAGCTTGACGTGACTTAAGTCCCCATGCATGTGGATCTCTCTGTGAGCTTACGTGTGTGTGTCTCTCTCTGCCTCTCTGTCTGTCGGTGTGCTGACGAATCAATCCCTGCTGTTTAACCCATGGACACACACACACGCCCTGCACCCTGCACACTGCACTGCCGGCCCCCCAATCCAAGCCGCAGCCCCACACAGACAGACACACCAGGTTGACTGACACGTGAGATCATTGATCATCTTTGGGCGGCCAGATCGGATCGGCCTGCCTTTTCAAAAACAGCACTGTGTCGGTCGTTGAGGGGAAAACAAAAACCTTAAAAAAACTCGGAGTTCTTCTCGGGTGGATGGAAAAGTGCTGCTGTCGGTAGTGGGTGCCGCTGCCCGGCACTCACTTCTTGACTGCATTGCACCCCCCCACACACCCACGCAGAGAGACAACAAGTACACCAAGTTGGTTGGTGCTATTTCTATGTCTCTCTCTCTCTCTCTCTGTCTCTCTGCACCCACCTTTTTTGTAGCATTTGGGGCCCTTGCCTTTGGCGCTATAGCAGCACTTGAGCAGCTGCAGACAGACAGACAACAGCAGCACAGACACCAAGCACATCACATGCATATGCGTCTCACCTCACCCACACTCATCCCCATTCATTGTCACCCATTGTCAATGATCAGTGGTCACTCACTTTGCAGGCGAACTGGCCGGTGCCCTTATTGCCGCAGCGCTTCTTCTTCTTGACCGGCACGTTCTTGCAGGTGCCTACACACACACACAAACACACACACACAAAACACCGAGAGAGAGACACAAGCCATCCATCCAGCCATCCATCCATCCACGAACGGTTCGGTGGGAGTCTTTGTGCACCTTTTTTCGGCGGAGCGGTCATGCGCTTGAACTGCACCTTGGGCTTGACGGGGACGGGCTTGCGGCCCTTGATAATTTTCATCGCGTTGATGATCTTCTTCTCGCCCTGAGAGACACATATAATACACAGACAGACAGGCACACAGAGGGAGGGGGGAAAGGCTGGCTGGCTCGCTGGCTGCCATCTCTCATCTCTCTCTGTGTGCTGTGTTGTGTTATGTTATGTTATGTGTGTGAGGGTGCTTGCCTTAAGTGATGTGATGCGCAGCTTGAGGGGCGGCTTGATGAGGTTCTTGGGCCACTTGCCGGGGATCTGGCTCGTCTTGATCTGACATGCAGGCATACACGCATCGCATGTACGTGTCTCGCCTGTCCCGTTTGTTTGAGTCTCTCTCTCTCTCTCTCTCTGTGTGGGTGGGTGGGTGGGTGGGTGAGGAGGCGGCGGCGCCTTCCTTGTCCTAGGCACCTGGAAGAACCCGGCTTTCCATTTGAGGTTGAACCACTTCTTGGCGTTGCGGTGCCAGTACCTGACCGACGGCACACACACATCCACAACATCCACACACACATTCAACTCTCTCTCTCTCTCTCGAGTCGCTCGTGTCTCCCCGACTCACTCAGTTTTGATGGCCGGCATGGGCATGTTCCGCGGCTGCACGCCGATGTAGTGCACGCTAGACGCGTCGTCAAATATGATCTGCACACCCGCCTTGCCGGGGTTGCAATCCTGCGCACGCACAATCGCCCACACCGCACGGAAAGGCAGTCCGAGCAAAATGGACAAATGGATCTCTGTGTGTGTGTGTGTGTGGGGGGGGGGGGGGGGGGGGGGG
>CDMY01000098.1:171166-191294 GCA_001179505.1 Vitrella brassicaformis
GGGGGGGGAGGGCACGCACCACTGCTCTCCACCAGGTCTTGAAGAGGCCCTTCTGGTTATAGGGCTTCACAGACACGTCCAGCTGGTTCTTGTAGTAGCAGTCAGCACAGCTGACACACACACAGAGATGGATTCAGGCTCCATCCATCCAGGCATGGCTCAGCTTAGCTTGGTGTGGCTTACGCATTGTTGACGAAGAGTCTGAGCACTTTGCCTTTGGGCGGGTACTCCTTCTTGTTGGGGCCGGGCACGCCGCCCTTGGGATTCGTGTGCGTCGCTATCGCCTGCACACACACATGACATGGATGGATGGGATGGGGTGCATGCCATGCCGTGCTGTCACCACACAAACAAAACAACCAAAGGGACACAGGCATGCACCTCACTCAACTCAACTCACCTCGATACACATGCCGCAAGTCTTGCCCTGGAGTGTCAGCCAACACACACACACACACGGCCGTGGATGAGATGGATTTTGCTGCCGGCAAGCCAAAGCCGAAGCCATGTGCCCGTCTATCCTCTCTCCCTCTTACGTTGGCGAATGTGTTGCCGCCGACGTTGGGCAGGGCCACGGAGCCCCACACGCCGTTCTTCCCCGAAGGGGGCTGATGAATGAACGGATGGACGCAATGCATGCATGCCAGCGAATGACAACGGGGTGGTCTCTTCAAAGCTTTGTCCGGATCTCTCTCTCTCGTGTGCCCTTTGATGCACCGGTGTGTACCTCAGGGAACATATGACAAGTCCCACGGGCATCTGAACACACGGAGGCATTGAACACAACACACATCCCCCACAGAAAGATGGGCGTTGTCCATCCATCCATCCGTCCATCCATACGCACTTTTGGTGAGGGGGTGGTAGTGGCTGATGCTGCCCAGTCTCACCCCCTTGTACAGCGACTTGGCCTTCTGAACGTCCTTCTGCCCCTCAACTGCCCACACACCACACACCGTCAGCCGAAGCCCTTTCTGCCCTTTTCTCGCCACTCCCATGTGTTATTTCTCACCGAGGGAGCCGATGAAGGCCACTGTTACCAGGATAGAGAGCCCCATGACCAAAATGCCCTCCACGAGGAGCCTCTTGATGATTGTAAACGGATCTACCTTGAGGCGTCATGATCTTTCTTGTTTTCGTCGTCGCGTCGCTCGTGGGAGCATTGGGGACGTCCCTACGCCACATGAGGCTTCAGCAGGAGCCGAATCAGCCGATGACCCATCCTGGGCCCATGCCGTCTGGTGAGATCTGAAACAGGATCTGAACAAAATGGGAGATCCATCGGTAGATCTGAGTGTGTGGGGATGCGTGTGGTTCAGGAGACCCCATGTGCAAGAGCGGCATTGTCAGCAAGGACCTCGCCGTCTGCTGCAGACCTGAATGGTGCGCAGCGCATGAACCTTCCAAAGAAAAAGCTTAAGACGGAGGAGAGGTCCTTGGGTGTGTTGTGTGTTGTGCTGTTGTGCTGTTGTCGTCGTGCAGCTCCGTTTGCTCTGACTATGAGGACTGCAAGGTCGCAAAGTGACTGACCAGCCATGCATCTCGCAATGTGTGTGCTGCACTGCACTGCAGGCGAGCCCCAATGTCCCCGCCCACTGCTGCCCGGCGCTCATCGTCAAAGGTGCGTGTGTCCGCCTCATGCATGGCTGCGCGAGAATAGCAGGTGGGTGCATGTCGATGCGTGGCTGCAGCTATGGAGTCGTGTGATGCCACGCATCCGCCGTGTGTCTTGTCGGAGACATTCAAGAGTAAGTGGGGGGGGGGCTGCCTGCCTGCCTGTCTGTCTGTCTGTCTGTTTGTGTGTGTGTGTGTGTGTGTGCATCGCTATGTGTGACGTATGCAGCGAGTGGGCAGGAGTTCCCTGTGGGCGTCAACGACACGTCAGCCGAATGCAACTCGGTCGAGAGGAACGGTCAGCGTGTCTGTCGTCGGCACATTCACATACGTACTGAATGTGTAATGATGGTTGGTTGATGCATTAGAGAACTCTCGTCAGGCTGCCGCTGCCGCAAAGGGAACGGTCGGCCCCACACCAACCAAACAGAGACATAAGGGATTCTTTCACTTGGATGGTTGCAGGTGTCTGGCAAGGCCATCGGAGCTGCCAACGCCGCCGACGTGAAGACGGGACTGATCATGCCATAGCTATGTGTCTCACTCTCTCTGTCTATGCAATGCAGGGGCTGACCGACTACGTCATGAAGAACGCGCCGAACAGTGAGCAGTCGACAGAGGCACAGGCACACCGAGCCGACGCGCAAATGGCGGTGTGGAGAGAGAGAGAGGGAGGGAGGGAGGGAGAGAGAGAGGGGGATAAGCCAGGTCGCGAGGGCATTCCTTTGTTGCCTGTTCTGTTTATGCAGGCTGGCGTGGCTGCACAGCAGGCCCTCGACCCCACCAAGACAGCCCAAGACATACAGCCAAACACGTACGCAGCCACGCACACACACACACAGAGAGAAAGAGAGAGAGGGACAACATCGATCACTGGAGCATGTGGTGTGGTGTGCGGCAGGGACCATGCCGTGAGTGCGCGTGATGCGGTGCGGGCCATCGCTGAGGGCATCGCCGCCGCCAAGACGCAGACGTATGACACACAGGCGCCACATGCCCCCAGTGTGTCGCCAGCATGACGCCAGCCAGGGTGGACAGACAAGTGGATAGACCATATGGTTTGGTGTGTGGACTGACGGACGATTGATCGCATGTGTGTGTGATGTCAAAATTTCGATGCAATGTATTGCAATGGTCTGCATCATGATGTACTCAGATTCGTCCACAGTCCACCCCTAATCCACCTAATCCATCCATCCATCCACCCATCACCATAAATACATCACCCCAATGTGCCTAGGCCACAGAACGCATAGATCCACCCGCCCCGCCCCGCCAGCGGCACACAGACACACACACTCACACTCACAAACACACTTGTACAGAAAAAGGGCGTCGATGCACTGAGTGCATCGCGCCCACCCGTCCACCGCATCATGTGATCGTCAGACACATCCTCCCTCTCCATTCGTCAAGCCACGTTAGACAGTTGCGAGGGCTCTCTGGAAGTACTGGTTCTTGAGCATGCCTGCACACACACACACACACACACACAGGTGTGAATCTAATCTCACACTCCATCCCTCTCCCTCTGCTGTGCAGTGCAGTGCAGTGCTCACCCTTGTACATCTCCACGAATTGTTCCTTCTTGCCCATGGTCTCTTGCACACTCTTGACCGTCAGCATCTTCTTGTACCACGCCAGAAAGGCCCGGGACCCCTTCAGCAGCTCCTCCCAGCCAACCTTCTTGAAGGCCCCGTGTGTGGCCGCCGCACGCTCCACAAACGGGAAAAGGGCGATGTCGGCCAACGTCATCTTGTCGCCGACGAACCAGCTCGACTTGGAGGCGTTGGCCTTGAGCATCATCTCGAGGAAGGCGATCTCATCCATCAGTTTCTGCTTGAGCATTGCCTCTTTCTTGGGCTTGTTGCAGCTGAGGTAGAGGTAGAAGGCCTTGACGAAGGCGTCGACTCGCTGCATGACGATGCGCATCCTGGCCCGCTGCTGCAGGTCTGCCGGCATGAGAGAGCTGCAACCAACACAGACCCGGTGCATTCAAACATGCACGCACTCACGCGCACATTGTGTGGTCACTGTGGTGTCACATTTCACCTCTGGAATGTCTCAGCGAGGTACTCGTTGCACACATTCGACTCGTATACGACATCATCGAAGTACTGGACCACAGGCACCTTGCCTGCAACACACACAGACACACATGCACACACACAGACACATAGAGAGCGCCGGACAGGACGTATGCGTGTGGCCACATCGCCCCTTTCGCGCACGCACCATTTGGGTTCATCTGTTTGAACCATGCCTCCTTGTTGTCCTTGCCAAGCACCACATCCTTGTGCTCGTACCTGAGGGAGGAGCAAAGGCAAACCACATCTATCCACACTCACACACATGCAGCCAGCAATCACGCTTACGGCACGCCGAGCTCCTTGAGCACTATCCACGTTCTCTGCGCATACGGACACCCTGCACACACACACACATCCATCCATCCATCCATTCACAGACCTCCCCAGGCACCATCAGATAGATCTGTTACGTCCGTTCGTGTAGAACTTGAGCTGCGGCAGGCTCTTCAGCTCTCGCTGGTCACTGTTGCTCTCCACCGCAGCTGCAGGGGCAGGGGCAGCCACGGTTGCTGGCGGTTTCAACGCCGCTGCTGCTGGCTGAGAGCGCCTTCCGATGGCGTCGCAAGCTATGATGAGCACGGAAATGACCACCAATGAAGCAAACCCACCCATCATCTTGCTTGGACGTGAGAAAAGAGAAGCAAAGATGGAAAAGTGCTCAGCGCGCAGATTGGCGATCGGTGTCGGGAATGGGTCATTTCCTTCTCCCGTTGCCGATGCTCTCCGTCCTGCCTGTGTGATCCTCAGTGTATGTGCAGCAGCCGCATATGGTCTATTCATCGGTCTTCTTCATCGCCCTCTTTTTCTCGGCTGCGGGATCTTCACTCCTTGAACGCATTCTGCAGCCTCTCAATGAGACGGATCCATCCAGTGCCACCGAGCTGTGTCCACTCGGGTACAGACGAGTGGATTCCGAGTGTGAGCCTTGCGCGCGAGGTATGGCACACAGACAGACACAGCACCAGACAGGGCACACATCAGCGCACGTGGCATGCGTGTCCGTGCAGGGTCGTTCAAGAGCGAGCTCGGACCGGGCCCCTGCACTCCCTGCCGCAATGAGAAATTCACTTCCCTTCCCGGCTCAGTTTCGGAGGCAGACTGCTTCTGCAATCCAGGATACATCACGTACGCAATCCAGCTTCCCCCTCCCCCGTCTATGCAGACACACCTCTCTCTTCCTCTGTGCAGGAATCGCAACGACAGTCAGTGCTACGAGTGTGAAGGGGGTCTCGACTGCTCGGAGCCCTTCCCGTTCCACCCCCGCGTGGAGCCTGGCTACTACCAGCTTGAGGTCACTCTCTCCATCCTTCCTGAACACGTCCATCAAGATGAGCATGAGCAGGATCGCGATGTGAGGACGCAGCGATGGGAGTGGAATGCTAGCCATTACATTGCGCTGCCGAAGCTCGCTGAACTAGGAAGGCCGGTCGGCAACGATACCTACACACGAAAAATGACCTCGTAAGCACACGACGCCAAAAGCGCAGCTAACAGGACAGCCACGGGAGTGGAGGGCAGTCACTTGTGGCGTCATGTGTGTGCCGACATATATAGGTATGATGCGGGTATCACGGCGTTGCCCGTTGTTGTGGAGTGTCTTGCGCGCGATGCCTGTCTGGGGACCGATCCTGACACAGGACTCAATTTGTGCAAGGTAGGTATGGTAGGTATGGGTATGTCGAGCGATGCCTACACGTGTTGCTGTTGGTTGGTGTGTATGCGTGCGCTGCAGAAGGGTCAGCATGGTTTTCTGTGCGGTGCCTGTGAGGGTCACTATACGCGTACAAGCCCATTCTATTCATGCGCCACGTGCAACACTTATGCTCAGAGCATGGCCGCAATAGTCGTCGCGAACTTCGTGGCCCTCGGCTTCATATTCGGCTTGACGTTTCTCTCGCAACGGTGAGATGAATGAGTGGCAGGCTGTGTGCGTGAAGCGAGCCCTTTCCGTGTAGCACTGCTGCGCTCCCCCGTGCGCGCATTCACTCGATGCTAATCAAGATGGGACTCGTTCATCTTACAGCGGTACAAGGAGAAAATGGCGAAACACATGAGTCTCTCCCTTTTGTGTCATTCTCTGCCTTTACTCAGATGAATTGCCTGGCACAATTCGGAATCTACACTGCCGATATACAGTGGCCCACATGGGCGGCAGCCACGCTCGCAAATCTGTTTACATGGGACGGGGGCCTGCCGGCAGCGTACGGCGACTGGGAGTGCCTCTTTCGACCTCGCTTTGGTGAAAATGCCTTGCTATGGCGGCACGCATTATGGGTCATCTGGCCGGCAGTCTGGCTACTCGCTGTTACCATGACAGGTTTGTGGACATATCACAGACAATGCGTGAAGTACAAGTGGACAGCGCCCTTTGTGTACCTAATGTGTGTATCGCAGGGGGCATTGGTATTCTTGTTCGTTACTGTCTGTTGCTGCTGCCGACTTGGCGTGGCAAACATTCATCGTACAGGTAAGAATATGTGAGCATGAGTGCGCATGAGATACAGTGTATACAGTGTATATAATCATGTGACGAACGGTATTCTATCCGTCTCTCCCTTTGCACCTGATCGGTGGAAGCGCTACTACAACCGCTACCACTCCAAAGTGTCCCTCCATCCACAAGGACAAGCAAGGGCATGAATCAGCTGCTGACCATCGTCGATATGAGTCCAAGCCATCGGTATCGACGGCCCCATCCCTGTCCAAAAGTGAGAATGTCCCTTCGAGCAGCGACCAACCGCTCCTCAACCGCAGCACAGATAACGCAGTGAATAGCGGGATGGACAAAGATGGCAATATAGTGGTGGCTCTTTCGATGCCTCACGAGGAGACAAAGAGGAGAGCAGTGCGCACAATTGGAGCGCTAGGCATATTCCAGGTACTACTACAATGGCTGCCCATTCGTTGAACGAATCATTTTATGCAGATAAGTGCTAATATGGGTTTGTGGCGCTCGATATTTTTGTTCCTGGGACAATGTTGGCTCTTGTGGATTGTCACGTGGACATTCGCACACCCCAGTATGTATGAAGTCGATGCACATAGACGATTGAAAGCGATCTCCTTGTCTGCATTGTGTTTCTTAGCTGTTACAAGGAACACTCTTGAATTACTACGGTGAGGGACTATGCGTTGGACTGTACCTTTCTTGTGCATATTTTGTGTTGTCTCCTGTAGATGTCATACGGCTCCGTGGCTGAAGCCCGAATATACGACCAACACAAAATACGTCGCCATGGACGTTCTTGCTTTCGCAAAGCGAAGACTTGCCATCAATCCCAATATCATCTGTTTGTAAGGATCACTTCATCACACTCATCACGTGGCTCGGCTAGCTATTGTCTCTCTTTAATGCATGTCTTACAGCGAGAAAGAGCATAAGCTTTTTGGGCTTGTTGGTCTTGTGGGATTTCTTGGTTGGTCCGTTTTTCCGGTGTTTGTACTAATAACGGTTCTGTGCCGAGAACGATCGCGTTTCCGATTGCCGGAAACCAGACAACGATTCGGCTTTCTGTACAATGTAAGATGACGGCGTGTGACGGCGTATGTGTATGCACTCAGTATTCTAGAGACTCCTTTTCTTTGTCTCTCTGTGTGTGTGCCAGGGGTAAGGGATAAATCTATATTTCGGACGCCACATGATTTTAATCTTTCTTCTCCCTTTAGCTACCGTCCCGGCTTCTTTTTCTGGGATGCAGCTTATGCGCTGCACCGAGTGGCGGTCTTATTGATAGCGCAGACGGTGGTAGGTGATCCCTCCTTTCAGCTGCTGGCGTGGGCTGTGGTGGCCATCGGTTCACTCATTGTCCAGCTCACCGTGCGCCCCTTCGATCATCGCAAGTTGAACATCCTCAATCGAATGGAAGAGCAGGGGTAAGTGCATGTGATGCGGCGGACTTCTCTTACAGCTCTCATGTGTCATCGATTGGTTGCTCTGTTTTGTTCCAGTCTGGTTATATGGACAGCATCTATTGTTCTGATGGAAGTGGTCGTCATCATTAATTGGAGCCGCACACTCAACGCCCTCATAGTCATTATTGTGGCCGCACTCAACATTGTCCACTACATCAACATACTTTTGCTTGTTGTCCCTCAATTCCGACGCTCACTGGTATATGCGGCATACCAGTATGCTTACGGTGGTAAGACAGGAGATCTGATGAAGAAAAAGGAGATGCATCAAGATGTGTCTATCGCATGCATGCGTGTAGCCGTTGATGGCGTTCTCTGCTGTCGTGCTGGCATTATTTACCTACTGTTGAAGTGGCCGTGGACGTATCTAATTGGCAGAGACGCGAAGTGTCGCGAAGGTGTGCCGAGGGTGTTTATCAACTATACCACCGGATACCTTGACCTCCGCCAGGGCCGCAACAGAATGAACACACGCACGTAATACCATACGTAGAGACAGAGATCCGCTACACAAACACTCGGATGCCTACCTTATATTACTCTTTTCACTTTTGTGGTAGAATATCGTGTTGCCCTCTGAGCGTTGAGGCGATGCTGAAGAGTCTCTCACTAGGCGGCAGGGCCGCTGAAGTGGGAGTAGGAGTAGGAGTCATGCGGATGACTGCACATGCCATGCAGGATGCCATTGAGCTACTGCAGATACACGAAATACCCCCAGGTAGGTATGGAGGGTAGAAAATCGAAGGAAGCTAGGTTTCTTCTTTCTCTGGCTGTAGATCTGTCAGAGTTCTTTTGGAGCCAGGCTTTTTTGTTCCACGCATTGCGTATGAAAATCGTGAAGGACCGAGAGGACCCTACAAGTGAGTGAGCTAGAATACGCAAGTAAAAGGGTGAGAGTCATCTCTTCTGTTTACAGAGGACCGAATGATTGTCATGCCACACCCTATCGAGGACAGCAAACAAGTAACGGACTTCCACAGACACGAAGAAGCCCACGCAAGTGACCAAATGTATCTCACGTGTTTCGCTTTTCTATAGGGTTTCCGTCAGATGAGCATTGAAGAGACGTCTCAGGCGATGAAAGAGGAGGCGGTCAAACAGGCCTCTCTGCTCCTCCAGGTCAAGGCAGCCAAGGCAGCAGAGAGCCATGGAGAACGCTCATTGCACAATGCCGGCCGAATTGTATCTCCCGTCGACCTCCCCGATGGATCGACGGACAGCACAGCCTACCAGGCGGCAGCCGAAGGGCAGTGCAGAACAAGGTCAGGCATGGGCTTGAAACAACGCATGTCAGTTGTTGGTTATCTGCATGTATGAACAATGGTAGGCCCATTATTGTTGGCGTCCCGCTTGATGACTTCGAGGCAAGCAAACAGAATGAGGCGCCTCTTAGGGATGAATGGCTCCTTGCCTTCTTCCCTTTTAGTTGAATCTATCTTATGTGGTTGACGAGCTCGTCACTCGGCAGCAGCAGCACGAGGAGACACTGCGGGGCCAAAGATTGCTCGCCACGACGGAGGGGGTCGCCAGAGAAGACGATGGGAAGCCGGGCGGCTGGATGGGCCTCTACTTGGCCTTCAGACAGGCCAAACAGAAACTGATCCAAACTGGAACTGACCCGGTGATAGACACACAATGCGATCGCGTTGAAAGACCGATGCACTCTTGTCATCTGTTCGTCTTCTCTTGGCGTGTAGGAGGATGTGCCTGCTGCATTGGCCACTTATGCGTCTCAGAAGGACTACATCCCCCTCTCCTCCCCTCATGACGTGTCCCA
This sequence comes from Vitrella brassicaformis, assembly GCA_001179505.1. Lineage (NCBI taxonomy): Eukaryota > Vitrellaceae > Vitrella > Vitrella brassicaformis. The sequence goes on from CDMY01000098.1 coordinate 180,560, forward strand.
GCCTCGACCATCGGCCTCCAACGCCAGCATCACATCTGAGGGCTCGCCATCGATGCCCCGCTGCTCGTCTCCCTCGATGCAACACCACCCCTTCTCCAGCATGCGACTGCAGGCCATCCCTCAGCCATCTGACGATATTGGATCGGGCCGGCAGAGAGGCAGCCCTCCGAGAACATCCAGCAGTATGTTCGAGTCGAGGGACTTTAAGAATTTCGCAGAGGCCGTCTATCGCGACATCGCAGGGCCCGTTACGATCCGCAGGACGATAAGGCGAAGCAAGAGCAAGCCGAACTGGGGTGACTGACTTCATTGCTCTTCGTCTCTGTGTGTGTTTTTCGCTTTTGTGTGACGGTCGGTTGGTTTATTCACAGCCAGAGGCGATACGTGGACACATGCGTATATGGAAGTCGGTGTCTTGATCGGCAGCTACATGCATGTGGCGCGATTGTCGCGCCCAATGTGTGGATGTTGCCGTGTGTGTGTATTTTTATGCGGCCATGGCGCACCAGCCGTATTGGCCGAATAGTGGCCTTTTTTTCTTCCCATTTGTGCATCACTTGCATGTGTTTGGTCGACCGACTGTGGTACTTACAGCCGCAAGACGATGAGGTATGTTGTTCGCGCCATACGTGCCTTCATTGCGAACACCGTGACAAACAACGGTCTTCATCACAGCACGCAGAAGTCCAAACCACGAAGCTTGCAGCGACACTGAGATCTGTCGCCGTTCTCACGTATGCGCCCGTCGACAGAGGGGCAGTCGACATGGGCACACGCAGAGACCGGCAACAAATCCAAGAGGACCACGAGACAAGGCTGCACAGACGGCATGGACACACACAGACGTGGCGTACCAAACCAAAAGGAAACGAACGAAGCCATACGAAGCCATCAATGCATTGCAAGCACAATGACAGACAGACAGACAGCCAGTCAGTCAACCGATCTTACGTACGTGCCATGAATGCAATGAACGCATCTCTGTCTGTCTGTCTGTCTGGTCTGCTCGTACTCTGCTGTCCTGTCCTGTGTGCACACGTGTGTGTGCTGTGTGTGATATCATCCCTTTCCGTCCGCTGCGATGCCCTGTGTGTGTTCGCTCCAAGAAAGTGTTGCATCCGTCAAGTCAATGAATGGCTCGCAGACACACACACACACACACAAAGACAAACAAACAGCCAGCCAGCCAGACACACGGAACAAGCAGAGACAGACAGACAGACCAACCTCTCTCCCTCTCCCTCTCCCCTCCCCTTCCCGATGGATGTGATAGGATGGCTGCCCCTCCCTCCGCTTATGCTATGCACACACCCGAGATGACGTTAGTGGATGGATGGATGCATGGATGAATGTGTCGACAGGTGGCTCGATAATGGCACCTGACAGACACAGCGCACACAAACACCCCCCACACACCACCAATACACACCTGCGGGATGACACTGGTGGTGGTACTGACCTTTCGCGATATCTACGATAGGCCTGACGGCTCGCTGCCGGTGCTGTCCTCCACCATGCTGCCAAGCGACGCAGAGGCCTGCTCTGGCACAGCAGCAGCCACGTTCGCAGCTTCAGCGGCCACGTGGGCAGCGACAGCGGCAGCTATGTGCTCGTCCTCGACAGCGGACTCGGACAACACCATCTCCAGAGCCTCTGCATTGCCCGACACATCAGCCACGACAGCACCACCACCACCACCCCCACCAGTGGCAGCAGCGTGAGCAGCAGCGACGAGGTGAAATGGGCATGGTGGCGATCTGAGAACAATGCATCAATAGTCGGCGCAGCACACACACACACAACCAGAAAAGAGGTTTCTTTCGTGCCGTGTTCACTCTGTCTGTCTGTCTGTCTGCATGTGTTCCCCTCCCCAGCCACTCACGGTGATGCATCGAGGTCCGGCAGGGCCAGCGATGGCATCCCCGAACTATTTATCCCGATCCATCTATCCAGCCATCCACCCACCAATGCGCAAACAACACATCACATAACATCACATCCGCCATGCCGAGGCCGTGCTGTCTTGTGTTGTGTTGTGTTGTCCACTCACAATTGGTCGTCCGCCGCAGCCGGCACCTCAGGCGACCCCTCAGACGGCTCCACATGTGTGGAGCCGTACTCTGGCTCCGGCCCCTCCTCTCCTTCGGGCGGTATGTACGGCGCCCACGGCAGCGGAATGGCAGGTGCCTGGGGAGGCGGCACCCACGGCAATGGGATGGCCGGGGCCTGGGGCGGCGGCGCGTAGGGCAGGGGAATGGCCTGGTTCGGGTTGGCTGGGAGGGGGGCCGTGGGGGGCGGCTGTGGCGGTGGTGGCGCTGGGGCTGGTCCGGGAGGGACTGGCTGGGGAGGAGCGCCAAATGCCGCGCCATACCCCGGAATGCCATCCATAGTGTCGGGATCGACCCACCAGTCACCTCCCTCCCCTCCGAAAAAACCCCACATGTCGTCCAAACTGCAACCAAGCGCACACACACACACACACACATACATCCATCCATCCACCGTCGCATCCCTGTGCTCGTGTCACCTGTTTTCCGATACATCATCCGGCCAGAAAGCGCCGCCGAAGGGCACCCCCCCGCCAGGGGGCGATGGGTGAGGCGTGGGCGGCCGGTACGGCGGCATGCCCTCATAGAAATACGGCCTACACCAGCCAGCCACACACAACACAGATTAAAACACAGGTGCGTGGTTGTGTGCTTGTGTGTCTTGTCTGTCTTGTGGGGCTGTTGCTGCTGCTGCTGGTGCTGGTGCTGCTGGTCTTTGTTTGTTTACATCTTGCAGACGTCGCATTTCTTGGCGACGCTGCTGCGCGAGCTACGGCCTGAGAGCAAACAACACGCACAGAGGCATCCACGAATGGATAAGTAGAGCACCCCCCGGTGTCATTGTGCATTGACGTACCGGGCGCCGGAGTCTTGATCCACTGTTCTAGGCACTTGGTGTGGACCCACTTGATGCTACCCTTACACCCACACGGTGCCACCAGCGGCCCGTCATCCGCGGCATCGGGGTCGTCCTGACACACACACACACACACACACACACGATGGATGCCACCCACAATGATAATCGCTTCCTTCCAACGTACGTACCTCCGAGAGGCGACAGAAGCGGCAGGTCCTCTCCTCTTTCTCCAGCTCTCTCTCCCCCTCTACCTCCCCATCTCCCTCCCCCTCTCCCTCCCTAGTATCGGCCGTCTCGGTCACCTTGGCCATCCCATCCCGCCCACCCCTGGATCCGCCCAGCCGCAGACCGCCAAATGCCGCATGGAACAACCCACCCAAACCACCACCCTGCTGCTTCGACTGCTGCTTCTTGCTGGTGGCCGTGTTTGGCGGCGAGGGCGGCCATAGCCCCGGACACGGCGCCATCGTCGGAGGGTGCGATGGTTTGCTGCCTGGTGCAGGTGCCGGTGCTGGCGATGGCCCCTTGAAGGACGTCGAGCAGTGCGGCCCCGGCGCGTATGACTCGGGCGTCGGTGGGCTGCCTAGTGCAGGTGCCGGTGCTGGCGATGGCAATGGGTTGGGCGATGGCCCCTTGAAGGTGGACGAGTGCGGCCCCATCGACGGGTATGGCGGGACGAATGGCGGGCAGGGGGGCGGGGGAGGGTACCTGGGCGGGGGCAGGCCATGCGGATGGGAGTGGGGATTGAACTTCTGGGTGTACGGCAGGGGCTGGCTGGACGGAGCCGCCTGGTCAGGATGGGTTGCGTACTTGTTGGGGTACGGCACGCCCTTGGGTGGTGGTGCTGGCATCGTCGGCTGCATCCCGTGCTGCTGGTAGAGGGCGTGGAGGAAGGGCGAAGGGGCAGCGGGGGGAGGGCCATTGGGCATCATCTTCTGCGCCTTCATTTTGGGCGACACGGGGGGAGGGAAGGCCGTCGGCGCCGGCTTCTCCTGGGCCACCTGAGGCTCGAGTGTGGCGCCGTAGCCATGCATGTGGTGGGGGTAGAAGTAGAGAGGGTCACCATAGCCGTAGCTATGGTGATGGTGATGAAGATGGTGCGAAGAGGGCGGTCCGCGAGGCAGCGGTCTGCTGGGCGCCCCCGGATTGTACAGCGGCGGACGCATAGTATCGCAACAACTGCACACACACACACACACACACATTTCTGCAACTGGCAGTGGGGATGCATGCATTCCTCTCTCCATCAATGCGTTCTCTCACCTCGACAACCAAACCGGGAGGGCTCCTTATCCCTCACTGACACATTAGTGCGCTGAACAAGCTCCTCGCCGTCCCAGGAGGACTGGCTCGTCCGGTCTCGGTCACTTACTCACAGTTGGCCGCTCGAGAGGACGGCGGCTCATTAGATGATGAGTCCTCAACGCCGCCTGCCCTCTGCCGTCCTCCACAAAGCGCCGAAAAAAGGTCTCCAAGTTCCAAGGGTTTCTCAGGGTTTTAGGGTCCAGGATTCCGAGGATGAAGGAAACGGCCGAAGCCGGCACCAGCTAGACGCCAACCTACACCAGGACGGAGGGAAAGATCTCATTCATGAACGGTGATTGATGGCGGATTGATGAAGATGAGTCAGCTTCGCATCTCCTGCCCGCAGCTGCGGACTCGCTGTGCGCCTCTGCGGCATCTTCCCACCCATCCACTCACCCTGATTCATCGCGTGCCCGTCACTCCCGCCCTGATCCATCACATTCGCGCCTTCTCATCGTCGGGCCACTCGGAGCCCTCCCTCTCCCTCCAGCAGACGCTCGATATCGTGGCGCAGCAGCAGCGGCTCACCCCGCCCGAGTACCTCGCCAGCCTCAATCAGGTGTTCAACGCCGCTCTCAAGGAGAACAGCGGCACCTTCTGGGACGACCATCGGTTCACGGCCTTCCAGGCGATGCTCGTCAAGCGCCTGCCTGCGTTCGGGGGCGCTGACGTCTACCGAGTGCTGACGGCCTACGCCAGGCTGCAGTACTGCCCGGAGGGGACGCTGGATGACCTGTGTGCGGCGCTGGTCGAGAATTTGGGCGAGTTGTCGGTGCTGCAGCTCAGTCATACGGCGGTGATACTGTCGGCGCTCGAGGTGACTGACCCAACCGTGCTGGAAAGCTATTGCCAGGTGATCAACAACACTGAGAGGCCATCAATCGCTCACCGTTTGTTGACAGTCTGGTTTGCTCTCTTTGTGTGTTCGCTCGTTCGTTCATTCATTCATTCATTCAGCGTGTCCGTGAGCACCTGCCCGCCCCGACAGAGGAGGGCTCCACCTCCCCCCCCTCCCCCCTGGACCCCCGAGAGGCCACGTTTCTGGCGCTGGGCCTCTCGCATCTCGGGTGGCGCGACCTGCCCACCTTACACGGCCTCGCCACCCTTGTTGTGGAGCACTGCAGTAGGGGCAAGGGCGGAGATGGGGAGGGGGAGAGGCTGTCGGGGGCTCAGCTGTCGACGCTGCTGCTGTCTTTCGCGACGCTTGGCGTGCAGCATCCCTCGCTGTACCAGCATCTGTGCCGGGAGATTGCCGGTAGGTGGGCGAGAGGGGGTGGGTGGATGGATGGATGGTGTGGTGTGTGGCCATGTAGATAGTTTGCCGTCCTTGGCCCCTCAGCACCTGGCGAATGTCGTCTTGGGCTTGGCCACCTATGGCGACTACCCGATTCACCTCATGACGGTACAAACAGACACACTGATAGACCGATAGGCACACACGAGAAAGCCATCGTCAATCACTCTGTTCCTCTCCATCCCTCCCTCCCTCCCTCCCTCCCCTCTGTGCAGGCCATCGAGAGCCGTCTGAGTGCGGTGCTGTCTCTGTACAAGACCGAGGATCTGCTGACGGTGGCCTGGTCGCTGGTCGCTTTGCAGTTCTTCAGTGTGGACCTGTTGGCGCACATCGGTGCGGCCATGGCGCGCACACTCGACCGCACGGCGCTGAGCCAGGACAAGGAGCGGCAGCTGCACCAGTTCTCCCTCACCATCGAGCTTGAGGCGCCGGCAGAGATCAAAGAGGTCCGTCTGTGTGTGGGGGGCTGGCTGGCTGACAGGTGTGAATCTATCGGCATCCCTCGTTCGTTCGTTGCCGGCTGTTGTGCGCAGAAATTGGTTGAGAAGGGCGTGTGGAACACGCTGTACCAGGTGGGTAGCGATCGAATCGACACACTCCCATAAAACAAACACGCATGCAGCGTCAAAGGTGATGGATGCTCGCTATGCCTCGGGGTGTGTGTGTGTGTGTGTGTGTGAGCCTGAGTCCGTCCCCACAGAGCCGGCGAGCGACAGCCACCCGACCGTCAAGGCCATCGTCCAACAGGTGCTATGCCGTGTCACACACAGATAAATAGCTGTGTGTGTGTCACGTGATGTGTCTGTCCTTCCCCTCTCTCAGCTGTCGTCGTGTCTTGACGCCCTTCATGTGCCGCACGAGCAGTTCCTCACCGTCGACGGCTTCTACACGGCCGACATAGCTGCCACGGCACCACCGCACCTCACACACACACAAGTGGGGGCACCAGTATCGGCAGCAGCGAAGGAGGAGGCCAACTGTCGAGTGTTCTTTCATGTGGACGACTCGACGTACGATGACTTCGCCGAGCCGCTGGACCCCTGGGTGACGCTCAAACACCGGCACGTCGTCGAGCTGGGATGGAAGCTGGTACTGTACCACACACAGAGAGCAGAGAGCAGAGAGACAGGGAGAGAGAGGGCCCGCAATGGGCCTTGGGCCTCTGCTGTATGTGTTGTCTGACTGCAGGTGTGGGTTCGCGTGAGCGACTGGGATGCGCTGGACAGTGACGGCGAGCGCATGACGTACGTCAAGAGGGAGCTGACGGGCGAGACCACCGCAGACGTCACAGACGACACACACGAGGAGGAGGATGGTCATGATGTGGATATCGATGAGTCGGGCAAGAGCAGATAGACCTGGCGTGCGGTGATGTGCGGTGATGTGTGTGATGGCTGAGTGTCCGGTCACTTGTTTTTCGTTCGTCGGTGGAGGGATGGACGGGATGGACGGATGGGCCCACTAATTTACACACACTTAGATGACATGAATGGTCGATTTGTCGAAATCTGTCCATTCGTCTGTCACGTCTCTCCCGGCAAACACACACACACACACACACACTGCACACACACACATTGCACACACAGGCCTTGCCCCCCCTCCTCTCCCTCTCTGCGCGTGGACCCTGCGGGTGTGAGTGTGTCTGTCGGTCTGCCACGCACTCCTGCACACGCGCATTCACCAATTTCGCATTCACCAATTTCTCACTCCTGACGTACCTGTGTGTTTGTGAGTCACCAGTGTGATTGTTTGAATCTATCGTGGCGGCGAGCGAACAGCCGTGCCGTGAAGGCACGAAGAGAGCGAGAGGGTGTACGTGAGTCTGTCTGCGTCAGCGAGGACGACAGCCGTCGGCGAGGCATAAGACAGACAGACAGGTTAATCCGTGATAACTGGATGGATAGATGGCCAGTGCATAACTGGATGAATTCGTTTCCTGTCGGTCCATCCATGCAATGAGAGAGGGCTGTGCACGCACACAATGATTGAGAAGTGAGGCAGTCAGTCAGTCAGTCCCCATCGTCCGCGACACCCACACCCACAGCCAGGCAACCCGCAGGACAGATACATATAGAGAGGAGACAAGGAGAGTGAAGGGAGGGGGGGAGGGCTGCATCCACACACAGCTCTGCAGACGCGATACAGACACCATGTGATGTGGGCGGGTGACTTAAAGACAGGACAGCCCACAGCCCACAGCCAGCATCGGTGGGCCAGCGGCAGCAGCTAGCTACGGAGCCCGTTGTGAGCAATGCAGCTACAGATAACCTCCTGGACACCCACACAGCCACACAGAGGGCACGACATCCATCCATCCATCCATTGGCCGGACAAACCGATTTGTGGCGTAGCGGTACTTTTTTGTTGGTTGGTCATCCGAGCGATGCAGTGCCGTCAGCGCCGTCCTCGCCTGTCAAATAAACACACACACGCACGTGTGTTGCGGATTGACACCAGATGTGTGTGCCTCTCTTCCTTGGTTGGTACCTCCGCTGCCGTCAGCCATATTGTCACCGTCACTGCCGTCTACACCACACACACAGAAGGCCCATCCACCACACACGGTTTCACTCCCATGCTTCCGTCTCTTCCCTGTCCGTACCATCGTCATCGTCGCTGTCATCTTCCTGCTGTTGCTGCTGCTGGTACTGCTGCTGTACTCGTCCGTCGAAGACATATGGCGCCACACCTGACCCCAGCGCCACGCGGGCCAGCCGAGTGGTGACCGGGAAGCGATGCTTGAAGGCGCCACCAGCACCAGCCACAGGCGCTTCGGTCGTCAGGACACTTACCCACACTGCAGACATACGAGAGAGAACAACACATGACATGTGACCGGCCGGCAGCGCTGCCTGTCTGTCGGCCTGACCGTCATCAATGTCTCCCAGGAAAGAATCCTCAATGTGAATCCACGCGACGAAGGGGTGGCTGCTGTCGGTCAGCACCAGCCATCGCCGGCCACCATCGCCCCAGCTCATTGTGGTGGTGCAGCCGGCCACCGGTATGTGGGGCGACTGGGTGAGGAGGCCATCCAGACGGCCGCCAACAACACGCCTGAACCAAACACACACACAGACACAATCACACACACCCCTCCCGCCACTATTGTGTCGTCACCTGTCGAGTGTAGTCACTGTGTCATTGGTCTGATGAGTCGGGTAGAACTTGTCACCGTAGAACTTGTCGTCTACCGATGCGCTTGGCGAATGACGACAACGACGCGTCGGTGGACGGGTAATTGCCATTGCCCGACTCCCATTCGTTCTGGCAGCGAAAGTGGTGGATGTGACTATACACTGGGGGGTCATGCTGTAGTCGGTGCTGCTGATACAGATGTTGGTAGGGAGGAAGGGGCGGGTCGATGGTCAGCCGGTAGCCGGGCTCGTCCTTGATGGCCCGCACCTCACCATTGGCATGGCTGCAGACAGACACTTCACCCATCCCCAGCGACGGGTCGAACCGCAGCAGCTGCAGCTGTGGGGTGTTGATGCCAACGCCGTACGCACGGCTCAGTGAGTTGGCGAGGCGGTTGCGCAGCTCAGCTATGGTGAAGGCAGCCCGGATGCGCCGCGATGTGGCTCTGAGGCGGGCCGCCGTGACGATGTCGGGCAGATGGCCTCGGCTGCCGACAAACAAGTGGTTGACGGGGTGCTCCTGGCTGCCCCCCTGCAGATCGCACACACACGTAACAATGCAGATCGATACACACACAAGGCACATCTGGTGCATGGCGTTCGGTTGTGTCATACCCACCTGATGCTGCTGCTCTTGCTGTGTGTGGCTGCGGGACGATGCGACGCGGTGGCGGTCGGGCGAGGCGAACAACTTATCTACTGCATCGGTCAGTATCTGCACACACCACACACAGACGACACACAATGACATCAACACGGTGCTGTGTTGGCGATTCTACTGGTCTGCTGACATGCTCACCCCTTTGGTGGTCTGTGTGTCGCCCCACATGAACCGCTGCATCCTCAACGTCGTCATGCTCGACTCCAACGCCGCCTCACTGCTCGAACTCTCACGCACAAGGGCCGCACTCTGACAATGAACAATCGGACACACAAAACCACAAAGGCCATAGATAGGCCATGACAGGTGTCGCTTTGGCTCACCCAAATGCCGCCCGCTATCTGCTTCTGGTTGGTCTTGCGTGTGATGTAGACGGCCGTGGCGGCCAGCAGGCGGACATCGCACGCGGCCAAATCGATGTCACACATCGACAAGAACTGCACACACAGACAGACAGACAGGGAGAAGCCATTCGATAGCTGGAGGTGTCTGTGTGTGGCTGGCGGACAGACTCACCATAAGGTATTTGGCGAATGAAAACAGGCGGCCGTGGGTGTCCATGCCGGCCGCAGTGAACAGCTTCTCCAGACACTCAATGCCGCACACAGAACTATCAGCCGCCACACGACCCACCACCTGCACACAGACAAACAGACAGACAGGTCGGCGCTGCACAGGTGTGCGTCGTGTCTGTGTTTCAATACCTGTGCCTGTGTGTGTGTGGGGTCATCCGGCATGTCGTCCATCAGCAGGTGTGGCTCCAGCCGCTCGACGCAGGCGGCCACACACGCATCTGCTACCTGTGTGTCAACAGCCAAACAAGTGACACACACATCCCATGAGTCCTTACTCTCTGTCTGTCATTCAGATCTCTTTACCTGTGTGGCGTCGTTCGTGTCGATGAGTCTGTCGGCGTGACAAACATCCAGCAGCCGCACCGCCCGCATGAGGGTCGCGTCGCGGCAGCCCATCGACGCTGCTCTCTTGACCATTTCGTCCAACACGGCTGCAGCACATGACAGACATCACAGCACACACCTCTGAGGGCATCTGTCGTGTGTTGCTGTGTGTGCGAGTCGGGCGTACCTCGCTGCTGCGGCCATTTCATGCTACCGACCTGTTTGTCAGACCAACTGAACACAGAACACCTCTTGATTGATCAGTCATCCGGCATTCCCTCTCTTATTGGCCTGCTCGCTTCACCGTGCCGTGCGATACGCCTCAGTGATGAGTTCGGCACGGGCACGGTGATGATCACTGAAGGGCAAAGGTCTCGGACACGCGCAGCAATGATCACGCGAGAGAAGTGTAAGAATAGGTGGGAGAGAGTCGGGGAGAATGGTGAAGAGAGGATCTGCCGGGCGGTCAGTCCCGGATAAAGGATTAAGTCAATGCAACGTAAGGTCTGTGGATTTTGTGGAGAGTCCACGT
>CDMY01000104.1:0-77299 GCA_001179505.1 Vitrella brassicaformis
CTAAACCCTAAGCCCTAAGCCCTAAGCCCTAACCCTAAGCCCTAAAGCCTAAACACATAAATTATTGCTCCTCGTCAGCACTACTATCTTCTGTCTATCTATATGTTTGGGGGTGGTAGCTTGTGTGTGTCTGTCCGCTGATGGCCACGGCACACAGAGAGTGAGAATGAACGCCTACTGTCATCGGGTAGACAGACGGACGGACGGCAGAAGAGGACACGTCCACTGCCACTGCCGTTAATAACATAATCAGGCAGACGCCTGTGTGTGTGTCAAATTTTCTGTCTACGAGCATCTCTTTCGACTCTCTGTCGCCACTCTTTAAACCCAAAACACCGACACCACACATGGGCTCATACTCTAAAATTGCCGCGTCCCAGCACTGTCCCACCAAAGATGCTCACAGAACGGCTGCAGGAAAACCACACACCATACCACATACACGACACACCATGTCATACACTCTTCCAAGCGAATGACAGACACAGTCACACGCTGTCACTCTACGGTGAGGTGCACAGAATGGGATGGATATGAGAATACGACGGCAAATTGTGAGTGTCGGCTAAGCGCAATTTCATTCACTTAACAGAGCGTCAACACATGTCATTCATGGTGGGTGTCGTGTATCTATGTAAGGCGCTCGATGGCCAGCGCACAAGTGATGATCGACACTATGTAAGGTGACGATAGAACGTCTGACAGTCAGCACACCAACACACGGTGCACACCCACACCAAAGGGAAGCAAATATCGGTCTCACACCAATCAGCGACCCCCACTGTAGCGCACACATACGTCAACCACTCAGTTAGAAGCAACACACATAATCACGCCATCCAGAGTGGCGACGGACAACACACCAAACCGGAAAGATAGACAGGGAATCCACCATCACCAGCCGGCCAGCTACGCAAGAAGTATGTCTGTGTGTCTTTCCTTCTTTGATTGTGTGTGCTGTATGATGTCGGTCTCTCTGTGAGATGCTCGACGGCCACCGCACACAGAGAGTAAGGATCATCACTCAAAGTGTCAGATGGCCATCAACATTGGGACAGCCAGCACACCGACACACGATGCACATCGACGGGAATCGAAAAGACCCCTACACACACACTGTACCTCCTTCTCACACACACATAGCAATGCGCCAGCCACCATCCGTCGGCACAGAGAGAGAGACACACACCTACCCCTCCCCGCAGTAAACAGACAGGCACACACAACATAAACCCACATCAGCCATCCGACCATGCACTCATGTGTGCGCTGTGACGACATGGACAAAGTGCGTGTCCGTGGGTGCGTAATTATGACATACAGACGCTTGGCAAAGAGACCACATACGACTGCCGTATTTGGTGGGGTGGGTAAGCAGTCGTGGTGTGTGTCCATCCATTCACTCATTTGCCACCCCCTCTGTGGGCATCTCTGTCGCCACCCGGCACCCCCAAAGCACCGACGCCACACATGGGCTGATACTCTATGGTTGCCGCGCGGCAGGCAAGATGCCCACACAGGGAGACGGCTGGGAACCCAAACACTCTCTCCAAGCAGTGAAACGGACAGATCAGTGTGTAGGTGTGTGTTGGCCTGCCTGTCTGTCTGTGAGCCGCCCGTCTGTGACGGATGCACCAACGAGAGATCGACACACTCTCGCGCACAACCCTCGCACAATGGCATCACACAGACAGACGGCATCCCAAACACCGCACCACACAGCGATTCTCTGTGCAGCCAATCAGCCAATCGTCCCCTTCTCTGTCTGTCTGTCTGTCATATTTCCCCCGCTCCCCACTCACCGGCCGACACACTCATGGCAGCAGACAGACGGCCCACAGGCAAGATCCCACACAGTCCACACAGAGAGATAAGGCCGACGAACACACGACAGCCGTCCCCTCACACACACAGAGCGACAGACAGACAGAGAGAGGGAGTCCGTCGACTCATCGGCCGATCATCCTGCCTCCCACACACAAATGGATCCACACACACACACACACAGACGAGCAGCACTCAGCGGCAGTGGGGGAGAGGGCCATCGCGCCACTCGACGGCCGCATCGTCACCATCAGCGCGGCGAAGCCATCGGCCACTCAGCCAGACAGCCACACCTGCACGCACACACACAGACATCTGTGTGTCAGTGACACTCAAATGTGTGATTTAATTTCATGAGGATGGAGCGTACGCATTTCTCCAAGGCCAGTGGCCGTCCCGCCATGGTTGTCCGTCTGTCTGTCTGTCTGTCTCCACACATCGATGGAATGGATGAGTCAGCGCCCATCAGCCATTCGAGCTATCTGCCGCCTGTTCAGCACGAATGACGGCAAGCTTCTTCTCATACGCACTATGCACCTGCACAGACAGACCACCCACACAAAGCCAGGACAAAAACACCGTCAGTCAGTCAATCAATCCACCATCACCGCTCCGAGCACTTGTCTGCCCACCGGATCTTTGATGTCATCATGCTGCTGGATGGCACTCCTCAGCAGCTCAATCAACTCACCTGACACACACACACACACACACACACACACACCCTATCGATGCGATGTGTGCAGGTGCGTGTCGAGGTCCCTCCATCTTCCGCGTCTGTGCTCTTTCTCTCTCGCCTCTGTCCAGCGCGTGTAGCTGTGCGTCCGTGACGTTGCCGAGCATGCGAGTGTTCGGTGAGCGCCGCCGGCCACTGACACTGACACTGACAGCGGGCGGTCCCTCAGCGCCCTCTCTGCCAACAGCTATAAGGACGGAATACATAAGCAAGAATCGATGAACACATCAAAACACGTGGCTGTGTCTTTTCCATTCACCTCTGTTGGGCGAGGTGGCATCTGTTCGTGGCCGCTTTGCTTGTGGCTCGGCGCTGGCGCCGTCACTATCTGGCGCAGGGGCTGCTCGGCGGATGCCTCCTGACCTGCACAACAACCAAGACAATCAAGAAATCGATGATGGAGTGCCGTTCGAGATGCGGACCTGCTTTGGTTTTGTGCTTCCTTCGGCTCGTCAAAGAGATTCTCGATGCCTAGATCTTCCAACGAATCATCCATCAGAAGCTCTCTCCTCCAAGCTCTCGCCTCCTCCAAGCTCGCATTGCGAGCTGAGGATGCTCAGACGGAGACAAGAGAGAATGAGCAGCAGAGAGGCTCCATAGAACCTACACAGGCTAGTCAGGAGCGGCAGCAGCGAGCTGACCGGAAAAGAGCTGAGAGCGAGCTCTTGTTCGGAGAGATCGGGGAGAGAGAGATGTTGTCTGTGTGTCTTGTGTGTCTTGTTTGTTGCATTGCACTGCAGGTGTGCAAGACTGACTGCTGCCACCGAGTCGCCCGCCTCGTAGCTGACATCCATCGTCCATTGTCTGCCGCTGTACTCGCTCTTCCAGCCCAGCCACTCGCCACCAACCAAACCAATGCAGCAGCCTTGCCTCTTGGTCCTTGCTGGCCTTCTTGTGAGCGGCTATCTGATGTCCGTTCGTGGTGACCCTGCACCAGCTGCGGGAAGTGACACCTCGGTGACGACCCCTGCACCAGCTGCAGAAAATGACACCTCGGTGACGACCCCTGCACCAGCTGCAGAAAATGACACTTCGGTGACGACCCCTGCACCAGCTGCAGAAAATGACACCTCGGTGACGACCCCTGCACCAGCTGCAGAAAATGACACCTCGGTGACGACCCCTGCACCAGCTGCGGGAAGTGACACCTCGGTGGCGGCGATTGAGGCGACGGAGGCAGACTTTGACGAACACATCAAGGGGAGTCCCCATGTGCTGGTCATGTTCTACGCGTCATGGTGTTTACCCTCCCAGCGGATGCTGCCTGTCTTCGACAACGTCACCCAGATCTTGGCTACACACGACCCTGCCGTCAAGCTGATCAAGATCGACTGTGCAGACGGCACCTTCGACGGTTGGCTTGACCTCTGCGATGATGATGGCTACCATATCGATAGTGTTCCCACCTTCAAGCTCTTCACAGACGGCAGCGTGAAGGCGGCCGTCGAGCGGCCGTCAAGATACTGGATGAATGCCACGACTGCGCACGGCGGCAATTACGAGGGCGAGACGGGCGTCAACTTGATTGTCGACTGGGTGGACGGGCAGCTGAACAACGTACGCCAAACACACACACAGGTGGATGGACGACCACCGATTGTCTGTCTGTGCGTGTGTCGTGCTGTGTGCAGGTGGATGGTCACAGCGACAAGGGCGGCAAGGGCGGGAACGGCCTGATGATCGCCGGTAGGTGGTGACCTTGGCTTTGGCACTCTGGAGGCTGACCCGACACACACAGAGGGAGATGTGTAGAGATGTGGAGGTGTCTGTATGTGTCTGTGTCAGCTATCGTGATATCGTTGGTTTTGTTCGCTTCTTTCATTGGGGCCTGTGTCATGAGATACCTTTACTGGTCAGTCAGACAACACAACGGCGAGAATGAATGCACATCATCAACCCATCCCCTCCTCCTACCCTCGCCTGTCTGCCGTGTGGTGGTGGTGGTTCAGGGTAAGATTGCCGGGTGTGTGTCTGCGTGATGTGTGCAGCAAGGACAGCGCGCGGGGCTCCTGCATGATCCGTCAGCCGATGGCGCGGCAGGAGGGCTCCCCCAGCAGCCTCTCCACTTCATCATCGCGGCTGCCGTTACAACTGCCCTAGCTATCTATGCCAGCGACGTGACGACACTTATTATTCGACAATCTGCATGTTGATCTATCTTCGTGTGGGTGTGCGTGCTGTGCGGTGCGGTGGGTGTCTGTGGGGTGTGGGTATTTTATGCCCGCCCACCTCTCGGCCTCTCTGCCTGCCTGCCTACCTGTCTGCCTGTCGGCCTTTATGGCGACAGGGCGTGTCATCCATCATGTGTGTGCGGATGTGTACAGTGTCTATCGGATTAAGATGACGATCGCTTTGTTATTTGTCCACTACTCACTCACTCGCTCACTCACTCACACTCACCCTACCGCTTATGCGTGCAGTTCAGTTCAGTGCAGGCGCATCATGTGGCTGTGTGCGAATGGGTTATCGATCGGCAGCAAGTGCGGGGGGTGCGGTGTGATTTGGTGGATCGGTATGTTCGTCTGCTCTCCTCTCTGGTCGCTCTGTGGGCTGGTGCGACTGGTCACATCAATCTGGTGGACCAGCGACAGACAGACAGACAGACAGAGGGAGGGAGGGGTTGACCTAGTGGATGGATGATCACATGCCGGCCCGTTGAGGGCCGGCCGACCTGTCTGTCCTTCTTATGTCCCAGTCGGTGTTGTTTGTCAATCAACAAAGTCAGTGGGTGGCTGTCGATTGTCTGTTGTCTGTTGGGCTGGCTGATTGCATTGCGTGGTTCTGTGTGGATGTGCGGTGTGGGTGGGCTGATTAGTTGTGCAGACACGTGCAGAGAGAGATAGAAGACTACAGACACATTCGTACGTCAACGAAGATTCGTTGTATACACAGACGGAACGTATGTACTTCCACAGACGAATGAGTGACATGAATCACTCACTCATGTCATTCGATTAGCCTGAAGGGTGTCCACGTGTGCAATGAGAGAATTATACAATCGTACCGCTACACCCCGCTCAGCTCAACAGAGAGAATGTTCGCTTCGCGACACCGTCGAATCGAGCAGGCCAATATAATATGTATCTGTCTCCACAGATTATCTACACACTGATCGATCGACTGCATTCGTCTCCCTGTGGGTGCAGCGTGACAGAGGGTACCTGAGCAGAGGTACACGTGTGACACTGTGTGAACATACAAAAACATATACTGACGCACCAAAATTGTCAAAACGGTATAGATGCAGTGTGAATGTGTCAGTGTCGATCACCCACACGCCATGCAAACACTGCCCCCGCAACAATCAGCTGACTTCCATCGCAACCGGGCCTAACCTGCGAAGACAAAGACGTAGACATTGGCTGCCATGGACAAATATGTGTGTGTCCGTGTGTATTCCCTCACTCACCTGCTGATCTGCGCGGCAGGTGAGTCGATCTTCTCACGCAGACCGACTGTATGGATCGCATACTGTGAGGGCTTTATGACCTTGACAGGAGAGGGCGAGGGCATCGAGGGCGTCGGCTGCACAAACAGGCATATACGTGTGAGCGCATGATGCGCACACACATGGTGTCGTGTGTGCGTCTGTGTACGTACCTGTCTTGTCTCGTCAGTGAAGAGGTGTTTGGTCAGCTCATAAGTGCCAAGCAGCACAGCGCACGACGGCATGATCTTCAAGCATCGCGGCACTACCCCAACCCAGAATGCCCTGTAGCCGCCCTCCTTGTAGATGTCTTTCATCCTGCAACACATACACAGAAACGCCGCACAGACACCATCAGCCACACCTGCATGCGTCTGTGGACATCCATTTCTCCCCTGTGTGTGTGTGTGTGGTAGCCGCTGACATGTTAACTGTGCCCTTGGAGATGCGGATCTTGTTGCCGCGCATGGTGGAGTGCCGCCCGATCACCTGCACACATCATCACCATCCATCCATGGATGCACACCCACTCCCACACCCACTCCCTCCGGAACGAACCGACCTGCAGTCGTGTCTTGACCACGTCGAATCTACACACAGGCAGATAGTAGAAAGATGCATTCATTCATTCATGGCTCCCACCCATCTCTCATGGACAGATGAGATGGATGGATGGATGCTTACGGGTGTGTCACAGCACTGGCCACAAGAGCACTCAGACCACCGTTGACGAATGGGTAGAGGAAGCCCCTCACCACGGGATGCCGCTCCTCCACACGATCGTCCAACCTGCATTGGTTTCATTGATGCGATCGATGCACACACACACACACATGTGTGTGCATGGCATGGGCGGGTCGATGGCTCACGTAACTTACAAGCGTATGAGGCCTTTGCCTCTCTCGTAGAGGTCCCAGTAGATGGCGGAGAAGGGCACGTCTCTAACCAGAGTGGGGAACACGCCTCGCCACATGCTGATCGATGGATGCACATATGCATACACACGCCACATGACGAATGAATGAATGTGTGTGGATGGGATGGACGGGTCGATGTGCGTGTGTGTGTGTGGCAGGTATGTATGTAGGTACCTGTAGAGGCCCTCTGTTTGGACGGCTTCCTTGACCAGGCCGAACCCAGTCTTGCCCATACCCATCTCGACCTACACACAGACAGACACGCACACCATACATACAGAGAGATAAAAGGGTTTAGGAGGAGTGTCACTACAGTCCAGATGCCTCCCTTTCCCATCGCTTAGCACACTCACTTGCCGCCGAGTGCGCATATACTCGAACGGTGCGACGACAAACACGACCG
This sequence comes from Vitrella brassicaformis, assembly GCA_001179505.1. Lineage (NCBI taxonomy): Eukaryota > Vitrellaceae > Vitrella > Vitrella brassicaformis. The sequence goes on from CDMY01000104.1 coordinate 7,308, forward strand.
TACTCCTGGCTTGAACGCCTACACCACAGAACATACATACAAGCACACAGAGCACACACACACGCCGCGCCCATCCATGGACAGACACAGCACACACCATGATATTGCGTGTGTGAGTTCGGGTCGTGCGTACCTGCGATTGCTGGCCCCCTGTGTGATTAACACAGACACAGACACAGACACACAGGGAAACGTATGCACTCTTGTCTGTTTTTCTGTTCGTCTGTCTGTCTTCCCACCAGTTCTTCTTCCATCGCTGAACAACACACACACACACACACACACACACGGGAGAAATGGCGGTGACTTGTCCGCATTGCCCCTTTCTGGCTCACTGACTTCATAAAGTCCGAAGAAGATGAGGTTGGCGGGCAGGATGACGGCCAGTGTGGGGGTCAGTCCTGTCCAGAAGCCCAGCAGCCCACGGTTTTTATAGACGTCTTGCAAGACACGATACGGTCTGCCACAGAATGGACCACCACCCAAGATGCAATCGTGTGTGCGGTCGTCGTGTGTGTGCGTGTCAGCGCACTGACTTGACATTGAGTCGGTTGACGAGGTTGGTGGAGCCCTGAGTGTAGTTCTTGACCACATCAAACGGCGTGCATATCACTGAAACCAGCACACCTGTTGACATGGACGCACACACACACACACACACACGCACACACAGAGAGAGAGAGAGTGAATGTGTGCGCTGGGCGTCAGTGCGTGCCCCTCTCCCTCCCTCCCTCGGTCAGTGTGTGCGTATGTGTGTCCCTCCCTCCCTACCGCTGGTCACGCTGGACAGCAGGAGGTGTGAGTGGTCCATCTTGGGCTCCAGTGGATCCGGCTGCGCACACATAACACACACACACACAGGGCAAAAAGTTCGGTGATGCTCATGCTTTTGTTTGCAAACATACAAGGCAACACACATCGAGGGCGCCGTCCGTGTGCGCATCTGATCTGCCTGTCCGCCTGCCCATATGCACGCTCCCACCTTGTCTTGAGGGACGTTACGGTACCGAGCCGGCATCAACAATCTCTACAGATCAGCACCTCAGCATTCGGCAACTAACATCGCCGTCCATCACTTCACTCGTACACAGAACCAAACGCCAGCTTCAGGGGTATTCCGTGAAACCGTGCACTTGAGAGGCTTTGTGTCCCGATATTGCCATCAATCAATCACTCGTGCGTTGAGATTTGGACATGATGACCGCCGAGATTATGCGAGAGGTAGGTATGACACACATACCCACCGCAGATCTATCTATCTACTCACGGATGGATGGATGGATGGCTCATTGCATGTGCATCACATCATGCTGTGTGCTACGTGTGTGTGCATTTGTATGCAGCTGTGTGCTCTCTATCACGGAAGCGGCGGTGACACCACCGACTCAGATCCCTCAGCCCAGGATAACCAAATGGCACTCGCAGCCATCGGTACGGCACACATCCATCCATACACAACACGCACGCAAACACAGACCTGTCTGTCTGTCTGTCTTTTTGTGCGTGTGTGTATGCGATACACACGGGTGGATGAGTGGAGTGCAGGCCGCCGTGTGGGTGTGGGTGTGTCACTGCCGTTTCGCGAGAGGGCCATGGTCATGGTTCTCGGGAACATTTCGGCAGGCAAGTCGACGTTGATCAACTGGCTGATCGGCGAGCCCATTCAGAAGACCGGCATGGGCATCGGTGTGTCAGTACAGACAGACACTCACCCGACCATCCATCCAGCACACTAATTTGATGTGTGTGGTCTGGTGTATGTTCGTTCAGAAACGAGGCACTTCGCCATTGTCACCAAGTATGCACCGAATGAATGACCTCTTCTCTGTTTGTGTCGTGTACGTACGTATCTGTGGAGATGTGTGTGTTGCGTCGCATGTGTGTGTGTCTGCAGGGGTGTGCGTACGTCGTCAGAGCTTGCCGGCGTGTCGACCGTCGAGCTGTTCCCCCAACTCAGACACATCGCCGACAAACATCCAGGTGCGGTGCGCGTGTGATGGGATGGATGGACGGGTCACATGTGATGTGCAGTGCACTCATTGGTATGATTGGTGCAGGTTTCACTGACGCGCTCATCTGCCGCACCTGCCCGTCTGAAAGGCAAGCACTTCAGAGGAAGATCACACACACGGACACATACACACACACACATGGATGGATGAGTATATCTCTCTCTCTGTCACTCTGTGTGTATTTGTGTGTATGTGTGTATGGATGTAGTCTATCCCTGGTGGATTTCATCGACACGCCGGGACTCACAGATGGCGATGTGGACGTGAGAGCGCATTAATTGCAGCACACACACACACACACACACAGAGAGAGAGAGAGAGAGAGAGTGATACGTACACATATGAAAGCATTGCATTTGTATGTGGCTCTCTCTTGTGTTAACGTTAGTATGGTTATGACATCGACGGCGTGCTGGACGAGCTGGCACACCAAGTTGACCTCATCCTCGGTACACACACAGACCCACACACCCACACACACAGAGCAAGAGGGGGGAGGGAGAAAGGCATCCAGGATGCACAGACATATACACACATTTGTGTGCGTACTGTACAGTGATGCTGGATCCCGTCACACAAGCCCTCAACAAGTAAGTACACACACAACCATAGCCTGCCTGACGCACGCACATGAGCGTGACTGTGTGGGGCGGCGATTTGTGTGTTTTGTGCATTCATCCGTGGATGGGATGCACTCAGGCGGACACTCAGTGTGGTGCAGAGGATCCACAAGAGCGTACCCAACAAGGACAAGTCAACACACACACACACACACAGCAGCCAACACACATGCGTTCATCGATATGTAGGCTGCGGTTTCTGCTGAGCAAAGTGGACGAAATGCCGACAGAAGAGGAGAGAATCAAGGTGAGTGAGTCAGTGCATCATGAGCTTTCCTTGTGCACCCACATTTCCCATTCCCTCGTGTGCGCGTCTCTCTGTGTGTGTGGTCATATTGATTGATAGGTGTTATGTCAGACGACCCAGATGCTAACGAGCAAAATAGACACCGGGTGGGTGGGTTGACTTGTGTGCGGACGAAGCATTCTCCTCTCATTCATTCTGTGTATGTATGTTATGTGCATATGATTGTGCGTATGTCTGCAGCTATGCCTTCGATCTGATGCCCATCTATATCCCTGGTGCCAAAGGTACGGACACACACACACACAGAAAGCATGCACACGTGTGTTGGCAGACAAACGCCCTCTCTCTCTCTCTCTCGGTCTGTCTCTGTCTCTGTGAGCACCAGATTCCACATACTTGCTGTCGTCGCACATGTCGCCCAATTCATCGCCGCTCACCGTCACCACCAAATCGTACGGACCCTACTCAAGAAACATCCAGGCCCATATACAGACACACTTTATTTACTTTGCAGGTCGTTCAACGACGACCAGCCCACTACGCAATACGCCGCGACTGCCAGCGGCGCATACACATCACAGATAGCCAACCGAATCCAGGCACATTGGCACACTCTCTGACACACACAGACACGCACATCCATCCCTCCCTCCCTCTCTACGCGTCTCCCTCAACGTGTATTGTATGCATCAATCCTGATATCAGGATTTGCACTCAGAGATAATGCACACGATCGACCGGCGCGTGCAGACCGCTTTGCACAGTTGCAAACAGGACACAGAGACCATGATACACAAGACAAAAGAGTACCCACTCAACTTATGGATATTCGTACACACGCCCAAGTGGCTTTACATGCTCTCTCGTGTGCATGTGTCTGTCGTGTGTGTGTGTAGGCAGCAATCGGCCGACAAGGCCCGGCGGGCCTACAACAAACGCGCAAATGTGACAGGTATGTGTGTGGGAGTGTGTGTGTTGGCAGACCCACACACAGACCTTGTCTGCTTCCCTGTGTGTGTGCAGATCGGTATTACGTCTTTGCGTACGTCGCGTGTGCGTTGCTGCTGTCGGTGGTGGCAATCTGCACATCGGCCAGCCTGCAGGACATGTGCATCCGAATGCTGCCCAGGTGTGTAAACACTTACACACACAGCCCGCCACACGCACCCATCCACATGTGCTTGTGTGCAGCTCACGAGTGTATATTGAGCAGATGAACACCATCGGCACACACATGCAGACCGGTTCGCTCACACACAGAGGGAGAGGCACCCATCCATGGCTGTCTGTTGTCTGTCTGTCTGTCTGTCTGCCTGTCTGCACACACGCAGTTGCTCATCTTGAGAGCGGTCTGAAGCTGGTGTTTGCGGCAATCGCTCTGATCTCTTTTCTGGCACACCTGCTGTCTTCTCGTCAGAAAGTCCTCACTGTATCGGAGATCTCTGTGCTTGAGGTACCACCAAGCAGATGCGTGTGCGCTCATCGATTTCTGTGTGTGAATGTGCAGGAGTACCTGTCGTTTCTGTATGGCTGCAAAGTCAAGTGCGCACAGCTGACCAAGGCATACACACACCGGCAGCAGGAACAAGACAGCACCCAACACAACGGTACACACACATAGACACACACATGGCTGACTGGCTGGGTGCAGTGCAGTGCACGACACGAACGGGTTTGTGTGTGCGTGTGTACATTGATTGATTGATTGACTGAAGCCATGTCAGCACAGCAGCAGCCAATCGTCAATAATCCCGCAGCCAGCGCGTCGCAGCAGGTGAGGTGAACCAGCATGGGACCGCACCCACTGCTGCATGGTGCATCCATCCATGTTTGTGTGGATCTTTCAGGTGACCCCCGCACGTGTGATGGACGCCTGGGCGTAGACAGGCCAGAGATGACAGACAGACAGACAGACAGATAGATCGGCTCTGTGTACGTACATACATACATTCGTACATACATGTACAGACAACTTAAGAGAATGTGCTGTTGAGTTCACAATGCTGCTTATCGATGGCCAACGTTGAAACGCTTTCGTGGGTCAATCACACACCAGACCTTGCAGTCAGCAACCAATGCATCCCCAACCCCCCTATGCACAGACAAAGCGCTACAAAACGTCAGTCAACACCCGTCAGCCGGCCAGCTCTTCACGTCAGGCCCAGCGAGACGAACGCGTCGTCATCCATGTACCCCAGCTGCTGCCAATGAAACTGGCAGTCGGCGTCGCCGAGGTGGGTGTTGAAGTCCTTCTCCACACCAGTTACGCCGTGTCGGTCCGCCTCATCCAACCGTGCCCTGTGGACCACTTCGCGCAGCCCCAGCAGCCGGTGCTGCCCATCGTGCTGCCGCCTCACGGCGAAACACTGCAGCGGCACTCTGACCGTCCTGCCGCCCACATTGGCCACCACGCCCACCACCTCCTGATTGCTGTTGGCCCTCAGTGCGGAACGAACGAAATGCTCCGCTGCCGCATGCACACGATCCGCCATGTCGGTGTGCCGCAAGCCGATGCCCTCTCTGATAGCCCTCATGGCGTTGTCCATGTCGAAGAGGTATGATGCAATACGCCAGGCAAAGACATCCAATGGGCGGACGGCGAGCAAAGGGGTGAGCAAGGCAGCGAGTGACCGTTGGGGGCCGAGGGCCCGGTTGACAGCTGCCATGGTCACATTCCGTAGCTCGTTGAGCACCGCAGTGTACTCGGTCAGAATCAGCTGCCGCTTGTGGCGCTCAACGAGGCTGGCTGTAGGCATTAGGCTGATGTCGGCGCCCGCTTTCAGTAATGAATGGATAGTCGTCTTGATCATGGAACTTCGCTGATCATCCTCTAGATGCAAGTTGGCTGCCTGGAGTTGCTGGGACCGTTGGACGAGCGCGTCGGCAGCACAGACGAGGGGTGGGTCAGCAAAGATGGGCGTACCGTTGATGCTGCCGGTCTGTGCTCGACTGTTGATCTCGGCAGCGGGCAGCTTGCGACACAGGTAGTCGGCCACAATGGGAGAGCCAAACTCGATCGCCCGGTCTAGTGGCTTTTGCCGGAGTTGGTCATATGCTGCGATATCGGCGCCGTGCTGGGTGATGAGGTCAAGGTAGCTGTTGATAAAGGACGATGCACAGTGCCCCTGTGCGTACTGGGCTGCCATGTGCACTAAGTTGCCCAACATGCTATCCCCGTCTTGTTCGGTTGCGAGTGTGGCGTCATAATGGACGAGGGTGCGATACATGCTCAGCAGAACCTCCTGATACTCGGGGAGAAGGGGACGCAGCATACGAGGCAGCTCCAACACAACGAACATGTCGACCCGGATGCTACTCTGTCGCATCAGCAGCTCGAATGCCGGCTGGTTGATCGATGCGATGGCCACTCGGAGGGGCCTCCGCCGAAAAGTGTGTGGCCATTCGGATGGGATATCCGGATGTTGATAGCGCGGGATGCCCCAAGATAAACGGCTGCCTCCCGTCAGATCCGCCCCTCCGTCGATTACTGCGGTGATCATGCCTTCCTCCAGACCGTCGGGCCACAGCGGCAAAGCGACGGGACAGCCACGGTAGTTATCATGGGTTTGTGCCTGGACGGTCGGGATAGTGTGGTCTGACTTGTTGTCGATCACGAGAGACAGCAACGGGTATATGATGCCCTCTGTGCTGCTGGTGCTGCTGCCCTTCTTCCGCAGCCGAATCATGACACAAGGGTCGGCGCCCTCCTGCTCGTGGCGGATGAGGTCGGTTGCTTCCTGGACGTCGGTGATGGTGCGACTAATGAGGCCCACGGCTAGCTGCTTAGTGGCGTCGTTGGTGCCCTCGGGGAATCGAGCCTCAATGTCGTCAGCTCCCAGCCAGCCCTCAGGCACAGCAACTGCAGTGGCCGAGGGAGGAATCGCCACGCCTGCAGCGCAGGGCCCACACACCATGTGACGCACATAGCGGATCCGCGTGTGTGTCCGGCGTACCGTGCTCCTCATATTCGGGCGTCCAGGCGAGATGTTCGTCGTACCAGTCACTCTGCGACATACGGTACTCCGCCCAGTCAGCCCGAGACCAGCAATCACTGATATCGGAGTCCTGCGTACGAGAGCAATGAGGAGGGCAGAAACGAGATGTAATCACATGGAATCGATGGTAAGTTGACGAATCAGCGCCTCACCGATTGGTACTCAGCTGCCTCAGGAGATGAGACCACATCTGGACTCCTCACAGGAACCTCCTGCTGATCAGCTATCTCGTGCTGCTGCTCGCCTAATATGGAGTCACTCCTATCAGCATTGTGGGGCAGCGATGCGCCGTTTGACGTTGCAGTGATGCCAATCGATGCAGGAATGCCAGCAGGGGGAGACGGTAGGATGGTGGGTCCTCGTGTGGGTGTGGGCTGGGCGTCAGTGGGAGCCGCACGCTGCTGCAACTGCTGCTGCTGCTGTTGGTGTGTCTGGGTGGGTGGCCTCCGCTGCTGCACATCGCCAGGAGCACGCGAGAAAGCCCGTCCAGCCACACAGACACAGGGAGGGTCGCTGGCTGCACGGGGCGCCTGAATACACACCCACATCCACGCGGGATATCATGACGACTGCTTTCTCTCCCTCTCTCTCTGTCTCTACGTGTATATGCACCTGGTCGAGGACGTCCCCATGTTGAATGTGGTAGTTGTCAGCCGTATTATCCCTGCCGCCGCGCCCGTCGTTGGCATACTCCTCACGCATCTCCCTTTCTCCATACACATTGCGGCCCGCACCAGGCCGACCCTCACCCAGACGCCGATTCCCCTCTTCCCCCCTCTCGCGCACCACACGCCCGCAGCCATTGCCATTGCCGTAGCCGTCCTCCACATCGCGACGACGATACGCGGTCCGCTGCTCGTCGTCCTGACCACGATACACCGTCGGCTGCTCACGCTCACGCCGGTCGCCATTCTCAGACATGTACACGGCGTCTCGGTTTGCGCGGGCGTGTCTGTTGTCGGGGCTGTTATGGCGGTGTTGGGGTGGCTGGCTGTGGTGGTCCATGTAGGTGTCGAGTTCGTCATCGGTGTGTGCGGGATCAATTGTGTGCTGGTGCTGCTGCCGGTCTTGGGGGTGAGGGGGATCTGAGAGAAGGGTGAAGGGCATGTGCATATCACATGTGTTTGCATACAGACGTGTGCCGTGTGTGTTGTGTGTGCCTGTGTGCTGCCCACCTGCTGCGCGCGCGACGCGGTGGCGCGGGCCGATATGACATCGGATGTCACTCGAAAACTCCCCTGAAAACACGACAACCAGCACCAATCAGGACGGCATAAGCTCTTTCCCTCTTTCCCTCTCTCCCTCCCTCCCTCCCTTGCTTACCGAACCAGCCCTGCCACTTCCGCAAGCACTGCACCTGCGCCCTTGTGGCCGTCGAGTTGGGGTTCTCGATCATGCTGGCCGTCACCATGTCCGACAGCACGTCCAGCACCACCGACGAGATGCCTACCAGCATCCGCCCCTCGTGATGCGTGAAGTCGCGAATGTCCGGGCACTCCTCCACCCACTGCCTCAAATGGTTCATCAGCAGGATGCACGAATGAAAGTCTGGCCGGCTGAGCTTCACTGCGTCGGTGAGCCGGTCCTCGTGTGCGGGAATGCTTGAGATGGGCGGGCCGAAATCGCCGGGCCGGTTGGCTGTCGTTGGACGGCGGTGGTGGTGGCTGCGCCTGGGTGCCTCGGGGACGGTGTCGCGGTCAAGCTCTGGGTCACCTGGTATTCGAAACATGCATGCACGTGTGTGTTTCTGTGCGTGTGTTCGGTGTGTGCATGCGCGGGTCTCACGTGAGTGTCGGGTATCGCGGTGTCGCTTTCGCGATCGGTCTCGCTCGTCGTCGAAGCCAGAACGCCCCCCTGTGCACACAGAGGCAACAGATACAACGACAGGCACACATGCACCCAGATCTATTTCCCTTGCTTCATCTTCTTTGCTCACTCACCTCTTCGCACGCCGGCTTCGCGTCTGTGCACCTCCGGGCTCCCAGCCACCTCATCACAGCCGTTCTCCACACCTGTGCCATCTACATCGTCGCGGCGGTGGCGTATGTGGCTGTTCGCATGCACGTCGGACCGCGAGTCGTCGTAGCGCTGTGAGCTATGCATCCTCTCCTCCGCCACGGCAATTTTTTCCGCGCGGGACGGACAGAAGAGATCACAGACGAACTTCAAGAAGGTACTTCAAGAAGGGAGAGAATGGGGGGTGGACCATGGGGAATGGACACTGAAAGAGTACGTCGCTCGCTCAGCACAGCGAAACTCATCATCACAGAACCAAATGCGCGTATCCTGCGATCGCCTGGGGGCTGCGAGCCGCAAAAGACCGTCTCAGAAACATCGCATCATCGGATTGTTGCCGGCATTGGGAACTGGTTGATATTGCAATGGCGGCCCTGCCAGCCGAGCCCCCAGTTGATGCCGACAATGCCTATCTGCGTGAGTTCGCCGCCAAGACCATTCAGAGCTTCTTCAGGGTTACCACCGCACTGCAGACCCTTAAGGACAGAGGAGTGCACCGTCTGCACGGTCTCAATCATGCAATTGCCGTTCGTTGTCTGTCTTTTTGTCTCACGACGTGCAGTCTCGCCGGCGGCAAGATGAGCACTGTGTTATGAAGAGGCCCTCTGAGTGCGGCAGTGGGAGCGTGAGTGTGAGCGAGGAGGAGCAGCCCAGGGCACTCAGCCCCACACCGACGCCCTTCAAGACCACCACACGCAACACCACCAGAGACAGTAATGATGCCGGTAGTCAGCACATGAGCCAATCAATCAATCACTGCACCAGGCCTGAGCTCGTTCCTCCAACCTGTGTGTGGCTGGCAGCTGAGTGGCGGCCGATTCCCCCGCCCCCGACGGCTTCGTTGCCATTGCGGGAAGGTATCACATCACGCAGCCACTCATATATAGACATTATGGGGAAAGCGCTTATGTTATGTGTGTCTCTGTGTGTTGGTGCGGTGCAGAGAGGGTTGTGTGGCGGCCTGTTGGTGATGCTGGTGCTGTTGGAGCTGCTGCTGGTGGAATTGGTGATCGCATCACATCGCTATCGACGTGTGGTGCGACTGGGTCTGCTGGTCTTCCCCCACTGCCCCCCAAGAGACCTCAGTTGATGCTGCCGCCCATCGCTGCTGACAAGGTGGGTGGGTGGGGCGGCTGACTGGCTGCGTGTGTGTGATCAATCAGCTGGTCGATGGATGCTTTGCTGCGTGTGTGTGTTATAAGAATGCTCCTCTCCCTCCTGCTGCGTGTGTGGGTGTGGACATCGCTTTGTCGCCTCCCAATGACGCTAGAAGAAGGTACACTCATCCAGACGTGTGTGTGTCTCATCTGTTCTCTCTCTCTCTCTCTGTGGGGTCTGTCAGCCCTGCGCTGTGTGACCGACCGATCAGCACCTATCGGTCGTCGTCACCATTCAGATCGTACGCATCTTACATAGGCATACATAGTGCTCTTCTACTTGGAATATCTGTGTGTGCATGGTGTGCTTCGCTTCATAGCCACTCCTCCCCCTCTGTCCACGCCGGGAAGGTGGCATCTTTTGTCCAACAGGTAAGAACAGGCAGGGCACTCACACAACACAAACACACAGCCACGCACAGCAACCCAAGTTGTGATTTCTGTCCGTCTGTCTGTCTGTCTGTCTGTGTGTCTGCATGCTCGTCTCGTGCAGCTGACCACGCATCCCCGTCGGCTGCCGACGCCCCCATATGTGTCGCGACCTTCGTCGGCGGACCATGTGTGTAGGACTGCACAGACATGCAGGCATACACAATTGATTAAGCAAGTGTGCTTTCCTTTATGCCTACACACAGGAGAGCGTGCATCTGCCCCCGATCACGCGAGCGGCCTCCTCCGTGTCGACACGAGACGTAAGATGAGATGAGATGCACACACATACCATACAGACAGAGAGACAACACAGAGGCACACGTATCATGTAACGGTACAGCAATCGACCACCCCGTTCATGAGCAGCCGGCTGTCTGTCATGTCGATTGAGCTCGAGGACAAAAGGAAGACCATACACGCCCTGCGAAAAGTCAGTCAGTCAGTACTCACTCAGCCCGACCCGACGCACACAGATAAATGCCGCGTTTCTGCAGGCTCTGGACCTCTCCCGCAGACGCGAGACAGCCATCGAGCAAGAGGTCAATGCACGGCTGCAGGTGCGTATGCGCCTCTTATGAACACGAGCCGTGCGCACAGGACTCTGTGCGTGTGTGTGTGCAGGAGTCCTTCGCGAAGGAGGTGCAGCGGTATGAGAGCACACTCGAGAGGCACCTGCGGCTCATCGACAGGCTGCTGGCTGACAAAAAGGAGCTCACCAAACGGTCAAAAGTCGTTCGGGCCGCCCCATATGTCTCTTTCTGTGTATGGGTGTGTGTGTGGGTGTCTCACTCTTTTGCAGGTGTGAGCAGTATGCCTGTGACATCAAGGCCATCGAGAGGAGATATGAGGCCAAAATCGAAAACATTCAGGTACAGTCTCAAACACGCCCATTCATTCGCCTGATGTGTGTGTCTTTGTGTGTGGTGCACACAAACATACACACACAGGGGGAGTGCCAGCGGGAGCTGGACAAACAGAGACGGGGTCTCATCCAAGCCGAGAAGGCGCGCAGAGAGGCCTGGGAGCAGCAGAAGAAGCAAGAGATAAAGGTACACACGGCACGGCCTCCGGCCGTCTGTCTGTCTGCCCTATCCATCCATTTGTGTGGGTGTGTTGTGTTTATGGCATGGCTGCAGCAAATAACGATCAAGGGCCTGGAGCCAGAGATCGACCGGCTGATGGACAAACACAGAAAGGAGAAGCACGAGCTCGAGAGGAAACTCGCAGACCAGCTGGAAGAGACAAAGAAGGAGGCGAGGCGCCATAAATGACACACAGACAGACAGACAGACAGACATCTGCACCCCGTTGACACGAGCGTATGTTATGTGTGTCATGTCACGTCGATATGATGTGTGCAGCTGGCGATTGAGTATCAGGAGAAGGCCAAGACACTGCGCGCCAAGCTGGACAAGTTAGTTTGTGCGTATGCTATGCAGCCACCCCACTGTGGGGAATGTCTGTCTGTCTGTCTGTCTGTATGTGTCTCCTCTCTCTCCAGGGAGTACGAGGAGAGCATAGAGGAGGAGAGGAAACACCAGAGGTGAGGTGCCCACCCACCTACATACTCAACACCATCACAAGCAAACAAACACCCACACACACACACCCCATAGCATAGCATAGCATAGCAAACGTATCTATACTTTTAGACGTCGCCTTCGCGAGCAGTTTGAGACCTTCGAGAAGCAGGTAGAAGGACAGTCTGTCTGTCGGGCATCTAATCTATCTACCACCCGTTGGTGCAGCTGTCTGAGGAGCGTTCTGCTCACGCGACCGCCATGCTGAGTGAAAGGCAGAGGTGGGAGGACTCCATGAGAGACGAACGACGCAAAGTCGAAGACAAGATACGGTAGATGGGTCCGCGGGCATTGGATATGCGCGCATGTCCTTATGTTTCTCTCTCTCTCTCTCTCTGTGTGTGTGTGTGTGCATGTTTGTTTAGGGCCGACACGCAGCACGAGCGCATGACGCTTGAGGCCAAGATCGCCGAGCTGACAGAGAAGACGGAGGAGGCACAGAGGAGGCAAGCCAACGAACTCAAACAGAGAGATAAACAGGTAAGTACCCTCACACCGACAACATATGCAGAGAGAGAGAGAGAGACGGACACAGAGAGAGAGGGAGAGAGAGACAAGCAAGAACAAACAAACACCTGACCTGCAGATGGCCGCCGACCGCGACGACTGGCAGCGAGAGTTCTCGGCCAAGCTGCGGAAGGAGCACAGTGACGCCATCGAGGAGATGAGGGCACAGATGGAGGAGGACAAGAAGAAGGAAATCGCTGCCGTGAGGGAGCAGCTGAAAGAGCAGACCACGCGCATGCAGGACAGCCACGCCAGACACCTCAGCGCTGAGGTACGGTACATAGCCATTGTTATGTCTGTTTGATAGATAGACAGGGAGAGAAGGAGAGAAGGATTGATTGGCCGCACAATGTCATGTGTGTGTGTGTGTGTGTGTCTTCAGATGGATCGCGCCAAGAGAGAGTGGGCGGAGGAGAGAGCCGCCTTGCAGGAGCGAGTGCACGACACCGGGGCCAAGCTGCAGGTATGCCAACACCTACATACATCCATCTATTCATCCATCCATCTCTGTGTGTCTCCTGCCCATATATATACGTGTATAGGCGTCAGTGCATGACATCAACGAGCTGAGAGAGAGGCTGGCGAAGGAAGAGGTCAGGGCACTGGAGGCCGAGAGAGAAAAGAGCACCCTTGCGGACCGGCTCAAAGTGAGTGAGATGACACAGTACAGTCAGCACACACACATGATGTGTTTTGTGTGTGTGTGTGTGTGTGTCCACCGTGCAGTGTGTTGAGAGCGCCATGTCTACGGAGCAAAGTCGGCACGCCGAAAAGCTGCAGGCTGCAAAGCAACACTTCCAAGTAGTGACCCACACACACACATACTAGGCTAGGCGCATCGCTCTCGTGGACACATAGGCTGCGGAGGAGCGCCTCAAAACCGAGATGACTGAGCTGCAGGAATCCCTCGAGAGGGAACAGGTAAGAACACACACACACGGACACGCACTTGGACACACACACGTGTGTCATTGTGTCGTTTGTCCACAGGAGCGTGCTGCGCGTGAATTGGACGAGCACCGGCAGGGCTCCGCCGAGACCCTCAAACGGCTGGAGGAGAAAGTCAGGGCGGCCGTCGACGAAAAGGTACGAATGTCTGTGTATTTATTGTGTCTCCATCCAGCACTCAATGCAAGTCAAGTTTTGATGCATGGTTGCATTGCAATGACGTGTTGCTTTGGTGGGGGGCAGGATCAGCTCATTGCGGATCTCTCCGACCAGCTCAAAGCTGCTGAGATAACAGTCAGTACTCACCTACACACACGGACGGCCACAGCACAGAACAGCACAGCACACTGACGGCTTCCTCTCTCTCTCCCTGTGTGTATGTGTGTCTATATAGGAGGGTCAGCTGCGTGCCATGCTCGAGACGCAACGAGAAGAGCTACTGGGCACCATCATCACCCAACCCCCACACACACGCCCACAGCCGCCCGCTCCAGCACGCAACAACCCCTACACACACGGTAAGTAATATCGGTTGACGCTTTTCATGTGGTCCATGGATGGAAGGGGGTGTGTGTGTGTGTGTGTGGCTGCAGTGCCGCCGGTGGCGGTGGGCTCCCCTGGCCGGAGAGAGCGGGACAGACACAGACGAGGGTGAAACAAATTGGCGTGTTGAATGGCGTGGATCGGATGGCGTGTGTATGCTCTGCTCTGCTCTGCTCTGGTGTTTCTTGGCTGACCAATTGGTTCGGGCACAGACGGAGAGATCGCATTGATTGCATTCCATATGATTATTAATAATCGGGAAGGACGGGAGTGTCTCAAATGCTATCTATGTGTGTCCGCTGTAAGTGGCACCTACGATAACGACCAATCTGTACATCTCGTGGCGCGCGAGAGAAATAAAGGGAATATGCTCACACCCACACCCACACCCAGGATGATCATCATGACAGAGGAAACCGCTGGACACACACACACACGGAGAGAGAGAGAGAGAGAGAGAGAGATGCAGAGATCCGTGTTGTGTCTATGTGTGTGTGTACCTTCAAGAGTTTGCCGGGTTTGCCGCGGACATGAACCACCGGACTGCGGTCCTCCCTCTGCACACACACACACACACCAACGAGTGCCCCCGTATGTGTCGGCCTAGCCACACACACACACACACACACACGTACCCGATCGCCGCGCTCTCGGTCGGAGGCCGTGCTCCTGTGATTCACGTGACTCTACCACACACACACACACACACGCACACACACAGATGCACCGTTTTGCGCCCATCCGCCCCCTTCCCCACCTTTGCACGTACCTCGCTCGTTGCGCGTGTGGGCGGCTCGTCCACCATGGCGGGCACTTGGAGCGCACGAGGCACATGACGATGGTGATGAGACGACACATCCCGCTGCTCCTCCGTGGGGTTTTCTGGGGCCTCCCCGCCGCCATCGCCATCGCCGTAGAGCTTCACCATGTCGATCCTGCACACACATACACACATGTCCGTCCGTCCATTGATCCACCCACCCCTGCCCTGTGTGTTTGTTGACCGTGCGATGTTTCTGCCAGGGACGAGGAACGATGCCCTCGGGCACATCCTGACGGAGGGGTGCTTCGGCCGCCGCACATACGCTGGCGGCAATGTGATCCTGTAGATGCGCGACGAGTAGTACCGATTCTCCTGCACCATACACACACACACACACACATGGATGGATGCATGGATGGATGGATGGATGGGGCCATTTGTGCGCCGGGGTGTGTGGGAAGGCACGCCTGCCTTTTTCCTGTGGATGGACAGCATCTTCAGCAGCGGTTTCCTCTGCCATGCCACCAAAGCGGAGATGGGCGTGGTTGCTACACAAACACACACACAGAGACACACACACACACATATGGCTGGATGGATGGATTGACGCGCACAGGAAGAGGCTGCCTTACCCTTTGTGTGCATGGTGTGCCGCATGAGGTCGGTGAACTGCGTGCGCACGTGGCCCATGTGGTCTGGCGCCACCCTTTCAACACACACACACACGTGTGATCCGCATACACACACAGATGGATGGCCAGGCATAGCTCACCATGGTGATATCTTCTTCGCCTCGACGGCCTTCCTCGTCAAGAGCACATCATCGTCCAGCGAACAGTCAGACAGCGCCCTCTCCTACACCCACACACACACACACATACACACACACACAGAGACACTCCCATGTGTGTGTGTGCGCGTGGTGTGTGTGCGGACCTCCTCCTCCAGCTGCTGCTGCTGCTGGGCGTGGGTGTGTGTCCGCTGCATGACGGTGTCGGGGTGTGGCGGTGTGGGCACCCAGTAGGGGTCATCGTGCAGCTGATCTGCGTGTGTGTCGCCTGTACAGCACGAGGAGGGCTGCAGCAGCAGCGTGTTGGTGTTGGTGTTGGTTGTGGTGGCTGTGGCGGTGGGAGAGCACTCCTCCATCGGATGAGGCATCGGGTGGTGCATCGGTGGGACGGGGCCGTCTGTTCTCCGCTTCTTGGCCGGCCCCTGCTGCTGCTGTCCGTGACTCTGCCACACACGCACACACACACATGGATGGATGGATAGATGGATGTCTCGGTCTGAGCGCGTACGTGTGTTGCAAGAGCTGCTGCTGCTGCTGGGGGTGGCGGTGGGGGTGGTGGGATTGGTGGCACAGCCACAGGGACCGGTTTGGACATGTCCTGCATCTCGTGGCTGCACGCTCCCCCTCCCCCGCCCCCCTGCTCGATGTCCATCGAGGCTGATGACGGTGTTGCCGGCTGCTGCTGCTGTTGTTGTTGGGGTGGAGGAGGTTGCCGCATCTTCATGTAGGCCGCGAAGGTGGCTGCACGGGACGGATGCATGAGTGCATCAGCCAACACACCAACATGGGTGCGTGTTGGGGCTGCGCGTGTGCCACCATGTGCTGACTGACCTTCTGGCAGCACCCTTCGAAGCACATCGTCCGGCACACAAGACAGGGCGCCCTCGGACACTACACACACACACACATTGGCCATCCATTCCTGTGTGTGTGTGTGCATGTCTGTGTGCGTCTCTGTCTCTCTCTATCTTACTTGGCCCATGTGCAAGTGCGTAGTGTGTCGTGTGTCCCGTGTGTGTGGGCAACAGTGGCGAAGGCTTCTTGCCCCGCGCCACTGCTGATGACAATGGGAGGGGTGGAGAGGGCGAGGGGGGCTTCCTGCACCCACATGTGGCCAAACACACACACCGGACGGATGTGTGTGTGTGTGTGTGTGTACCGTTTTGGAGCATGGCCGTGTTTCTTGTCTGTCTCCGGCAGCAGCGGCACGCTCTTGTCTCGGTCGCGCACCTAAATGCAGTCCATCCATCCATCCATCCATCCATGTGTGTGTAAGTTCAGGTGAGGACGGACAGGTACCTTTATGAGCACAGTCCGCCTTTTCGGCGAGTCGGCCGTCTCCTCTCCTTCGCTGCATACATGGATAGATGTGATCACACACACACACGCACACACACAAATGGGGAAGATGGCTTCTCACACACACATATGAAGTGCGCACACACCTGCTCAGAGGCGACACGAGAGCCTCTCTCTCCTCCGCTGCCACCAACCACCCCACACACAGACACAGACACAGAGATGTATGTGTGCACTCGTGAGGGGCGGGGGTTGCTGCAGTCAGTTATAAACTGACCCGATAGCCGGCCCTCGATCCTTATTGAGGTTATCGGCTGAGCTTGCCCCGCCCTGCCAACACACACACACACACACACATGGGGGTCCACCCCTCTTGGCTGGTGGTTGCACCATACCATGGTCATTCTTCATTTCATTCAGTGATACTAACCTGAACGTGTGGATGACTGGCCCGCCGGCTTCGTCGGCCAGCACCCGAACGAAGCCCTTCTTGGTCACCTCTATGCCTAAACACACACCACACCACACACAGACAGACGCCACACACACACACACACAGACACAGACAAGAATGTGCGCGCACTGCAGGCGTGTTGGTGAGTGCAGTGCAGTGCTCTGCAGTGCACATGGCTGACCTTCCATCCAGGTGAGCATAGAGGGGATGATCCACACCAGGCAGCCTGCACAGATCGATGGATGGATTATGTGTGTGGTGTGGTGTGGGTGGATGTGACACATGTGCAGCCACCGCACCGGCCGTGATGAGCGAGACCACACACGTGACACCCCTTCACACAGACACACACACACACACACACATATGGACACACACACATCCCCTCCCCGCACAGACATAGTACATTGCACAAAGGTGTGTGGGCCCGCACTGACTTGAGGAAGGACAGCAAGCCCATCGCGTGTGTCAAATGGGCATCGGTCAGCGCTGAACACACACACCACACATCACCCCCTCCATGAGTGTGAGTCAGTGTGTGTGTGTGTGTGTGGACGCACCGGTCATGAAGTGGGTCGTTCCGCAGAAGACTTCACACACACACAGACACACACACCCGTGCAGAGAGGGAGAGAGATAGCCCACCCTGTGGGTGTGGAGGCGTGGCCATGAAGCTCACATATAAACAGCATGAATGTGACGCCCAGCGTCAGCACCTCAACCTGGTCCTTGGCCGTCAACACCTACGCACGAGAGAGAGAGAGGGAGAGGGAGAAGGAGAGAGGTCAGTCAGTGCATCCGTCTGTGTGTGGTGTGTGTGTGTGCATGTGTCTGTGTGCCTGGTCGGCGAGCAGCTTCGAGAAGGGGTTGAACTCCGTCGCCATGCGGTACCTTTATCCATCCATCCACACACACTCGTCAGTCAATCCATCCATGTGTGTGCGCACACACAGTCAGACACACACCCACATACACACACAGACGCACAGACGCACACACGTCAGGTAGGTAGGGTACCTGACGACGAAGAAGAAGATCTGAATGGGTATACTGACATAGGCAAAGCTCGTCAACAGGTCAAAGCCTGGCAAGGCAAGTCAACCACACACACACACACACACACACATGCAATGAATGAATGAGTGCCCGACAAACAAACACAACACCCTTGTCTGTGTGTGTGTGTGTGTGTGACTGTGTGTCGGTAACCGTACTTACCGATTGTGAGGTGGAAGAGGTGTGGGCTGATCTGCTCCATCAGACTCTGAGGCGATTGCGGCCTGAAGAGATGTCACAAACACTGTCCGCCTGTCTGTCTGTCTGTCTGTCTGTCTGTGCATCTGTCTGTCTGTCTGTCTGTGTGTCTGTCTGTCTGTGCATCTGTCTGTCTGTCTGTCTGTGTGTCTGTCTGTCTGTCTGTCTGTGTGTCTGTCTGTGCATCTGTGTGTGACTTACCCGCCATCTCCCCCAAGAGTCAGAGTGCTCAGCCCTTCAGCAGCAGCAGTAGCTGATGCTGCAGCCATCTGACGCAGACTCATCATCACCATGATCACAATCACCAGCACGCACTTTGTCAACTGATAGCAAGATGCCACGAGGTGCGATGCCTTCCGACGCCGCCGAACGGCATCTTATTTTCTCATCTCAATGAGTTTTTTTGCCCAAGGAACCTGCGAGCTTAGAGATGTTGCGAGCTGCGGGAAAGAGCTGCGGGAAAGTGGTCACTCGACTGCAAACTACGATGGCGAAGCCCTCTCACGTGCGGTTCAATGTGGGCGGGAAGGAGTTCTCCACCAGCAGGTCTGAGTCGGAGCGAGGAACGCAATCTTGCAGATCTTTTAGTGCATGCGATGCGATGCATGCGACGATAAAGATCTCTTTGTGTGTGTGCAGGACGACCATCAAGAAGTTCCCGAACTGTTTGCTCTCAAGGGTGGGGTAGAGAGGCAGGGCAGGGAGGACCGGACAGACATGCATGTGCTGTAGTGAGTGCTGTGTGGATGTCTGGATGGCATTGCATGTGTGTGTGTGTGTGTGTGTGTGTGTGTATGTGTGTGCAGATGATAGACGACCCCGAGCTGGACCAGACAGAGGCTCTCTACGGTACGGTGTGTCTGTCAGATCAGTCAGTCACACATAGCCAATCACTGCATGCGGTTGCTATGTGTGTATGTGTGTGTGTGTCGTCATTCGTCATGCGATGCAGTTGACGGCGACCCCGAGCTGTTCCCCTTCGTGCTGCAGTACATGCGTCACGGCCCGCCTGTCGCTCTCGACCCAAAGGCAGGCAAAGAAGCTGGGATGGGACCACCACGACACACCGCACCACAACCACGGGTGGGCGGATGGATGCGTGTGTCTTATATTGCAGATCTCCGCCAATCGTGTGATCAAGGAGATGGTGGCCTACGGCCTGGAAGTCAGCAGGGACAACTTTGAGGTCGAGCGACAGGTATGTAGGTACCTATGTAGAGTAGACACACACACACATGGGATGGGTGCTCGCACCGCACATGTGTGTGTGTATGTGTGTGTGTTTGATGTGTGTGCAGACGGACCACAGAGAAGCGATGTTCGAGCTGGCCAGAACCCTTGCGCTCGGTGAGTGAGTGACTGCATGGCTATCATAAGGCTGAAAGGCATCCATCCATCCATCCATGTGTGTGTGTGTGTGTGATGCGATGCGTGCAGGCCTGGTCAACAAGACGGTCAACGAATCAAGCGACTTCAAACTGGGTAGGTGACTCTACACACACCAAACACATCAGATGACGCAGGTAGGCATCTCTGTGTGTGTGTGTGTGTCAGGTGCTTTGCTGACGGAGTCGTGCCGCGTGCACGGGGGCGAGATAACGCAGCACCGACAGGCACGTAGACCACCACCCAGACACGCACGCACCCTCTTTGATGTGCCTGAGGATCACCCAGACACACACACACACCACACCACACCACACAACACACACACACGTGTGAGCAGACAAACAGACATAAGTGAAGTGGGTGTGCGTCTGTCTGTCTGTCTGTCTTTCTGTCTTTCTGCAGGTGTGTCAGGCGTCGCCCAGTATCTTCCTCGGGATGGTGGCTCTCGAGCTTCAGCGACTCCAAGCAGGTAAGGTAGCCTCTCTACCCACACACACACACGCACACACACGCGTGCATCTCTCTCTCTCCTTGTTTGCATTGCATGTGTGTGTTTGATCGATCAGGTGTGCGCCACGTCTGGATCACGCCCCACGGGATGGCCGAGCCCGACGTCTACTCGGTCATCAGCCGCAAGATCGACCCCGGCACGCCCATCAACACACACATGCTACCCTCGCCCAGCTACCCACAGCCATCCACACCCACACTACCACCCCCTCCCCCTCTCCACAACGCCGCCACTCACACGCACACCCACATGCCGCAGCCGACCGCGCCGAGCACTTTGCCCAGCACGGCGGCCACGAGTGACAACAAGTGATGTGTATGATGTGACGTGCGTAGGGAGGGAGGAGAGAGTTGCGTGTTGTGTGGTGCCCAGCTGTGGCTGCCTTACCTGCCAGTACGTTTAGTGAGGGGTGGAGGTGAGAGAAAAGAGAGAGACAGAGGTTATATGTTCAATGAGTGTGTGTGTATCTGTCTGCATTTATTGCACACATTTGTACGTCACACCGTAAGTGTTTTGTTGGATCAGATCGAGGGGAGGGAGGGAGGAGTGCTGCTGGGATGGGTGCGGTGGGTGAGGTGAGCGGTCTTGACAAGACGTCTCAGTGACTGAGAATCGCGAAGTGCGTGGCCGGCGACCGAGTGGCGGCGTTTTTCCATATAATCTGCATACACTCGTGCACTCGTGTGCTCATTTTAATGGCGTTTTTGCGTGATATGCAAGTGCCGCTGCGTAGAATGAGACGCGTGCGTCTGATCGATGGGTATCATCTTTATCGTCGAGATCCTGCTGGGCGAACGACAGCTGAGTGAGGTCGAACGCCAGCAGGGGCTCCATAAGAACTTCTGGAACCAGTCGCCACAGCCACGACAGAAGCCGCCGGGAGCCATAACGCACCCATGATGCAATCGCCGCCGGGGTGAGTCCGCAGTGGCGGGCAACGAATATCCTCAGGGCAAACGCGGTTCGCATATGGACGTCGCAACTGCTCCTACAATGTACATCAGTGAGGGACGGCCACACCACAACTGACATGTGGCGAGAATTTCTTGATCGCGTTTACGAGACGGCTAGGTTGGAAACGAAGATTGTTTCCTTTCATTTTCCCCCTGCCCTCTGGTTTTCCAATCGCTCTTGGTGTTTGAAATGTGCCACGCTGTTCTTTCCACAATTAAAGGCTGTTCTCTCTACAAAGGCAACCTCTGCAAGGGCCATCCATCGGCGTGGCGTCAGCATGCACGTGCAGGAGCCCTTACTGCGGCTCTGAGGGGCACTCGGCAGCCACCGCCCGGCCCCTGCCCTCTCTCGATTGCCCTCTCTCCAGCTCGAACAAGGCAGGCGGCTCCCGAGAGCATGGAAAGCGGCCTCACGTGCGGCGTTGGGTGGCCAAGAAGGCACCAGGGTCGTCATCTTCGACTGGGTAAGCACGGGGGTGCATTGAGAATCGGATGCATCTAACGAGAAATAATATGAGGTTCACCTTGCACACGCAGAATGCCTCCCATGTTCTGACCGATGTGAGAAGAAAAGGGTACGCACACGCACACAATACAGGCACATTTATGAGATGTATGTATATGTCCCTTTGTAGAGCAAGGTGGTATCCCTCGGTGTCGGGGATGGTGTCATGTCAGCTCATGGCCGACAACTCAATCGTGGATGCGATCGGATCCTGGGCTGTTTGAACGACAGCTGATATATTGACGGATGCCAGCAGGCTCCGCTCCACTGGCCACCGTTGCAACAGCAGGCTCGGCTCCATCGAGTCCATCGAGTGCGAGACCATGAGTGGCCGGCGGAAACTGAGGCGAGGAGAAGGATAAGCCTGAGAGGTTCATAGCGGTTGAGGAAAAGCCGACTGTCGTTGCGGTACGGCCGTTTCTCGTGTCCTTGTTCGACAACGTGCAGCCTCCAACGCGGACGACGCCACGATCTTCTCTGTGCTTGATGAAAAGCCGCATCTCGTGGGGTCGTACGGACGCATCTCGTGGGGTTGTTCGATGACCTGCGGCCTCGTGTCACCCCTGACTCCTGCCAACGACGACCAGATTCCATCACTGGCGTTTGGCAACCATGGGGTCGCTGGTGCACAAGCGGGTCCCGTACTCGTGTCTGTGACTCGCCGTAAGATGGCCATGGCCCACAATCCAATGAAGCAACGCCAGCGTTGTGTCTTTGTCGTTCTGTCTGCAGGTCACGTGGCTGTCAACGCTGGCCTCGAGAACCCCAGTTGCTGGGGCAGGTTCCTGGTTTCCTTGTTCAGCATCAAGACGCGCCAGGGGCTGACAGGGCAAACTTGGTTATAGGGGTGATCAGCGGGATCCTCACCATCGTCTGGCTGATCCTGTTCCTGGAAGCGGCTGGATACGGCGAACAAGGTGGCGTGGCTGAACTTGATCATCCTCATCATCATCTCGATCATCCTGGCATCTCATAATCGTCTGTCTGTCTGTCTGCCTGTGTGTCAGCTTTTAAAGCATCCATCCATCCATCCACACATCACCCCATACAGGCATCAGGCCCAAACACAGATGGGCTTCCTGGTGCACAAGCGGTTCCGGTACTCGTGTCTGTTCCTCGCCGTAAGATGGCCCACCATCCGATGAAGCAATGCAATGGATCTTTGTCGGGTAGGAGGGTGGAGGAATCAATGCTTATTGTGGGTGTGTGTCTGCGGCGAGCGCATTCCCTTGTGTGTCTCTGTTGTTCCGTCAGGCTGATCGCTGCCTACATTTTATATCCGTGGTCGCTTTTATATCAGTGAGTGATTCATTTCATTCGTCGTGGAAGTACGTTCTCTCTGCGCGTCTGCACAATCAGCCCACCCACACACCCACACACCCACACACCCACACAGAACCACGCAATCAGCCCAACAGGCAGGCTCGACACCCACCCCACTGACTTTGTTGATTGACAAACAACACTGACTGGCACGGAAGAAGGTCGGCGGCCCTCAGTGGGCCGACATGTGTACGTCACATCTCATCCACCCAACAGACAACAGACAATCGACAGCCACTGACTCTGAATCTGTTGATAGACAAACAACACTTGCAAGTAAGAAAGACAGACAGGTCGGCCCTCAACGGGCCGACATGTGATCATCCATCCACTAAGTCAACCCCTCCCTCCCTCCCTCCCTCCGTCTGTCTGTCTGTCTGTCTGTCGCTGGTCCACCAGATTGATGTGACCAGCCAGCCCACAGAGCGACCAGAGAAGAGCAGACGAACCCCATCACACCACACCACACCGCACCACACGCACTGGCTGCCCTCACGCACGACGCAGATGGAATCTCTGGCAACGATGCGACGAGTCTGCACGCAAGAGAAGACAAAGAAGGACATGCACTCTGTCTGTCTCTGTCTCTGTCTCGGTCTCTCTGCGTGTGTGTGTACCTTTTTCGGTTCGCCGCAGAGGAACACCTTCGACGGCCTCATCGCTCTCGTCCCCTGCAAGTGTCGCATCCGCCTGCACACAGCACGACATACACACAGACAGACAATCGGTGATCGTCCGTCCATCTGATCCGCGCGTGTGTTTGGCATACCTGATGTGCTGCCATGGTCGTGTTGTTCAGCTGGCCGTCCACCCAGTCGACGATCGCCTTGACGCCCTTCTCGCCCTCGTACGTCGCCAGCTCAGTCAAGTTGCCGTCTGTGAAGAGCTTGAGCATGGGAACGTGCTCAATCCAATACTTCTCGCAGAGGTCAGGGTTGCCGTCACACTCGACTTTGATCAGCTTGACGGCAGGGTCGCGCTCAGTGAGATTCGCCGTGACGTTGTCGAAGACAGGCAGCATCGCCTGAGAGGCTGGACACCACCAGGCATAAAACATCACCAGCACATAGGGACTCTCCTTGATATGCTCGTCAAAGTCTGCCTCCGTCGCCTCAATCGCCACCACCGACGTGTCACTTTCCGCTACTGGTGCAGGGTCTGCACACACCAATGCATCCATCCACCCATCAGTAAGTAATCTGAGTCAGTTTTTATTCATTTGCGTAAGTGCCTAGGTGCGTACCGCTTTGCGTCCGGCGGAAAGGCACTGGCTCCTCTGCAAGTGTCTGATCTGCCTGCACACACACCACACCACACCACACCACACAGGCAAACGACACGGTGATCGACCGGCTGACTGACAGATCGCTGCTCGTTCATCCATCCATCCCTACCTGATTGGTCGAGTTGCTCAGCTGGCCTTCGACCCACTCAACGATCTCGTCAGCGCTCGAAGACCCCCCGAGGGGGAGAGGCGTCGGTGAGTCAGAACTGCCGTCCGCAAACCATTTTAGTGTCGGATACCCAGTGATATTATATCTATCAGATCCACACAACTCACAGCGGACGCCGCCGCAGTCGCAGTCGACCTTGATCAGCTTGACGGGAGGGTCGTGGACGGTCAGGTTGGCCGCCGCGATGTCGAATTCCGGCAGCAGCATCTTCGACCAGAAACACCATGGCGCGTAGAACATCACCACCACATAGGGATTCTCCTTGATGTGCTCGTCGAAGTCTGCCTCCGTCGCCTCAGTCGTCGCCACCACCGAGGTGTCATTTTCCGCTGCTGCTGCAGGGTCACCACGCACGGACAGCAGACAGCCGCTCACGAGAAGGCCAGCAAGGACCAAGAGGCACGGCCGCTGCATTGGTTTGGTTGGTGGCGAGTGGCTGGGCTGGAAGAGCGAGTACAGCGGCAGACAAGGACGATGGATGCCAGCAACGAGGCGGGCGACTCGGTGGCAGCAGTCAGTCTTGCACACCTGCAGTGCAATGCAACAAACAAGAGACAGAAGACACACAGACATCTCTCTCTCTCTCCGATCTCTGAACGAGAGCTCTCTCTCAGCTCTTTTTCGGTCAGCTCGCTGGTGCCGCTCCTGACTCTCTGCTGCTCATCCTCTCTCTGTTCGGTCTCAGTAGAGAGAGCGGTTTCACGGAATGTTTCGGCTCGCCTTTGCGAGGCAGCTGGCTTCGACTTCTCCGATGGATGATTCCTTGGAAGATCTAGGCATCGCGAATCTCTTTGACGAGCCGAAGGAAGCACAAAACCAAAGCAGGTCCGCATCTCGAACGGCACTCCATCATCGATTTCTTGATTGTCTTGGTTGTTGTGCAGGTCAGGAGGCATCCGCCGAGCAGCCCCTGCGCAAGATATTGGTGGCGCCAGCGCCGAACCACGCGCAAAGCGGCCACGAATAGATGCCACCTCGCCCAACAGAGGTGAACGGAAAAGAGAACAGCCATGTGTGTTGATGCATCCATCGGTTCTTGCTTACATACTCCGTACTTATAGCTGTTGGCAGAGAGGGCGCTGAGGGAGCCGCTGTCAGTGTCAGTGGCCGGCGGCGCTCACCGAACATTCGCATGCTCGGCAACGTCACGGACGCACAGCTACACGCGCTGGACAGAGGTGAGAGAGAATGAGCTGAGATGTGGAAGATGGGCGGACAGGACTTGCACACATCGGTTGTGTGTGTGTGTGTGTGTGTGTCAGGTGAGTTGATTGAGCTGCTGAGGAGTGCCATCCAGCAGCATGATGACATCAAAGATCTGGTGCGTCAGGAAGGGCAGGCAGATGAGATGCAAGTGCTTGGAGCGGTGATGGTGGATTGATTGATTGACTGACTGTGTTTTGTCTTGCCTTTGTGTGCGTGGTCTGTCTGTGCAGGTGCATAGTGCGTATGAGAAGAAGCTTGCCGTCATTCGTGCTGAACAGGCGGCAGATAGCTCGAGCGGCTGATGGGCGCTGACGCGTCCATCAATGTGTGTAGACAGACAGACAGACAGACGGACGACCATGGCAAGACGGCCACTGGCCTTGTAGAAATACGTACGCTTCATTCTCATGGAATTTACCACACGTTGATGCACACGCATTCTGTCAAACAGACGATGGGATCATCCCTGCACAAGAAAACTACTACTCACGGACAACGTATATAACGACTCGCCCGTCACACACACGGCCCGCCTGCCCGCCTGCATGCATGCATCACTGCCTGTCGGCCTACTCGGCTTTCTTCCCCTCCTCATCCCGTACAAAAATGTAAACCGGCGGTGCCTTGGCCACCACCACATAGAGCATCGCCCCCAGCAGAGGAACGAGGCACACCACCATGTACCAGCACCACCACGCAGACAGCAGGGGGTGCTTGACCGTCCACCTGCACCTCCAACCACACCAGACAGACACAGACAAAGTCTCCTTTGTGTCGGTGCGTTTGTATGTGTGTACCCAGAGTACATGGCCAGCTCCATGGCGGCCAGCCCGACAAAGAACACAGGCCACCCAGCCGTCCTGTGCACCTTCTTGACCACCACTGACACGCTCCTCGGCAGAAATCCCCTGCCATAATAGTACAGAGCGCCTCCCATGCTCGCGGCAGCCATTGCCAGGAAGGCGGCCAGGCCCACCCACGAGTGATAGGTGGTGAAGTGGGGCTTCTTGTTGATCTGCTTGTTGTAATAGATACACGCGAAACCTGATGGATGGATGGAAGAGCAGCTCATGCACCACCACACGCACGACACGAGCAGGTCGGTGAGTGAATGGCGAGAATGAATGGCCTCACACCTTACCGATGCTTATTGCCACGACCGTGGCAGCATTGAGCATGGCGTGTGAGAAGTCCCTGGTAGCGCCGCGCAGTGCAGTGAAGCTCAAGAGGCTGAGGGGCAGCAGCAGGCCGACGGCAGAAGCCATGCCGATGACATGGCCGCTGAAGATGGACACATTGGGCTCCACTGCTGCAATCACCAAATTGGCTGTCAGCCTGAAAGACAGACATACACGGCAAAGAGCGCATGACTCGCGGCATGAGTGAACCACTGATGGATCCCGTGTGTGTGTGTGTGTGTGTGTGTTGGCAGGTATGTGCTTTGCTGGAGATCCTGCCTCATGCGGGAGTACCCGATGCATGACGCACAGAGCCCTCCGTAGCGCCTCAAAGCGGATGGATTCAGCTTCCACTTCACTCGCTTGGACGAATCATTCATTGCTGAAGCCCAGAAGCCACACTAGATAATGGTATGTGATTGAGTGGTTCTCCCCCCTTTTTCCCACTCAGTGCAGTCAGCAGTTTCAGGAACCACCCTAGGCGGCCGGACGGCCAAGTCCCCTGTGATTGGCTGATCGTTGCTTTGGTGGCTCAGAGAGCGCTCATTTTTCCACTTCCCCCTTCTGGCTTCTGTACACTTGCCATGGCTCTTGCTGGGCGACAGCGCCCGTTCTTGTGTATGTAGCCAGAATCGGTGTTTGTCAACGTTCTACAAGGCAGCCAGTGCTCTCTGCTGCCATCTGTTTGTCCGCCGGTGCCAGTGCAGGGAGGGGTAGACAGGCCGTGTGCATGCTTTGCATGTACATGCTGCTAGTTTAGTGCGTGAGACAACAGGATCCCTCCGGGGTTACAAACACGAGTCTCGTTAAACACACTAACCAACCAACCAACCAACCTGTTGTTTTACTCTCGTCTGCAAGCATAAGTGCAAGTGGAGAGAGATCTGCACTGGCTTTTAAACGATGCGCGCACTGACCCTCGACGTTCGGGGAGCATGACACCAGGAATCGGCTTCATCCTTTGCCACCCAGATGCCTGTGCGTTTTCAACGGTGGACAGACCCACTGACTGTGTGGGACGCTGTTATCTGTCAATGAGATTGAGGTGCACCCATGCAAACATTTAATTGGCAAGCACACACACACACAGACACGCACAGACCCACACAGATACCATGACATATCAGCGGCCATGCAGCCACAGGTCCACAGCAAGGCAGCGGGCCTCCCTCCCTATCAACCCCCCAGCCCAACCACATGCACCCATCCATCCCACCCACCCATCCACTATTGCGTGACGCAAAGTGACAGCATCAAAACACTCATCCGTCAGCACCCGTCAGCCACTCAGCCCTTTTTCACGTGAAGCCCAGCGACATGAACACCCCCCTGGTCATGTACCCTAACTGCCGCCACTGAAACTGGCAGTCCGCATCCCCAAGGTGTTCATTGAAGCCCTTGATCACACCCGCCACGCCGTGTTGCTCCGCCTCGTCCAGCCGGGCTCGATGCACCACCTCACGCACACCCACCATGCGCACCGCACGGCCCCCATTGCCGCTGGCAATGGCAAAGCACTGAAGGGAGGGCACGCGCACCGTCTGCCCGCCCTCTTGGCGCGTCCCGCCCACCACCTCCCTATTGCTCGCCGTACGTGTGGCCGCCTGTCTGACGAAGTGCGCCACGGCCGCCCGCACATGCTGCCTCAGCACCGAGTCGCCAATCAGGTACTCATCGATGGTCGCCATGGCTGTTGAGGGCTGATAGAGGAATGACCCGACATGCCAGGCGATGGCCTCTCCCTCCTGTGGTCCGAATGAGAGGGTGGAGGGGGATGGGTGAGCGGGGTGGCCATCGTGGTGGGTCACCAGGGTCAGCAGACGCGTGAGAAGCATCGAGTAATCGCGCTGGGGTGCGAGGGCGGTGTTGATTGCCTCCATGACGACATCACGCAGCTCATTCAGCACTGTCGCATACTCGGTGAGCACCATCTGGCGGCAACGGCGGTCCGCCTCGGTTGCTGTAGGAAGGTGGGCAATCGATGGGGCTGCACCGCCTCTTAGCAGCACAAGGATGCAAGTCTTCTGGACAGGTATCCTCCTGCGAATGTTCTCCTCCTCTTCTTCCGACACAAAGTCGGCTCTCCGCACCCACTCGGTGAACCAGTCGAGCTGAGAGGCAGCTTCGTCGAGGGCCGTATATCCGTCAGCACCCTGATTCGTCCGTCTATTGATCTCCCCAGCCGAAACGTGCCGAGACATCCAATGAATCACGCGGTGGGCCCCGGCGAAGGCCGCCCAATGGAATGCTGTCTGGCCATCCCCGTCCGCAGCCATAATACTCGCGCCGTTGTCCACCAGCAGATCCAGGTAGCTGTCGAGGAAGGCCTGCGAGTACTCTCCGCCTCTCATCGCTACATAGCGCATCACATGGTCGCCTGAGCCCCATCCGTTTCCTTCGTCTGCCAGTGTGCTGTCGTCTTGGATAAGCCGGCGATAGATGCATAGCAGCTGGCTCTCGAGGGCAGGGGTAGGACGGAATAATCTGACTATCGGCACATGTGGCAGTTGCATTACCATGAACCCTCGCAGCTGCACGTTGCGCGCCATCAGAAGACCGAGTGCCGCCTGGTTGCCCGCCGCCACGGCGATTTGGAAGGGTCTATGTTCTATCCGAGAAAGATCCGCCGCGTTCATGTCAGCCCCGCCATCGATGAGGGCATTCATGACGGCGTCCTGGAGGTCAGTAGAAGGCCAGCGAGGCATGGCGACGGGACACCTGACACAGATTGAATGCATGTACACATGTCACCCTAGATGGGCATCTGTGTGCGTATGTGACGGTGTCTTGCTCACTGACCCGCCAACGAACCCCGCTGGTCGTAGTGCCTCGATGGCTCCGAGGGTGAAATCGGTCATGTCATCGATGGAAAGAGCCAGCAGAGGGTACCCCAGGCTACTCGGCTCTCGCTGTCGGTCCGCTGTTGTCAGTAGCGGCCGAGCATTTGGGTTTGCCCCCTGCTGTATGAGCTGTGTCACCTCGGCGGCACTGGTGAGCGTGCGGTGGATGATGCCCATGGCAAGCCGGCGGGTGACATCGCTGGTGCCCTCATCGAACTGGGTCTCCACGGCATCCAGTCTCACCCATCCCTGCGGCAGCAGCGGTGGCGCAGTCGCAGCAAACACCACAGTCGACGTAGACGCCATCTGATGTGGTTGGACTTGTCTACACACCTGTACCCAGGACAGGCAGACATCTCTGCGTCCTCTTGTGACGTCCTGTCTACTCGTCATATGACGACCATATACCTGCGTCAAATTCAAAGCAGAGGTGGTCACCGTGACGACGACGAGCACTTGCAGACGAGTGAGTGGATCTGGCACACTGACTGAACATCACAAAACACGCAGGGCACGAGCCAGCCAATACTTGTGCTTCCTGATATGATGACAATGAGAATGCGTGCAACTCACCTCGACGTTAGCAGTCTTCGCCGGGGGGGAGGAGCACAACTTCCCTGCGAGCTTTGCTGCGAGCTTGGAAAGATCTGCACGTCGAAAAGAGGAACAAAAGGGAATATGTACTCATCGAATGATGCGGGATGCAGACATCAGATGAAGTGAAGGCGCGAAGGAACAAGCTGACGTCTGCCGCTGCCAATGCCGAGGCCGATGCTGCACCTATCGACGAGGACGAGCAGGAGGCAATCATCGCATCATTCAGTCAACAACTCGCCAGGGACGCACTCTTTTGGCGGTCTTTAGTGGGAGGGCTGGCCTCCCTGGCTGCACTCGCGTGTGCCACCGTTGCGGGAGCCCTCTTTGCGCGGCTGATCTATCCCAACACAGGGCCGACATCGCCGACCTTATCGGACTCAGCCGCTGGGAGGCTTCTGGCGCTGGTGTGTTCCACGGTGTCGATGATTGGGGCTGCTGCCTGTGCGGCACTAATAGGCTTTACTTTGAGCAGTCCGCAGTCCGCAGAGCCCCAGCCGCCCCCACCCTCGCCCTCTCTCTGGTCATCTCTCTGCAGCTGTTACGTCCTCCGTCAACACACGAACACTCTGCTGCAGCTGGAGAAGCTGTGTGTGCTGGTGTCGCTGATGGGTGAGTCGGTCTTCTTCGTCGAGCTCATGAATGGCCGGAGTGTGTCTGTGTGTGTCACTGGGGTGCTGGTGGGGATGGTGGTGGGTATGCGGCGCTGGGTGGAGAGATCGATCGGTGAGAGCGCCGAGAAGCTGGGCCAGCTGAGAGGGGCGAGATACAAGTATAGGTCGCTGTAGTGTATGTAGCATCCATGGAAGCTGTGGGTGCTGTTAGTGAGCGTGAGTATGTGTGTTTGGGCTGGTTGGCTTGTTTGATCATACCAACAGTAAGTTAAGAGAGAGAGAGACTCATTGAGTGACATCACAGGTCCGTTAGTTACATGAATGAATCACACGGGTCCACACCTCAGCTACCTGTCAGTCAGTCGTTGGGAGGGAAGGGAAAGCGCTCCGAAAAATGAGCAAGCGAGTGGCTGGCGCGTATGGCACGGCACGTAGGCACCCACACACTGCGAGTTGGCTGGTTGGTTACACATCATGATGTGTGTCCACTGATTGATCCATTTATCCATCCATTCATGGCTCGATCACGACCACACATCACATACAGACAGAAACACAGACAGACAGACAGACAGACAGACAGACCCGGCAGGAAAGGCGGCACGGCACATACATCCCCGCTGCCTACTGATATGATAGACGCCCCGCCCCCCTCTCTCGCCCAGCCCACGCCTCCTCCATCCATCCACACACACGCTCATGCTCATCTACCCACCCCAGCCATCTACCAGAAGAATCCATTCCTCAATCAATCGGTTGTCAATCGGTTGGTCTATCTATCTAGCACGGCGTGGCCTGTGACTTGGGCCCCCTGTCGGCGAGCCTCCGCAGTATCTCTATCAGCAGGCTTTTGTCCAGCTTCTCCAAACCGGGCTGCTTACCAATCCTGATGACCACACCACACCACACCACAACACAACACAACACACACCTGATGGATGGATGGATGGAGGCACATGGACGTACCGGTCGAAGTGCGTGACGATGAACTGCAGAGCCATCTCGCGGACGGCCTCCACTTTGAGTGAGTGCGAGGCGGCGAATATGTCGAGCACGTGCTCCTCGTTGAAGCTGTTCTTGACCGACAGCTCGCAAAACGACCGCAGCCGCTCGTTGCTCAGCCCGTAGTATCCCGCGGCCTCTATCAGGTACATGGCCGTGTGCGGCACCAACACCTTCAGCACATTGTCGCCTGCACGCACACGCGCATCCAGCCATCCATCCATCCAGATCGGTGGACGTGGTGGTGCGTGTCTTTGTGATGTGTCTGTGCCATGCCATTGGCTGGCTGACCGGCGTAGCAGAATCTGAGGAATGTTCGGAAGGCTTCAGGGGTCATGCTCTCGTCCGCCGGCACCACCAAATAATCAGCACGGCTCTCTGCAGACACACACACAAGACACCACACCACACACCCCAGGCCAAGTGCAGTGCATGGTGTGTGCATCACATGGCGGCCGCCTTGTGTCGGTCGATTCTTCACACGCTCCCACTCACAAACCGCCCACAAACCACCACTTACCTTGCATGCCCGATGTGACGCTAGCCGCCGCGAAAAAATGACACCGAGCAGCCAACAAAAACTTGTGCGCCTGCAGTGCACAGACGCAAGGCACGGAAGGACAGAAGCACAGCACACATGACATGACCACACACCAGGTCACGCGGCCATCCACCATCCATCCACATTTCTCTCTCCCCTCTCCTCGTCTCATCTGATCTAATCTGCTCCCTCTCACCGCAATGGCCTCCCCCTGGCTGCCCTGTGTGCCCTCTACGACGACGGTGTAGTCGGAGAGTATCTGCTCGATGAGGAGCCGCTGCAGGTCCTCGGCCAGGCGGCGGGGCGGGATGTTGAGCGAGCTGGGCTCGCCCGACAGGCCCCGCACGCTACTAAACATAGACGATATAGCGCTGCTCAGAGGCAGCGAGGCCGTGGTGGACGACCAGCCACCTGGCGGGGGGGCGGCACTGGACGATCCCGCACCACTGGCACTCTCTGCACAGACCACACAGACCCAACGGATGGATCGAGAAGCGAGGGGGTGGTGTTTGTTCGCTTGTGCGCGTGTGCGGGCGTGTGTGTGGGTGGGTGGGGGTTGGGTACCTAACCTACCTGCTTGTGCGGCCGCCCTTTGGTTGCCGAGCCTCATCAGCTCGCATAGCAACCTGCACACACAGAGAGAGAGGAGAGGGGAGGGTGACTAGACGCTTCTCGGTATAGTTCGAACGTTCCGATGCTGTCTCTTTCCGCCAGTCTGCCAAGGCAGACTGGGCTGGCTGGCTGGCTGGCTGTCGGTATGTCTGTCTTACTTGGCCCCCAGCTGTTCGCACTCCTCTCGCTCGGCGCAGGCAGCGTAGTTGTGAAGGAAGAACTTCTTGCAGGCCGCCTCAATGGGCGCCGTGTCGGGGGAGTCCTTGACGGCACGACTGAGCAGCGGGACCACGTTAGACACCGACAGACGAACTGCAGGGAAGGCACACAGCAGACAGACAGAAGCAGGGCTTGTTGTGTGGCTGTCTGTGTGTGTTGATGTAGGTGTAGGTCTAGAGGGGTGTGTGTGTGTGGGTGTGTGTGTGGACTTTTGATGTGTCGTTCGATCATGGCGGCGAGACGGGGGATGTTGAAGCGGCGACCCGCAACGTACAGGTCATACAAATCATTCACCCTGCACACCAACGACACACACACAGACGCACATCCATCCATCAGATTTCCGGAGCACGCTCCCCGCTTGTGTGTGGATGTAATGTGACTTACGGCAGCGTGCTAAAGGCCGGCTGGTCGCTGTAGAGGAAGCTAACGAAGTCCATCAAAATGCTCGGCAGCACGTTGACCCCCACCACAATCGGCTCCATCGGGCTCAGATTCAAAGCGCTAATGTCCGGCCCGCTCGCCGCCTCATTCGCCGCCCCCTCCCCCTCCCGCCCATCCAGCCCCTCTCCACCCAACTCAGCCTCGCTCCCCATCTCAGGCCACTCCTGCGCGCCGCCCTCGCCTGCAGACGCCGCTGTCTCATTGGTGTCGGCCGTCTCCTCCCCGTCATCCGCCGACTGGCTCAGCGTCGCGTGTCGGTCGTCATCCGGCGATTCCCCAGCCGAGAACGACCCCACTGAGGCGGGGGCCAGCGCAGCAGCGGCAGAGGCGGCCCGGGATGGCTCGAGTGCGTCTGCGGGTGCGGGTGGTTTCTCGCTGTCGCGGCCGAAGCTGGATCGCTTTGCGGGGGAGGCGATGGATGAAGGGGGGCTCTCGATGGTCGCGGCCGAAGCTGCCGAAGCCGGCCCGGCAGCAGCAGCAGCAGCATCCGACACGGAGACAGGGACGGGTGGGGGCGTGGCGGCCGGCATGTGCACCTTGACCTCAGGGGAGCTGATGCACTCCTCCGCCAGCCTGACGGTGGTCTGCGTGCTCTCGCTGCTCCCGTTGGAACCATGCCCCTCCTGCTGCTGCTGCTGGTCCAAACTCTTGACCCAAACCTCATCAGCCCCAGCCGCAGACACAATGCGCGGCCGCATGTCCGACCCGCTCCCCCGCGACCACCGCCGGGACGACCGCGACCGGCGGGCCTCCTCGTCGCTGTAGACGTCCACATCCACCTCGGGAATGGTCCCCACCAGCCCGGGACTGGGCGGGCCGCTCCGCACTCCAGGGCCACCACCACTCACCGAGCGCGTCAAGCTCAAATTGATCAGCGCCAGGTCCTGCGGCGGGATGTGGGCATAGGCGCTCACTGCGGGCGGTGGGCGGCTGCCACCCGCCCCTGCGAACCCAGAGGGAGCTGGGGGGCTGCTGCGCTGCCGTGAGAGCTCCAGAGGGTCATTCAGACCGGCGAGGCTCGGGTAGCCCGTGGCCCAGCTCGTGGGGCAGCCCCGGAAGGGCAACACCGACACGGATGGCGTGGCGCTTCCGCTGGCGAGGGGTGCGATGGGCGGCGTCTGTCCGCCCGGCCCCTGTGGCTGTGGCTGTGGCTGCGGGGGGTTGAAGCGGTTGGGTGAGGGGCCCATCGGGGGGCGGCCGAACAAGTTGCGGGGCGTGAAGTACTGCCGGCGTGCTGCGCTCTGGCGGCCGGCAGCAGCGGCAGCAGCAGCAGATGAAGAGGACGAATCGCCGTCCCCCGGCTGAGTCTGATGCAGCCCTTGCGGGCGTCCCCTGCCTCCGTCCGCCGGCCCAGCTGCCCCGCTGGGCGATGTCGACGACCCACCCAGGCCGCCCAGAGACACTACGGCCTCCATCAGGTCATCCTGATCGCCACCCAGTGCCGGGTAGGCAGGGAAATGAGACGGCGAGGACTCCTCTGAGGTGCCGGTGGGCAGCCGGCGGAGGTCAGAGAAGGGCTGGTGTGCTCGCGAGTGGCCCTTGGCGCCGGCTTTGCCGTGCAGGTGCCCTCTGCGTGGCGAGCGAATGCGGAATGGTGATTCGTCGGCGAATAGGTCGTCTTCGTCAGTGGGTGGCGGGGGGCGGGTGAGCCGCTGGATGGTGCGGGGGTCCATGCCTTGGTGCTCGGCGATGATGCGCCAGATGGAGGGGCACCGAACCAGCAGCAGGTGGGAGTGGCAATGCACCGACACGGCACCCTGTTGACGTACGTGACGAGGAAGGACACGAACCAAACAAACACGCGGCAATCTAATCTGTTTTGTGTCTGCAATCCTCTTTGCTCGCCTTGCAGGCCAGGCTCCATTCTCACCGGTGGTTTTGACGGCAGGACCATTCCGAGGTTGGCGCCATAGGACGAAGCCGACCCGGCTGACGATGCGGCCGAGCCGTCCTTGCCAAACCGACCTGCGGACCGTGACGAGCCGTTGGTGAGGCCGCCGTCGTGGCCTCCCTGTGTGGGTGACGACGCGGGCGGGCGGTCGGACCGCGGCGAGGAGTCTGGGTCTTCATCTGACGGTGCCGCCACCAGGATGACGTCGCATGTGCCCTGCCAGGTGCTCTCTACTTGGCACTTCTCCAGTAGGTTCAGCAGATCCTGACATGACAACAGACAGA
The DNA here is from genome assembly GCA_001179505.1 of Vitrella brassicaformis. Taxonomy (NCBI): domain Eukaryota; family Vitrellaceae; genus Vitrella; species Vitrella brassicaformis. The sequence goes on from CDMY01000104.1 coordinate 43,485, forward strand.
CAGACAGACGGATGGATGGATGGATGTCGGTGTGGGTGTGGGTGGCCTGGCCCTGGTTGTGTGTGGTTGTGTTGTTTGTGACGTGACTGACGTACCTGTGCGAGTGTGCATGGCGGGATGGGTGGCGTGATGGGCCCGAATCTGAACTCGTAGCAGTCGTTGTGCCGTCGCATGCCGCTCGACCCGCCAAACACTATCATGCACTCCTGCAAAGAACCCTGAGCAAACCCAACACACACCACACCACACCACACCACACCACACACAGGCAGAGAGAGGGCATCCGTTCGTCCATCCGTCCGTCCGTATGGATGTACAAGTCAGTCGTCAAGTGGGCGTGGCGTGTGCATTGCAATGCATTCATTGGTCGGTGATTTCCTACTCTGCGGAGGACGGCAGCGTGGAAGTCACGGCCATGGGGAGGGGACCCCATCACAGACACGCGGGACCATATCTGAGGACAGCCATACATCACACACATAGCTTATCATGGGCAGCCCTGAATGCATTGCATTCCCCTTGTCTCTCATCTCATCTCATCTGCAGCTCCCTCCCTCCCTCCCTCCCTCCCTCCCTGACCTACCCGTCTCTCCAGGTCCAGCTGCAGCAGGTCGTCGTGACGCACCCCGTCATTGCCGCCATACAAGTAGATGTACTTGCCTGTTAAAGAACGACACACAGGCAGGGACGGAGGGAGGGAGGGAGGGAGGGAGGGAGGGAAAAAGCCACCGCCACAGCAATGCATATATAATGATTGTGCATGTCGTGTACCTCTGAGTACGGCGCTGTGTGCGTATCTTCCGTCGGAGAGGTCGGTGCCGGTGCAGGGGAACCTGCGCCACATGTTGGTGGTGAATCTGAAGGTGAAGACGTCCCCATATCGCTGGTGGCCGCTGCCGCCCACGATGTACATGACGTCGTCCTTCACCATGCACTGATGGCTGGAAGTAAGACACACACACACACACACGTCGATCAAAGGCACCACCCTTGGCTGGGTGGGTGTGTTGGTGTGTGTCATGTGTGTCTGTCTGTCTGTGGTTTGCTTGCTGGCCGACCGGTATCTGCCGACAGGTGCGTCTCCGCTGGTCACGACCAGGTCCCACGTCTTGGTGCAGATGTCAAACCGATACATCTCTGTCGGGTAGTTGGTCTGACACACACACACACACAGAACGACACACAGAACCACACACAGACAGACAGAATGTGTGCGTGTCTTGTGGTCTGCTGCTCACTCCCTGACTGACCCCGTGAGTGCCGCCCCAGACGTAGAGGCCCTCCTTGTAGAGGACCATGGACTGGCCGTAGCGAGCCGACGGGCGGTCCTCGGTGGGGTTGGCCAGCAGCACCCACGTCTCGGTGGCGAAGTTGTACATGTGCAGGTCTCGCTTGTTGGTGTACCCGAAGTGCGAACCAGACCCGCCGAACACGTACATCACACCACCTATGTCGTCAGCCACCGCTGAGTGCGACGCGCGACCCGACGGCCGCTCGCCGCGAGCGTTGACGCACCGCCACACGCGCGTGTCGATGTCCAACTCTAAATGGAGGGAGGGGAGGAAGGAAGACATGCCATGCATGTGTCTGTGTGTTGGTGCTGGTGTGTGGGTGCGGCGCGGTGCGTACCGTATACATCATCGAAGCAGTTGGCTCCGTCGAAGCCTCCGAAGACGTACAGGTACCTCTCTTTGTAGAGGACGCAGGTGTGGCCACTCCGGTTGGCCGGCAGCTCCCCCGTGCATTCCAGCTTATCCCAGTAGCCCCGCACGTGACGATCAGCGTTCATGGTAGTGGTAGGTAGGGAGACTGACTAACAAGTTAAACACTGATCGGCAACTCAACTTCGCCACCACACCAAATAAGAATCTCAAGTGCAGGGTTTGGGTTTGAGGCCCCCAGTCTCCTCGGGAAGCCCACGGACGGGGCACCGTTGTCTCTGCTGCCGCCCTGGCGAGGAATGTGACGAAGCCGGACGAAGCATTCAGTGACGACGGAGGTCTCATGGACACGCAAGCGGGTCCACGCCCGTCGCAACTCATGTCTCGTAGATCTCGCCCGTGTAACTCCGCTGTAACTTTCGGAAACAAAAGCCGCAGCAGCTTCTATGCCTACAGGAGAGCCCTCATCAAACAGGTACAGAGATGCGCTGACAAACACTCATCCGATTCGACCCATCCACCCATCCATGCGCGACGGATGAATGCGCCCGTGTGCTGTGCTGTGGTGCTGTGTGTTCTTCTTTCTTAGCCCTCCGTTGAGTCAGTCGGCGTCCACGTGCACTGCCAGGGTGCGCCGTGCACTGAGGGTGTGTGTCCGCGTGAGGCCGCCTCTGGAAAGGGAGCTGGGAGGCTGCCTGCTTTTGCGCCCGGACCAAGTGGTGATCACACCAACATGCTGTTGTTGTATCACTCATCAATTGGTCTGTGGTCTTTTCTTTCACCTGTCAGGCGGAGTGTTTGTCTGATGGCCGTACGCTGATTCTGCGTGAGATCCTGTCTTACTCAGTGCCGCCATGTCGACCCCAGGGCCTCTCGCGCAATGCCTCTCTGTCGGATCTGCGAGTGAGGGACGGCAATGCGCTGTGGCGGGACGGCGATGCCGAGCAGTGGGCCGCTCGCCGCCGGTGTGCTGCACAGTATATCTTCACCTTTGACAGAGGTGAGGTGAGGTGGCATGGCGTGGGGCAGTCAGTGATCAGATGGGATGGGACGAGAGGAGGGGATATGGATGGATGCGCGTGTGTGTGTGTGTGTTCAGTGTTTGGTGTGGGTGCTACCCAGGAGGCCGTGTACGAGAGCATGGTGCGGCCGGCTGTGCGGCAGGCGAAAGAGGGCTTCTCATCCACCATTTTCGCATATGGACAAACAGGTGGGCTTACACGACTGACGCCCGCATTCTTTCGTCTGCACGCGTGACGTACTTACAGGGGCCGGCAAGACGTATACGATGGAGGGCATCTTGGACCGGCCAAACCACCCACAGAGAGGTAGGCAGGTCGGAAGGTGGGCAGGCACCGACACACACACACACACACACACCAACGTTGGCACCTATTCAGGCATTTGCCCTCGTGCTGTGGCGGACCTGTTTGCCCTGGGGCGGCAGCAGGGCAGTGGTTTGGGGCCGTTTCGCATGAGAGTGTCGTTCGTGCAGATATACAACGAGGCAAGAAGGAGGGATCAAGAATTCTCGACATCATGTGTTTGTGTGACGCACGCAAAAATTGTTAAAATTCTTTCGCAGGTAGTGACGGACCTGCTGCAGCCTTCCAACACGAATCTGCCAATGCGGTATGCTATGCGCGCCTCAGCCCGCACACAAGGCGGATGGCATGGAAACACATGCCTGCCTGCCTGCCTGCCTGCCGTGTGTGGGTGTCATGTCCGTTCATCTGTCAGTGAGGACAAGCGCCGCGGCGTCTTTGTGGACGGCTTATCGGAGTGGCCTCTCACTCACCCTCAAGACATCTATCGGTCGCTCAACTCAACCAGAAAGAAAGAGAGAGCACTGTTGCGCATCCCCTGTCTGTCTGTTTGTCTGTCCGTCCGTCTGTCCGTCCGTCCGTCAATCAGCATACTGTCCCAGGTCGACGACGTGCGGCCGATCGCGCCAACAACGGTCAACGACAGGTCCTCCCGCAGCCATACCATGCTCACCCTGCAGATAGACAACAACAGCCCCCACCCACACCCACAACCACACGCACACGAGCCCCAGCCCGCTCTGTGTGCGCCTGGTCGTCGTGGGGGGCGGCTGCATCTGGTGGACCTGGCTGGAAGCGAACGTGTGCGGCTGACTGGGGCCACTGGTGTGCGTCTGGAGGAGAGCAAGCGCATCAATCAGTCGCTGGCCGCACTGGGGAATGTTGTCATGGCTCTCACACACGGGAGGAAGGTACGAGCGAAACAGGGAGGGAGGGAGGGAGGGAGGGGTGAACGGTTCCTTCCTTCCGATGTGCGGATGTGTGTATGTGTGTATGTGTGTGTGTGTGTGCGTCAGCATGTGCCGTATCGTGACAGCAAGCTGACCAGGCTGCTGCAGGACTCTCTCGGCGGTTGGTGCATCACCACTCTCATCGCATGCATCGCACCCACTCCCGAGGTACAGTACTCAGGCGTCTAGACATTCCGAGCATGGCACAGCACAGCACCCCTTTGTCTTTCTTTCCCGTGTGTGTTGTGTTCTCTCTTCAGTCGTTCGGTGAGAGCCTGTCCACCCTCAAGTTTGCGCTGAGGTCCAACAGAGTGCACAATGAGCCGCAGATACAGGTAGGTAGCTCGTACACACACACAGACAGAAATCACATATATGCACTCATATCCACTACACACAGATAGAGGAGCTGCCCTGGACAGCCTCAATGGCCTCCGCAAACATGCGCCACGTTGCTGCCGGACTTCGGCAAGACCTCACCTCAACAAACGACGTAAGCATAGCACACGACAGCAGAAGAGTTGTCAATTGGTCGCCATCCAATCCATGTGCTGCAGGCTGCATCCATCCCCTCAGGCCCCTTCTCCCGCGCCGGCAGCCGCCCCAGGACGCCTCACGAGGGCCGTGATGCCACGAGCCTTCTCGGCATGGCGACCGACGGCAGCAGGTCGCGGTGCCCGTCGCGTCGGCGTGAGCGTGAGGGCGAGACGGGCCAGGTCAATCGGTATCGTCAGTTGTTGATGCGGCAGAGGGAGACCATGGCTGGTAGGAATTGCTATGGCTATCTTTGTATGCATGAATGGATAGATGGATGGATGGGCGGTATGCAGAGTTGGCGTCGAGTCTTGCGCATCGTGACGAGAAGCTTAGGAGCCTGCAACACCAATACGACTCGCTGCAGCAGTAGGGACAGCACCCTTACCACATCCACATGGGAGGCGTGGATGGTATGGATGGATGGATGGATGTGTGTGTCAGGGAGCACCTGTCGCTCATCTCCCAGCTGCAGCCGGCCCCCCTCGCCCCATCTCGCTCCGTGCAGACAGTGCCCCACACTCCCTCATCCACACCTCTCTACTTTCCCGGCGCCACAAGGCAAGAGCCATCTGACATCGATATCGACATCGACGACAGCTGCCCACCGCCCTCAATCGGCGTCAGAAGTGGCCGGCAGGTCGAGCCCTTCCCCGTCGACCACTCCCCTCACTATGTGCCCTCTGCACAGGGGAGCATGGCCATCAGCCAGACGACTCGGCTTCGTCTCGGCGACCCCTCCCCTCCTCGTGCACGCGCCGCTCGCTCAGCCTGCAGCTCACCCCTGCGGCCAGTTGGGGGCACTGGCGGGCAACCAAGACGGCAGTCGCCATTCGCTGCCCGTGGGCGGGACCTCCCCTCCGTCCCTATCGTCGAGGGAGTGCCGTCGCCCTTCTCTCATCAGTCCGCCAGAAGGAGGATAGACAACCAGCAGACGTCATCTGCGCGGCTGGTCGGCGGAGACCGGGCCACATTATCCACTTCCAGTGCTTCGGCAGTGCCAATTAGCAGCACCGACCCTGTCTTCTCCTTCCTGGACGGCCTGAGAGGCAAGGCCGCGTCGATGAGGGCAGATGAGCCACGAGATGTGGATCATGATCATGGCCCTTCCCAAGCTGACCCTGGCCACCCTCCGGCAGCACCAGCAGCGGCGTGGGAGGACTCTCCCTCCCTGTGGCTTGACTCCCTTCTCGATGGCCTCGACACATCAGCACCTCCCAGCGGCACCAAGATCAGACCATCATCGTCTCTGCGTTCGAAGGATGCCGCCCTGATCCGAGACGCATTGGACGATGTGGCACTGTCGAGGGGGCGTGCCATTGCCGTGGGGAGCAAGGCGGATGCGGCACTGGCTGAGATGGGCATAGGGGGGGAGGGTGTGGGCAAGCGATGGATGGGCACACCTAGCTTTGGCCGGTTGGGGGAGGATAGATGAGCTGTGTGGCGGTCGCTACTTGTGAGTATTTGTCTGTGCTGCACATATATACATAGTGGAATGGAATGGAATGGACCAGCTCGAAAGAAAGTGCCTTCACGTGAAAGCTTAGCTTGGATCGATCATGGCTCATTGAGCGAATGAATGACACACACGCACATCATGATCTCCACACACATGTACAAGTTTAGGGTAGGTTCGTCAAGAGACAGGCAGCAGCAGCAGCAAATGAGTCGGACCAATGATTCCGTAACCCCATGAAAATGAGGCATAGCAAAAAAGCAAAGATACATCGATTCAACCGATTCCCCGAGCAAAGCTCCATTCCCCTCCACCTCTACCAGCATGCACCCTCGCCGATGTCATGCAATCTCCCCGCTAGCAGAGGTGCCTGGCTCGATCGCCCGCTCGATCGAATGGTGCTGACTGTCGCTTAAAGGGACACACGTGAGCCCCACATGTCATGGCGTGACATGTGACAGAGACAGAAAACGAGAAATGGCAAAATCGATGAGTGTGTTGAGGCTCGTTGAATTCGATTCAATGGATGGACCGGATGTGCATAGGGACACTCACCTCTAATCGCATCATCAGACAATCGTGTGTCTGTTTTCACCACACGCAAGAACACAGTGTAGCCTGTCCGTAGCATTCGCGTTCACCCCCTGCCACTGGTTGACTGACACAATTAACACACACACATACGCACACCCAATGCGCGTTGTGTTCGTATGTGTTCTTGTGTGTGCTTGCTCACTCACTCACTCACTCACTCACTCAGAGCTTGCTGTCTCTGCAACTCGTCCAGGAGCGCCGCGTGCCTCTCAGCCTCGCTCTGCTGCTGCTGTCCGGTGGAGGGGACGTTGGCGGTGTGGAGCGCCTCTAGAGGGTGCAGCTGCACAAGCGGGCCTGAGACCATCCATGTGTCCGCCCGATAGAAGGTCAGAGAGAGGCACATGCATGCATTCGTCACATTGTTTGTGCATACCCGATAGAGTTGAAAACATTGATGACCGCCTTCTTCTCTCCGTCCTTCCCGTCGGAGCCCCCTCCTCTCCCGCTGCCCGCGCCCTTTGGTGTGGCGTGAGGGGGAGAGTTGGCAGGGACGACGCCTGAGCCGTGTCCCCATGCTGTTCCCGCATCTCTCTCAGATGCTTGACAGCCTCCATGCTCTTGATGAGGGCCGTCAGGCGGCTTGCGATAAGCTCATCTATCGTGTCAACGATCTCTCTCTTCAGCGTCTCTTCGCCATGGGGGGCATCACCCCCACTGGCATCCAGTGGAGGCGTGGGCGCGACGGGCTGCGGCTGATAGCGGGGTGAGACGATGCTCTCGAGGGCGACGTACGAGTGTGATCCACTCTGCCGTCTGGGTGAGCGGTCGACGAAGGTGCTGCCCCTCCTCATCGAGGCCGGTTTGGACAGCGGGCCTGACTGAGGGGGGGGTGGCGACCCCCGTGCCTGACTCAGGATGGCCGCCAGGTCTTGTGTGCCCGCACTCATGGGCGGGCGATGCCGGTGCCTGCACACACACATTCATGTGACGGCGAGGCATGAAAACGCGGATATACTTAAGGAAGACCTCACCTGACGAAGACGCCGGCTTTCTCGCCAGGTGGCGATGTCAGCGAGTGGCGCGGTGACTTGTCGTCGCCGCCCCAAGACTTGACGGACTGCGGGCTGCCTGGCGGGCTGCCGCCCTTTGCCTCCGGAGGTTTCTCGGGCACTACCACCGTCAGTCTGCGGCTGCCCTTCGGTGACGACGGCGCCGGCTGCCTCTTGTCCTCGGCTGACGTGGCAGACACCACCTCCGCCTCTGATGTGCTGTTGGCGATCGCTGCCGCGCTCGAGGTCACTGCATTTCCCACCACGTGGTCCATGCCCTCTTTCCCCCCCTCGTCAGATACATCCTCCTTTTTTGCCGTCTGCCTGTCTGCTGGTTTGCGGGGCTGCATGGGCGGCAGGCCGGCGTTGAGTAGGAACCGTGTGCCGTACGGCTCGTCGTTTGCGATTGCGATGAAGGTGCGACGAAGTGCGAGCCGGATTTGAAACTTGCGGATGCGGGCAGCTTCTTCGGGGAAGTCGAGGAGGATGTTACCGAGCTCGTCACGTGGCAAAAACAACACTTCGACATATGTGAGTGCGATGGCAGCGTGCCGATCCATGAGCTCCCACTCCGACAGAATGAGATCCTTTCACACACACACACACAAGAGCGACCATAGCCAAATGTGCCGGCCCTGCGCGTGAGTGTGTTTGCATACCTCGCCCCAGACGGATCCAACGGACATAATTTTGCCGCGACGAGCGGCCAAACCTGCAATCCAAAGTATGTGTTTGCAAAAGTCATCGATGAAGCGAGACGGTTACCTCTCTGTACGATGTACAGCGTGGCCGCCATGTCGAGGACTTCCTCCGGTCCATAGGCGAGCGGCTGCAAACTCTTGGCGATCTCCACCACAAACTGATTGTTCGTGCAGTCGCGCAACCACGATACCTGCACACATCAAACCGATGTGTGCATCGAAATTGGTGCTTGATGATCGATGGCTGATCAATGACCTTCTGCAGCCACGGTTTGTTCGCCGCCAGGGCCACTTCTCCCTGCAGCTGGGGAGACATCTGAGCAGGCAGGAGACACAGACTGTCTCTCTGGGCCTGTCTGTGTCTATGCGTCTGTTTGTATGTGTGACCTTTGTTTCTACCTTGTCGATGAGTGTGCGATGAGAGATGAGCCGCTGCAGGTGATGGGCGTTCTGAAAGTACGTCCGAAGCCGCACCTGCAGATTAGGCTCGAGCCTTCTGTCTCGCATCATGTCATTGAGATCATCCATAGTGCGCTGATACTCGTGCGTGTGGATGTCGATGTTGGTAATGATATTGACTGCGTTACCGATGATGTACGCCCTGAACAATCAATCGACACGCACATCACATCACATCACGTCACATCACATAGGCTGGGCTGGCTCTCAAATCAAGCGTGTCGTGTGTGTCGTTCGTCCCCACCATATCATCCCTCCAATGAGCATACACACCACACACACGCCGTACTCGATGTACGTGAATGGCACAATGTCACCTGAATGCAGTGCACCAAACAAACAGGGAAGCAACTACGCTCAGCTGGATATGCCTCTCCGTCGGTCCGTCCGTCTGAATGCGCGTACCGTAGCCAATGGATGTGAGCGTCATGAAGGACCAATAGAGTGAGACGAGGTAGATTTGCCAGGCCGCCGCGATGTGCGGTTCGGGTTTGTCCTCGAGCAGGGCCACAAGCCAAGTGACATCATCCTCCTCACCCTTGTCATACCCTGTGTGTGTGTGGATGCAGACAGACAGACAGACAGACAGACAGACAGACAGAAGAGACAGAGAGTGGGCAATCAGTCAATCAGTCAAGCAAGGAAACGCATACCACTGACTGACTCACTTGCGAGGAATGCCCAGGTGCATGCCATCCAGTGGCCGCTGAAGACGGTCAGCAGCACAAACTTCCACAAGGCAATGCTCTGATAGCTCAGACCGCTCTTCGCCTCCCACCTGCATGCCCACAACACCACGCCATCCATCCATCCATCCACCGCGAATCCTTTTGGTCACATTGCACCTACCTCTGCAGCAGCCGCTGCGCCCGCAGGAGTCTCGCCAGCTTGAGCAATCGAAGCAGCTTGAACAGCCGCAGCACCTTGACCTCGTCTCTCAGGTCGAGCACCAGGAGGGCGATGTCGAAGGGGATCACCGAGAGGAGGTCGATGGTGAACCACGAGGAGAGGTACCGATGTGCGATCTTCTTGCGGTCGTACACCCATCCGTGAGGGGATTTGTACATGAGATTGAAGTTGATGGCGATGTGCGCCCAGAACGCCACGTCGACAAAACGGTTAATGCCGAAGTAGACGTCCAGTTTTGTCGGCAGCAATCCCACTTCATAGGGGGTCCATGTGCCCGTGAACAGCAGCAGGACGATCATCAGCTGATCCCAAAAGCGCATAAAGCTCGAGTTGGGGTCCAGCACCCGCCCCTGCCTCACCCGCTGACGCAGCACAGCCAGTTGATCACGAAAGGCCAGCTTCTGGGGCAAGCTCTGAGTCGACCCACGGGCCGGAGCCAACAGAATCGGCTCACCCAGCCGGAACTTCTTGTCATGTTTTTCCATAGGCGACGGATCCGAGTGGCGTCTCTTGTCGTCGTGCTGTGAGTACTTCTTGCTCCTGGGAGACAGCGCGAGCACCGACAGGCCTCGGGAGAAGTTCGGCAGCCATGACTGGGGCCATGCGCTGCTCCAGCCGTCACTCAGAGCCTTGCGAAGCCTCTGTAGACCCGTCGGTCTTGCGCGTCCCGCGGCTGTAGGGGTCGGGGCAGACTTGGACCCCCGCGGTTCACCATGTTCTGCGACCGTCTCCAGGCGGACCTTGTCTGCCTCCCTCTCGAGCGCATGCTCACAAGACTGCCGTGGTGACGAGCTGCTGAGGATAATCGGCGTGAGCGAGTGATGAGGAATTGTCCGAGTGCTGCTGTGCTCCGAGAAGTGGGACCGGACAGACGACTGCGTGGCGTGGCCTTCGTCGCCAGCCGCTGGTCTGGGCGCCATGTTCAGCTTGCCGCCTGCTTGAAGTCTGGCGGGGCCCCGCCTGCCATCCGAATGAGGGGAACTGGATGGCGATGAACCCCCCCGGAAGCTGCCGAGAGCGGCTTGCGCAAACATCGATGGTGCCGGACGGATTGATGCACGAGGATGAAAGGAGACGGGGGGCTACTTGGGGGCTGCGAGCTCGAAGACGGGAAAAGGGATGGTGCGGTCTTGAGGACGGCTGCTGTGATGGAGCTGAGGACATCCGAGTCGCCTCTTGGCGCCATCCGGCACCGCATAGCCAAGCCAGCATCCCTTTCTTTCGGCCTCTGGACACACGAGGAGGACACCGGCACAACAACAAAGGTGCTTCCCTTCCATGTACGTATCCTTCCACACTGCGTGCTGGCCGCTTCTTCTGCCATCCCGCTGCTCGGCCTTCTTTTTCTTCTGCCATCGGTGGTCGGTAACCACGCACTCCACGCGAAGAAGGAGAGCCAAGGACGACAAACGTTTTTGTATTGGTATGTGCGCCGCGCCCGTGTGTGCGGTGGTGCAGGCTCCCCTGTCGTCGGCCGTCGGTGTGGTCCACTGGGTGATGGCGGTGTGGACAACAGTGCAGTTCGTCTACAACTTCTGCATGGCTGCCTTCCACCAGCCGGGGTGGGTGACGCAGAGGCACCAGCCGAGCGCAGACCAGACCTTCGTGATAGGTCAGTCAGCGAGTCAAGTCAAGTCAGGAAGGAGAGGAGGGAGCAGCGCACGCTGCGTGTTGTGTGTGTTGTGTTGTGCAGGTCCTTATCGTTACGCCCCTCGTCAATGTGACGTGTGTGGTCTGTTGAAGCCGCCGCGCGCTCGGCACTGCAGTGCGCTGGGCCGGTGTGTGCTGCGGATGGACCACTGGTGCCCATGGATGTAAGTGACCCTGCCGAGGGCAGAATGTGTCTGTGGGATTGTCATGTCATGCGTGTGTCAGAGGCAACGCGGTTGGGCTATGCAATCACGGGCACTTTGTGCTGATCTTTGTCTTTGGGCTGTTGGGCTGCCTGCACGTCATTCTGCTGGTGGGTGGGGGTGGGTGGGTAACCTACCCTAATGGCTGGATTGATAATGGATGCCATCAAACCGACCTGCCTGCCTGCTCAGGTGGCTCTGCACACTGCATTCGCCGCTCACGACATCGAAGCGGCTGCACACTCATCAATAGCCAGGTGGGCTGACAACCGCACACCCGTGAGTGCGTATTGGTCCCCATCGTTCGGCCTTGCGTGTCTGTCTTGCAGGTGGGCGTTGCGCTACACCGGTGGCGGCATCACCAGCACCATGATGGCGCTGCACCTTCACGTCCTGGCTTGGCTCGGGTGGGAGAGCGCACTGCTGCTGGCTGGGGCCTTTCTCGCGCTGCTTGTCATTTCTGCCGTCGGCGGACAGCAGCTGTATCACGTGTGGACGGGGCAGACAGTCATCGAGGCCACTGGGTTCGGCTCTCCTGAGTTTGTGGAGGTCAAGCCCAACGTGTGGAGCCCCCTGCCCCACCGTTTCTACGACCGGGGGCCGGCAGAAAACATCAGGAGCATACTCGGGGATCTTCCCGTCATGCGTCTCCTACTCCCCATTTCTGGTGTGTCTGCACAGCAGCTGCAAAACTGTATACATGCAACACAAGTGTGCATGTGTTGTGTGCATATATCGCCACTCTCGATCTGTGTGCCTGGTTGCTTGTCAGGTCGGTTTCCGCCCGGTGCAGGGGTTCACTTCGTGCCGCTTCCCTCCCGCCTGGCGTCTCTCGGCCGCAGAATGAGCTACACCGTCCGTGGGACGCAGAAGCAGCCTGCCCACGACAACCACGGGCACTCTGTGCTGCCCTCCCCTGAGCGGCCAACCTCGCCCGACTTTTTGGGATCTGACACAACGGCCTCGCCTTCTTGTCACTCGACCACGCCCAATCCGGGCACGTCGCCGGCATTTTCCCCTCTGCCGCAGGCCGAGATGATTGCCGGGGGGGATGAGGGTATGGGCAGGGGAGGATGACAGACAATCAATTGACATGGATGGCGAGTGGAGAGGAGAGGAGCGACTGTGACGGTGACGGCTTTTTCTCTGTCACATACCATACACACAGTGAGAACGAGAGCTATATAGTCAGGGAGAGACAGACTGGCTGCATTGGCCAGTGGACACCTCACATCAATGCATTCCTTCGTTCGTTGGTGCGGTGGTTTTTCAAGTAAGCGATTGATGCGTGCGGAAACGAGTATGTCCGTCCGTCCGTCCGTCGTGGCGGCTTTTTGTGGGGTGGGTGGTGGCACGCACCGGTGTTTAAGTAAGTGACGGAGTGAGTTTCGTGTGTGTAGATAGCTGAAGTGGGAACGGTCGATTGGTTGGCACGGCAAAGGGGTGGTGGTGCAGGTGGATCTATGTGAATACGGTGGATGGACGGATGTGGCTGACGGGGAGGGGATGTGTCTGTTTGTTGTCTGTGTTGGTTCTCTTGTCAGCTGCGTGTGTGTGGTGATGGACGGTGGAAAGACGCGACCTGTGCGGTGTTGTGTGTATGTTAAGTTAACGAGTGCCAATTCGTCCGCCTAAGCGTGGGTACGGTACATGAAGCACATGCATTCAATAGCCTCCTGGCAGGGCGGGCGCGATACGATGCGCCCGTCAGTCAGTCAGCATCTACGCATCCATCGAGTCGACTACCCCATTGCGCAGCGCACACAAAAAGTCGTGTCTGTCCGCCGTGATGTGATGGATATGTACACAAACACAAAGACAAACAAACAAGGCAACAGGACAGGCGCCACCTGTCATGACTAGGCAGACCACGCGGGAGCAGAGCAAAAAGCGGAGCAGATGTCTGCCTGCCTGCCTGCCTCTCTCTAACCCACTTCTCTCGCGCCTCCTACAATCGTTGCATGCCCTCCTTAATTAACGCCCCCCCCGCACCTATCAGTATGCGCGCTTCGCTAGGTACCCTCCCTCCCTCCCTCCCTCGTGTGATTTCTCTTCAGTCGCCGCCCAGTCTGTACCCACGGCCTCCGAACTGTCTGGGTGGTGGTGGTGGAGCGGCCCTGCCGGCCTGCCCGCCGGCCGCCGCTGGTCGGCCGCCCTCCTGCACTGCGATCATGAACTGGTCGATGAAGCCGGGCGTCTTGAGGAGGGTCATGCCGTTTTCAGCCGGCAGGACCTCCTTGAGGAAATAGTAGGTGTGTCCGGCGGCCACGCCCAGAAGGTCGCCCCACGGCGAGCCACCCAGGAGCATGTTGAAGAACATAAGGGCCCAGGGGAGCTGGTAGCCCTGGATGGAGAAGCCCCAGTAGGTGAGCTGCGCCCAGGCCTCCCGCCGGCTCCAGTAGTAGATGATGGCCATGAGGAGCGAGGAGAAGTTCATCGGCAGCCCGTTGGGCCACGCGAGGGCGCAGCTGAGCCCGTCGATGGTGAGCATGTTGATGAGGAGGAAGAAGAGGTAGCTGCCGGGGGTGCCCTGGCTGGTGAAGCACTCGTTCCTCTCCAGGCGGCCCGAGAAGGTGATGAAGAAGTAGAGGTTGAAGACGAAAGGAAAGCCGAATTGGCCGATATAGAGGTAGTTGGTGATGGGCCGCCAGATGTGCAGACGGCTGACGACGAGCGGCCAGTTGAGCAGCAGCACTGAGGGATTGAACAGCTTCAGCTGGGTCACAAGCGTCAGGCAGAAGAAGACGGTCGTCAGCACGCGGGAGAGGAACGGAATACCAAAGTAGAAACCCTCTATCGTCGTGCCTTCCATCCTTCCTGGCGGCTGTTTGTGTCTGTGGCCGATGGTCAGAGGGAGGAAACACGAGCCGAAAGTTGTCGAAAAGTCCCGACCAATTAAGCTAGGGTATCACGCTCCAAAGCGCCACACGTTTTTCTTGCAAGCTCGGCTGCGAGCTCGGTCTTGCTCTCGCCTCTTTTCTCGCGGAGATCTGGCTGATCTGACCACACGGCAGTGCGTCCATGCACCCAAAGTGTCTGTCGTGACGGCAGGAAGCCGAGATCTGCAGCCATCGACGAGACAGAAACTGAGACAATCCTGCCAGCCATCACCGACTGCAGATCTGTGTCGGCCACTCCCTGCCACTTCTCCAGATCAGCATACCTTCTCGGCCTTTTGGCTAAGATCAAGTGTAGTAACTGTTCTTATCAGTGTGACAGCTGATATTGGTTCATTGAACCATGAATTGTCACAAGAATTCTTTCTCCGGGGAGAGCGGTTGCTCAGGCTTGCCTGTCGCCCTCTCACGTGTCGCCTCGCCCTTACACTCTACGGTGAGTGTGGCACACCCTCTTCTGGGCCTTCGGGCCTAACCATCACTCCCATCTGACTGATTGCGTAGCTCTCTGACTGCACGTGATGGCCGGTTTGCGTTCGCGCAGCTGGTGAGAAAATCTTCATGTGTGTGTGGCGCTTATGCCCATGTATTGCGGACTTGCGTTCCAGCAGTCAGTTTAGGATGATTGCCTCGTCATATGCACCGCAGCTGGCAGCAAATTCCTCCCATCCACAGCCAGTTGATGCACTCGCAACACACGCTGACAACACACCAAGTCCTCAGCTCACATTCATCCCTACGTGTCATACCACATCACACAACACACACACACAGTCACACAACACACCAACCATGCGGGCAGAGAGATATGAGTCAGCAGGCAGAGAAGAAATGGACCATTCATCCATTCGATCATGAAGGCACCAGGGAGCGGTGCAATGCTCCTCATCTGTGAATTGACTCTCTCGCCCGAGGGCGCCGCTTTCACACGCACAGCGCACACAGCAGGCAGGCAGGCAGGCAGGTTGGTAGGCGGGCCCACAGGAAGCCCGCCATGTAGTGTCCCAGCCAGATAGCTGCACGAGCAGACACCTATCTGTGCATCAATCACATCAAACCATCCTTCCTTCCTACGCCCGAAGGCGCCACTCATTCATTCATCGTGCACGACACACATCCACCACGTACCACACAGCACAGCCACAAAGATAGGCACAGGCAGGAGAGGACGACGGACACAGTCCGTCCGTACCAATGCATCCCGGAAGGAACGCACCCTCCCACTCGCCCGCCTGCCCGCCCATCCATATACCACAGCCATCCATCCACCACATCCAGACAGCACAGCCCCAGCTGATTGTCCTGCACGAGCTGAGTGGCCACCACGGCTGGTCGCACGTGTGAGTGAGAAGCCGAGGAGCCGCCAACCGCCCACACGCACGCTGACACACGCACATACACATACACACACACACACAGAGAGAGAGAGAGAGAGCCCACAAGACGCGAAGTGATGACGCCGATTCTCTGGCCGTCCATGAATGCAACTGTGCTGTGTCGTGTGCAGCGACCATCTATGACAAGTCTACAGCGCTGCTGCGTCCCCGGCGGACAGCCAGGCAGCTGTCTGAGACCGTGGCTGAATCACATACTCGGCCGGCCTGAATCAGCCAGACACATCAGACGGACGGCCAGACAGACAGACAGATGGACAACTGATATCGCGTGTCGTGACGCGTGTGTGTGTGTGTGTGTGTGTCTCTGCCTGTCCGCCTGGCTTCTCGCCGCGTCAGCCGATGAGAGTTCCGTACTGCGCGGAGGGAAGCAGAGGGCCACACAAAAGATACAACGACCTGCACGTGCACAGGAGGAATACCGGCGCTCATACACATGTGAACGCGCTCATCCCGTGGCGAATCCATTTCGATGTCGGTACATTGGCCGCGGTTCGAAGGCGGATAGCTCCTCTGCGCGACTCGAAGGCATGATATGAAGGCCAAGGAGGCAGAGAGCTGATGGAGGGGTCAAAGATCTGCCACCAGCTGGCGAAGGGTGACGAGTTTGAGGACATGCAACGCCTCCTCCGGCAAGCAGCGATGAAATGAGGCTCACCAAGATGCCAAAGCCTCTGTTTTAGCGAGCAGATCCGTTGTCATTGCGAGCTTGATCTTGAACACACGGCAGGGCATCCATGCATCCATAGTGTCTGTCGTGACGGCAGGAAGCCGAGATCTGCAGCCATCGATGAGACACAAACTGAGACGATCCTGCCAGCCATCACCGACTGCAGATCTATTGCTGCCGGGCCCGTGCTCACAGACTTTGAATAAACTTACCTGGCTGGGCCTCGGGGGCGCTCAAGAAGGCCCCTGTGCTGTCGTGGAGCTCCCATTGCATTCGGGGGTACGTGAAGCGGCATGGGGGGGCTATGCTCCTGCCAACAGCGGAATTTCTGGCAGAGCTGGCTTGCGTTCGCGCAGCCGGCAACAAATGCTGATCTGCCTGCCAGGGTCACCCTTCATCGGAAGCGTGCATATGCGGGATCCATGCCATGGCTGTGCGTTTCTGTCCGACAGGACGGCATCTTTCGCCACGGATCTCACGAAAGCAGGCGAGAGGTTTGGGTGGTGGGAGGAGCTGGCGTTTCTGTCCGACAGGACGGCATCTGTCGCCACAGATCTCACGAAAGCAGGCGAGAGGTTCCGGTGGTGGGAGGAGCTGGTGTTTCTGTCCGACAGGACGGCATCTGTCGCCACGGATCTCACGAAAGCAGGCGAGAGGTTCCGGTGGTGGGAGGAGCTGGCGTTTCTGTCCGACAGGACGGCATCTGTCGCCACGGATCTCACGAAAGCAGGCGAGAGCTTCCGGTGGTGGGAGGAGCTGGCTTTTCTGTCCGACAGGACGGCATCTGTCGCCACAGATCTCACGAAAGCAGTCGAGAGGTTCCGGTGGTGGAAGGAGCTGGCGTCCGCGCAGCCGACAACAAAGGCTTCAGTTCCGAGATCTGCCCGTAGGGCATGTGCACGGCTGTGCTTCTCATAAGTACGCCCGATGGCGCAGGAGGTGTGGATCTCGCCACACAACCCATTCAGCGTGGTTCTGTGACTGGATCTATGCACTACATGAAGCGACGCAGCACCCTCCTCTCAAGGTACCAATGTTCTGTTACGCCCGAAGGCAAAGGAGGGTGCAAAAATTGCGTCAGACGCGTTCACTGTGTCCCACGCACGGCATTCTTTAGTAAAAGGCGAAAGAATGATGCGAATGAGCGGAACACCACGATGAATCTCTGCAGACGGAGAGGGGGAGGCGCGCACAGATCTGCAGTCGGTGATGGCTGGCGAGATCGACCTTATCTGATGCCGCCTTTTCAGGCAGAGATCTTGCTGATCTGAGCATGTGGCTGGCTGTCCGTGCACCCAAAGTGTCTGTCGTGGCGGCAGAGAGGCGAGATCTGCAGCCATCGACGAGAGACACAGACAATCGGGGCAGTCAGCCATCACCGAGTGCAGATCTGTGTTGAAAGGCCTTCTCTTGCTCGCCTCGGTGTGTCCCTGCGCTGGGGCGGTCGCGCGACAGATGACGCTCAGCGGATGTGCGCGGATTGCTAGTTGAAAACTACTCCAGTTCCGGTGGTTCCTGCCAAAAGGTATGGTTCCCAATTTTTGAGACAATCGGCCCTCAGGGGCTAACAGATACATGTGTTCCACCACTCATGTGGCGTGATTCCGGCACGCCGTGTATGGTCATGCAGACAAGTCATGAATCCGTCCGTCCAGGCAAGCAGGCAGGCAGGGCAGGCAGGCAACCGAAACACCAACGCGCACAACGGACAGGCAGGCAGAAAGGCAGCATCCACCCACTTACAGATAACACCACTCAACCACGGCACACGACAGCCAAGCACCTCCCCTCCCCCTTTCTCACCAATCAACCAACCCAAACTCGTCTCTCCATGCTACCTACACGTCAGTCCGCCAGTGGTTGTGTGTCGACACCCCCGCCTCTCTGGATGCCGCCTCTGCCGCGCATCATGCCGTCCCCGCCGCCCCGGTGGTTGCCCCCAGCTGCACTGTCCGCCGTCGAACGTGTGTTTGCGGGTGAGTGTGAGGGGCGGTCGTCTCCCGACCGCTCCCATGCGTCCTTGTCCGCCGACTGGTGCACGGTGCCGTCACGCTCCAGCGCTTTGAGCACGCTCACCATGCGAGTCCCTGACGCACACACACACACACACACGCGGTCAGGTCAGGTCAGGTCAGGTCAGGCCTGGCCAGGCTACGTCAATGACACACATGCGTGGTCGAGTGCATGTTGTGTGTGTACGTGTTGCTCGCGCTTCATGTTACTGAACTGGATGCCGAGTCAGCACACGTACCATATTGGGGCTGGCAGCCCCTCTGGTCCTTTGGCCACACTGAAGGGAGCACTGCTGCTGCTGCTGCAACGGCCGCTGCGGCAGATGCATGATGGGCGGGGGGGTGAAGGGCGGGAGCTTGTGCTGCCTGTCAGCCCCGCACATTGGCAGTGGCGGCGGTTAGGGGAGATTGGGGAGTGCCACGCGTAGACACGCCACCTGCAGGGCCAGACAAGGACACGCATCCATCCATCCATCAGCAGGCAGTGAGCCACCACCCGACCCGTCTGTGTGTCTGCGTACCATTAGAGAGGGCGATGAGGTGGCAGAAGCGCCAAGGATAGCTGGCAGATGCTTGCAACTCAAGGCACCCACACTAAGCCCACCCATCAGACGCACACACGCGTAGTCTGTCGCTGCGGCAGGAGCCCAGCACAAAAACCTGCAGACACGACACGACACACGTGGATCCGGAAGACCTCCTGTCCCTGCCCGCCCGCCTGCCTGCCTGCCTGCCTGCCTTCTTGTCTGCCTGCCCACACCTGGAGATGCCTGTCGTCAGTGCTTAGCCAGCCACCACATTCATCCTACTTACTCAACCCGGCTGCTCCGCGAGATGGAGAGAGAAAGATGCCATGACGCCCATCACCGTGCACGCGTCATGAGCGGCATGTGAGGGGCTGCAGGCAGGAAGCCGACTGGCTGTGTGTGGCCTCAACGAACTGCGTCACCAACAGATCTGATGTCCGGAGAAGGCAATACATTCAGTTTTTTGTGAGCATCTGCGCTTGCTGACCGACTTGGGAAGACGAGATGCCATCGAGTGCTTGCGCAGATTTCAATCCTCCGAAAGCGAGCTTGGAAAAAAGAACGGTTTCACAGGGCCACAGCTCTGGCTTATTTTCCTCCCTCGGCGGTTTTCCTGCGTCACCACAGGCTCTGCCGCTCTTCCTGTACGTGAGCCTTTCCCCTTTTTCCCCGCTGCGTGTTCCCCGCCATGGCGCGCTAGCGATTTGTCGAGGGACAAGCCACAGTTTTCTGATTTGGTGAGCTCGGCCCCTACCGGACGAAAGGAAGCGGTCATCAGAGGTCCGACGTACGTACGCACACCCACGACTGAGAGATCTGACGGGTGAGCCCAAAAGGGAGGGTCGATCGAGGAAGCGGAGGCGGGAGGGGGCCACAGGGGTAGATCTAGGCAGAGGGGGTGGGTGTGAGGGGCGGGGAGGGCTGGGGAGGCGTGTGGGTGCGTGTGCGTGACGACCGGAGCGAGATGTTGTGTCTATCTCTGTGTGGTTTTCGGTGTGGGTAGGTACCTAGGTATACTGGTGTGGGTATCCCTTTCGCATCAAGGTAGCGAAGCTGAAGGCTTCACGGGGCGTCCGCTCGACGGTACGCACATTCCGCTCACGACCAGACGACACGTGTTCGTTGACAAATGTGGCCTGCTTGTCTGTGTCTGTCTGTCGCCTCTGTCAGGTTAGGAGGGTCAGTAGTTGCAGCTCGTCGCGCCTTGCCGCGCTCCCAGTAGCTCCCCAGCCATGCCGAAGGAGCACATCCTGATAGAGCGCTATGCCAAGACGAAGCTGTGTCCCTTCCAGCCGCAGGGCAAGTGCAAGAAGGGAGACAAATGCAAATACGCCCACAGCACCGACGAACTCAGACCCATGCCCGGTGCGTGGCTGGACCTGACTGACCTGGAACACAACACAACACAACACAACACAAAGCACAACACGCCATACCACAGCCAGACAGACGGAGCGATGGATGGATGGATGTGCCTCTCTCTCTCTCTCTCTGTGTATGTGTGTGTGTGTGTGTGTGTGTGGTGATGGATCCGTCAGATCTGCGCAAGACCAAGATGTGTGTCCGTTTCATGGAGGGCGGCTGCAACGACCAGTTCTGCAACTTCGCCCACTCGGCCGAGGAGCTCCGCGCCACTCCCGACCTCTTCAAGACCGCCATCTGCCCCAAGTGGCAACGCGGCGAGTGCAGAAACCCCGACTGCAGATACGCACACGGCGAGATGGAGCTGAGGCCACGCGCCACACTCGAGGCCAGCCAGAACCTCCCCGTCGACAACACGCGCCTGCAGCCGCATGCGACGTTTGCCGGAGGGGCGACTCTGCGTGAGTTCGCCAATGCGAGCAACAGCGGGATGACGCCCAACCCCTGGAGCCCTTTCGACGGCTCCCGGCCGCTGGTGAATGTGTCGGCGCTGCCGGCCCGCCAGCGGGCCAACTCGTCGGTGACGTCAAGTCCTGGGTTTGGAGCTGAGTCGCCATGCAGCCTCTTCTCCGTCGACGCCATCACCGCCCTCACATCTGGCAACGGCCATGGGAATGGAAACGCAGCCGCCACTGTCACAGCTGTCGTCGCACCCCCCTACCCCCCGCCGCGACCCACACCCACACCCACACCCGCACCGGTCCCCGCCGCCCCGACGCACAGCTACCCCACCACACAAGATGTGGTGGCACAGCCCATGAACCTGGCGAGCGTGCAGGGAGGCCTCTTCAGCAGCGGCCATCACCAGCACCACCAGCAGCAGCCTCAGGGTGTCTCGCGTCCCCAGTGTGGCGGAGGCGTCCACACCAATGGCGGCGGGATGCTCTCGCCCTCGCTCGCCTCGCAGTTTTCGACCGCCAGCACGTCGGTCAGCCGGCCGCCCCCCATCCCCACCCATCCACCACGATTCATGTCCCCGGAGCTCGGCACCCCGCCCCCGGAGCCTCTCTTCTCCCACCACTCGCAATGGGTCGATGAGTCCTCGTCGCGTTCGAGCGTTGCCGAGGCCGAGCCGGAGCTGCTCGACGCTGAGGCGGCGAGTGAGGGCTCCACGCGTGAGGGCACAGAGGGCGGCGGTGCGGGCGGGGTGAGTGTCAGCCTGCCGTTCCTCGACAGCCTGGCGGGGCCGCGGGGGACGCTGTGGCTGAGCCATCCGAAGGGCGAGATAGATGAGGGCAGTGGTCGCGCTGGTGCTGGTGCTGGTGCGGCGGGTTGCGGACCCGAGGGCGGTCCGTCAATGGAGAGGAGCGAGTTTGTGGCGATGGCGATGTCGCGTCAGTTCCGGGCGGAGGAAGGGCACCACCAGCCCCACCACCATCAGCCCCACCACCAGCCGCAGCCGCAGCATGGGGCGTACGAGAGGGGATGCTACAGCAACAACCGTCACAGCAACAGGCCACACCAGAAACCGGTGAGGGGGAAACGAGCAAGGCAAGGAAGGAAGAGGACAGTGTGTGTATCCTGTGAGTGCACTGCACTGTGTGTATTGATTGTGTGCTCCGTATGTATGTCTCATTGTTCAGTTGGTGGAGTTCCGTGGCTCGCGCATGCCTGCTTGGTCGCACTTTGACGCCAGCAGGAACTGACTGACATGACTGACTTGCACACTCATCCAGGTCAGTTTACAAATGGCTGGATGGATGGATGAATGGCTGGATATGGATGCTGACATCACCCACCCGGACGATCTCACGATTTCACTGATATGCTCTCTCTCCTGTCTGTCTGTTTTGTGCAGACGGGCACGGGCAGGCGTCTATGTGTTCGCTTGTTGTCATCGAATCGAGTGTTCGAGCGATTGAGCGAGGGAGCTGCGGTCGGTGTGCATCCATCGACCCCCTGGCAGCCACCTTTCTTTCGTAATTTTCTCGCGAGAGGAGGAGTCAGACAGACAGACAGACAGACAGACACCCGCCCGCCCGCCCCCGCCTGCATCCAACCCACCCACCCACCCATCCATCCATCCCTGCCTGCGTGCCTGCCGGTCTGTGTGAGTATCCACACGTACGTCCATATCCATCCACCCAACCATCGGTACACATATTACATCGGTGTGTCCATCTGCATCCTGAGAGGGCAGGGGAGGGAGGGGGGGGGGGCGAATGAATGAATGAATGGATGGATGGAGAGAGGCACGGCGCCACGTGTGTGTTGGTTTGTCGGTTGGTTGGTGTTGGTGGTCTGATTGGGGTCGGGAAGGAGCCAGCCGTCCGCCTGTGCGTTTGTTGTACTGTGTTGGGAGATGGAGAGGGAGGGGGTGGGGGCAGGTGTGATTGTGTGTTTGCGTGGTTTTCTCTCCGCCTGTCCGGAGGCCTGCCTGCCTGCCTGCCTCCATTTAAGGAGGACAATGGCGCGCCCGGCACGGCAGCGATGGATGGATGGATGGAGTCGGTGGTCAGTCGGCTGTTCGGTGGCTGTGGTGGGCGCTGTGGTTGGTTCGGGCGGTCGCGTGGCTGTTTTTCTGACAGCGGGCCTTTTCAGCCTTTTGATTGATTGGCCCACAGTTTTCACGCCTACACCCACTCATATCATCCCATGTCACACCTTCACACACACACACACACACACGCTTTTCTGCTCGCCTTTCGGGCGTGCCATCCATCAACACATACATCACATCCACAAATGTGCATGTCCACGTCCATGTCTGTGCCACACACCACACCACACCAACACATGCCGTTGCATATCATATCATATCATTCCATTCCATTGCATGTCACGCCATCACACATTATCCTGTGAGTGAGTGAGTGACTGGCCACGTTTTGCCGAGAAGTCAGAGACGGACACCCAGACAGACACAGACAGTCGATTTCGATTTTTCCGCCCCTCTCGTTCTGCCTTCCGCTTCTCAGAGAGGGAGCTAGGTACATGCCATGCCATGCCACACCATGCCATGCCACCCTCACCCCCTCCCTGCTCTCATCCCAACCAACCAACACATGACAATATGGTGGATGGTGGAGGGAGGGAGGGAGGGAGGTGCGGTTGCACGACTCACCTCACTCACATGGGTTTTCCTGCCTACACACGTACACACATACATACGCAGACGTGGATGGATGGATGGATGGATGGTCGTATTTGCTGTCGTGTGTGCATCCACGTGGCATCGCATCCATGATGGTTTGTCGGTGGTGCGGCGAGGTGTGGTGTGGTGTGTGTGTCGGGCGTGTGCGGTGTTTGGTGTCTGGTGAGTGAGAGGGGCGGAGGCCGGGTTGTTTTCCCTTCCCTCCCTCCCTCCCTCCCTCCCTCCCTCCGTCGACGCTTCCCTTTGTCCTTTGTCTGTCTCATTCTTTTCGTGTCGTTTTGATTTTCCCCACTAATTGGGTCCGAGTCAGGCAGGAAGGTGGGAGGTTTGTGTGATCGTTTCTGTGTTCCCATTGTATCTATGCTGAGCGCGCGTCGATCGCCCGTAGATGGAGAGAGATACCAACGCCCCACCCACTAAGCGGCCCACTCGCTTGTCTGTTTGATGGATGGATGGATGGAATCATTCGATGGGTGATGAGTGGCAGGGGAGCAGGTGCCGACGCCCCTGGCTGGGTGGCTGGCTTTTGTACGTACACACATCCTGCACATGCACACACAACGAACGGCTGACTGACTGACTGACTGACTCGTCACTCCCTCCCCGATCTGTCTAGTCTATCTGCCTATATATCACGTCACGTGTACATGTATACATGTGCCCATGTGTTTGTTGATGTATGTCCGTGTGTGATGGTGATGTTGATGGTGGGTCAGCGGGGGGTGTTTCCATATCGCTCTCAGCGCGGCCGGTCGGCCGGTCGGCCGCGTGACGGAGGATCGTGCTGCCCACATGCGTGGTGAAGTAAGTGGATAAATGAGTGATGAGTGATGTCATGACATACGTACCTCGTATATCAGTCAGTCTCCTGTCTGTCTGTCTGTCTGATTGAATGCATCGCAGCGAGAGAGCCATTCATTCATTCATTCATCTGCACGTCACGTCCATGTGATGTGCGTGTGTGTTGGTCGGTCCTTATGTGGGTGTGGGTGTGCTGCCTTCTGATCCACCAGTCAATCTGTTGCATCTGTCTCATCTGTCTGTGTGTTTCCCACCACCACTCACTCACTCAGTCACTGGCTGGCTGACTGGCTGGCTGGCTGACTGTCTGCCTCTCTCAATCGACATGGAGGGCGCGGCGCGGCGCCGCACTGTTTCCTTCCACCCCGTCTGTCTGTCTGTCTGTCTGTCTCTTTGCCTTTGCGTGTGTGCGCGCACTCATGACGTGTGTGTTTTCTATCTGTATGGGTATGAATCGGTGGGAGGGTTCTTTTAAGCAGTGGATGGCGCGGAATCGAATTGCCGGACGTATCTATGGCAATTTCTCTGCTGTCTGCCTGATTCTGTTGTGTTGCATTCTCGTGCTCTCTCTCTCGGTCCCTCTCTCTTTCGGTGCGTGTGTGCTTCGGTGTGGTGTCTTTGGTGCCATGATTCTCATGCTTTGTCTCTCTCTCTCTCTCTGCTAATGTGCCGTAGATGACTGACTGCCTTTCGTTTTGTTTTGTGGTGCTCTGCCTGCGTCGACATACTCTTTTTCTTCCCACACTCAGTCTTTTTGTCTTTCCCACCCTGAAAAAGCCAGCCACATGCACTCGGACCGATGCTGACGTGCACGTGCCTGCCTCCATGGATTGGATGATGATTGGCTACCTCCCATGCCTCCATGCAGATGTCACTGACTGACTGACTGACTGGTTGGTTCTGACTGACACGAGTGAACCGGATGACAAAGTTGGGTTGGATGTGTATGGATGCGGCAGATAGACAGAGGAGGAGGCAAGAGATACATACACACATACATGATGCAGATCCAAGAACAGGGGTGGGGTGGGTGGTTTCAATCCCCACTGAGTCCCGGATCCTCGCTGCCACTATCTCACGGTGCATTCGGTGATGAAAGGCACTGCCCTGATTGATTGAGCCTTGACGCGTGCACTCCCTCACTCACTCACTCACTGAGACATAGTGTGATGCACTCACTGCACGCCTCGGAACAGACACACACACACACACACAGAGCAAACAGGACGATGAGTGCATGCATCCGCCTCTGCCTGTCTGCCTATCTATCTGTCAAGACGATCGAGTGTTTGTGAATGAATGACGCATGCGCGAGGTTTGCCTCATCTCTCCCTCCGTCTGTCCCTCCGTCTTCTCTGCTGCTGCAGCCGCTGTACTCTATATATGGTGGGTGGTCACGGTGGTGGCTGTCGGTGAGGAGGGGAGGGAAGCGGGCCTGTCGGTCCGTCCCTCCAGGTCCACAGGGGCCCTTCCGATCCACCGGCCAGCCACACACCCACACACCCACCCTTATGTATGTGTGTGTGTGTGTGTATACTTAGGTAGGGTACATACGTACGTACATAGCTCCACACACACTGACTCACATACACAACTACCTGCCTACCGACGTGATTGACGCCCTCCATGAACCACTGCGCTGGGCCGCCTGACCGACAAACAGCACTAACTGAATGGATGGATGGAATCAACCAAGCGATGAATGCCTCGCTGCGTCCCTTTCTTGACTGCGCGCGCTGTGGTTGACGCAACGTGGCTCAGCGAAGCGTCAGGCACAGCTCACGTAGACGAACGAGGGACGCAGGAGGCATTGACACTTCGCTTTGTCTTTCTCTTCCTCGCGAAT
Organism: Vitrella brassicaformis; assembly: GCA_001179505.1. Taxonomy (NCBI): domain Eukaryota; family Vitrellaceae; genus Vitrella; species Vitrella brassicaformis. The sequence continues at coordinate 69,579 of CDMY01000104.1, forward strand.
GAATGAATGAATGGATGCATGAGTGGTCGGCCGGCTGCTTGATGTCCAACTTAGTGATAAGCGGTCGGGTGTCGATGCCGACGTCTCCACGCCCACAGACAGCCAGTTTTTTACCTGGCTGTTTGTGTGGGGGCGTTGACGCGGATGTGTCGTGTCCCGCATGGGTGTCAGCTTGTGGGGGATGGGCGGCAGGGGGTCTGTATGGGTCTGTGTGTGTGTGTGTGAATGAATGAATGAGTGTGTGAGATCAGATGTGTGTATGTATGTAAGTCACTGCTACGTATTTTTCTGACCTATCTGGTGCACCACACCCATCCGAGAGAGCGTTCCTTTCTATGTATATCTGGCTGGCTGTCTGCCTGTCTGTCTGGCCGGGCGAGTGACTGGGGGAGGGAGGGGGACCACACAGGGAGGGAGGGGGACCATCACAACACACGGGCTCGCTCCTCATTTTTGAACACACCACCGAAGAGGTGCCTTTCTCCTTTCCGAGCACCTAGAGACAGACAGACACACCACAACGAGGGGGCGGGGAAGTGAGTCAACCACACATGTGCGTACGGTACGTACGGGTTTTAAATCATGGGCAGGGCTTGCTCTTATTGCTGATGCGGTCGCTGCGTGCTGTCTGGCTGACTGACTGTCGGGGGGGGGGCGAGAGTTCTGCTTGTTGTCCTCTATGCTTGCGTACATTCCCGGTTTGCTGTCGGTCGGTCGGTCGGTCGTTTGATGCGGTTTGATGCTGCACACTCGCCTCCACGCCTTCATTCTTCCAATCTCGCCATGCCATGCCATGCCATCCCACTCGTACATGTGCGTGTATCCCTCTCTTTCTATCTGCCCCGTTGGTCGATGTCCGTACTTGCTGACTGACATGTTTGGTGGGTGCTGACTGTCGGTCGCTCGGTCGGTCGGTCGCCGGATACTTTCTCCGTTCGTCGTATATCTGTCTGTCTGTGTGTCTGGAGAGAGATAAGGCAACGCAACACGACTGACTCATAACGAGAGTATGGATTTTCCCGGACCCATACACTACACAAACACTTATGACTTTGTGTGTATCCATCTCTGCAACCTGGATTGGATGCCTGTGTGGTCGACAGAGCGCGATCGAGTGACGTTTTTCCCGGAGTGAGTGGAGAGGGGAGGGGGGACGGGTGAACGCATGATGCCGGGCTCATGTCTCTCCTTCTTCGCTCCCTTTCCCAATTTTAGCCTACAGGTAGGACTTTTTCCTCCGCGCGTCCGTCACCCACTTTTCCTTCCCTCGCCGGCCCCCCCTTTATGCCTTTTGTGGCTCACTTGCCGACTCACTCCTTCACTCACCGAGGGGAGGTTTGTCCTCCCCATGCACTCATTCCCTGTCGCCCCAGCAATGTCCTGGCGTTTGTTCGTGGATGGATGGATGAATGGATTGTGCGTGTCGGTCGTGTCGTGTCGTGTCGTGTCGTGTCGTGTCTGGGAGGGGCGTCTTCGTCTTGTCCTGTCTCGTGCGTGCATACAGTTTCGTGGCTGTCTCGGTGGGACGTTGGCGGTCGATCGACTGACTGACTGACGGACGGACGGACGGACGGGTGAATTGGATTGAATTGAATTGGATTGGCTTGGCAAGGCAGGCGGGCGGGCTGGCTCGAAGCGCATTCTGCTTTTTCCGGCCTCATCGACGGTTCGGTTCGTCGGGTCTCATGATGACCGACCAACCGGCCGCCAGATCTGGCCATGGTCACCATTTTTGAGTTGACATCAAGGAATGCGGCGTTCGAGGGCCTGCATTGCATGCCGGCATGCGGGACACGAGTGGAGACGGGGAGAGAAGTGGGGAAAAGGAAGTCGGTCGACAATACTTGATGGGCTTGTTTTCTGACTGTTTTCTGACTGGTCTTTTGTTGGTTGTCTGCCTGCCTGCCTGCGTGACCGATCAAGAGAGATGAGGTGAGAGAGTGTGACGAGATGAGAGGGGCAGAGAGCGATTGTGAGTGATTGAACCTGATTGACGAGAACAATGCGGGTGTCCTGTCGCGTGACGGTACTCGAGATGACCTTGTCTTGCTGCCGGGGGGTTCGTCTGTGCCGTCCCGGCTCTTCACGCAAGATAGCACACTGGTACGGCCGTGTGTTGATCTGACGTGGAGTGCAGGGTGGGCACATGGGCGCACACGCCCCAGCAAGTGAGGCTGAGAAGAGACGTGTCAGTGTACGCTGATTGAAAGACTCTATTTGCTTTTAAGACTATGTGGATGCGTCCGTACATGCACCATCAACACATTACACGTCATCATACAGTGAGTACGCAATCGTGTGTGTGACTGTTTGTCTCGCTTCCAACACGTATACACAACAAATGTGTGAAACACCCCCCACTAATATTAAACTCTACCACATAGACGCACACCCTCCCTACCATCACACACTCAACTCCTCTCCTTCACACCCTCCTCCCTGTCTGACGTACCCAAAGCAAGCCAACAGAGAGCCTCTTTCCTGCCTGTCTCTCCCTGCACCCACACCCCCAAGGCTGACTCGCCGGCTGGCTGCCCTCTGTGTCGGTCGGCCGAAGGAGTGCCAATCAACCTTTCCTCGTGCTGCGTCGACGCTGCTTCGTCTTCATGGGCGGTGCCTCGAACGCCAAAAAATCCTCAGCAGCTTGCGAGTCATCCCATGCCACGCGCAACGGGATGGGTATGGCCTCCAACACCTCCTCACCCACACGCAGAGGCAGCCGCCTCCCCACCATGATGTCGTCGCTCGTCGTTTCAGGTTCAGGCTGCCGCTCGCTGGCCTGCATGACGGTCTCCAGGTACTGCAGCCTGGCTCTTTGCTCAGCCTGCCTCCGGATCATTTTCCGCTGCTCCTGCTGGAAGAGTGCGTCAGCCTCGCTGTCTCGCGTGCTGTTGGAGCGCGTGCGCTCCGCCTGGCGCAAAGGCACACTTTTGCTCTCAACCTGAAGACCAACACACACCCACGTGCGTGTCTCGCGCGCGCGCGTGTGTGTGGTTGGGCTACCTTGTCAGCACATGGAGGCTCCGCGACTTCATCCATGGACGGGAAGGACGGCAGCTTCTCATCAGCATAGATTGCACTGGTCGCCCGGTCCACCCGTCGCGATGCATCAGGGGGCCGCTCCGCATCATCCACAGCCCTCCCTACTCCTTCATGGACCTCAGCAATTTGCTCCTCAGCAATTTGCTGTTGTTGTGCCTCAGCAATTTGCTCCTGCAGCTTCTGCACTTGGTTCTGCAGTGTGTCTATCGTCTGCACGGCCATGGCGTTCTGCGAATACAGATCTTGAATCGCCAGACAGAAAGGAGGGGATGGACACGTTTTGTCAGTGTTATACGGCCGTATACGCACCCGAATGGTGGCCTCGGCTGTCTGTGAGTCCACGGTGAATGCCTGCAGCTGTTTGTGTGCATCAGACAGGGCTCTCTCCCTCTCCGACGACACCTCCTACATACATGCATACATACACACATATATCAGCACCCAGAATCACCCGTCCGTCACTTGTCTGCGTGCATGCCCCATCCATCCCCCTACCTTGACGTGTTTCAGATCTTCGGTCAGTTGTGATATTTCTCTCTCGTGTTCTGCCTCGTGAGACTCCTGCTGGTGTCTCTCGTCTGCAAGAGCCTTCTCGAGGGCTTTCTTGTCCTTGTCGTGCTGGGCATCCCTCTCCTCGGTTTTCTTGACGGCCTCATGTGCCTCTTCCAGCTGCTGTCGTGTCTCGGCTAGCTGAACCTGCAACAAAGGAAACAGAGATGCGTAATGAGCAGCAGTAAGAAAAAGAAATGCCTGCACCATTAGCGCTGCAGTCTCAGCATTCTTCCCACTGAGCTCTCCCGCCGCTGCTCTACTTGCGAACTCCCTCTCTTCCACCAGAGAAGCTATCTGTGCCTCAGCTTGCTTGAATCTAACTAAGAGGTCTTCACGGTCTGTAGTCAACCTCCTTTTCTCTTCCTCAAGTTGGGCGGCTTTGTTTTCCAAGGATGCGATCTGTCGCTTCAATTCAGCCATGTCTCCTTCCGCCGCACTTGCCATTCTCCTCTGGTCTTTTTCCAGTTCTTGCATCCGCCCTTGCCACCCTCTCTCAAGGCGTCTCTTCTCCTCTGCATGCTGAGCGTCTGCATGCTGAGCGTCCTCCCCTTGGAGAGCTTCCTTCCATTGGGCCTTTTCCCGCTCATACAGTGCCTCCTTTGCAGATGATGTCCTGGTCAGCTCTTCCAGTTTCGATGCCAATGTCTTGTCTTTGGCTGTGATATCCCTCTGCAGGTGAGCCACTGTGTCTGAGAGACGGGCGTTTTCTTCTCGTTGGTGTTCCTGCATTTCCTGGTGCGATGCTGTGGCCTGCTCCAAAGCACGGTCCGCCTTTGCCAGGGCTTCCCGGGTTGTCTCTTCTTTCTTCTTGATAGCCTCTAGCTCGCCGCAAAGCGACGTCTGAATCCGCTTCAGCCGTGCATTTGTCTCGGTAGCCTCTGAAAGCTCCTTGAGTTTTTCCGCGACCTCTCTCTCAAGCGTTGTCACCATAGAGGCCTGCCCCACCATTTCGCTGTGGCACTGCTGCAGTGTAGCCTCGAGTATGCTGATGTTCTGGATGGCGACGGAACCCCTGTCGGTCTCTTCCTTAGTAGCCGCAAGCTCACCCCTCAGCACCGCCATATCGTCCTTCAAGCGCTCATGGAGGGCCTTCAGCGCATGATGGGCATCTCTCTCCCCCTGCAGGCAGGCTTTTGTCATGTCCAGTTGATGCTGCAGCTCTGGAAGCGCATTCACGCGACCTCGATGAGTGGTTTGCTTCTGAGTCGTGTTCTCCTGTTGGCGGAAGTCTTCCTCGAGGGAGGCCAGTGTCTGCTTCCATCGCCGCTCTTTCGCGTCGTTCTGTTGTCTTGTCGCCTTGTATTGAGAGCCCAACTGGATGTACTCGCGCCGGATATTGTTTGCCTCCTGAGTCTTCTCGATGAGGGCCTGTGTCTTCTCTAGCAGGCTGTCCTCCAGCTGGTCACACTTGGTATACGATGCCGAGAGCTCGTCCTTCAGCTGACGACTAGCCTCGACGAGGTCATTTTCATCCGACTCATTGGCCATTTGAATCCTCCCATCCATAGCATTGCCGTCCTCCTCAGCCTGCCGTCTTGCGATTCGTCCTGGCGTCCCCGAAGAAGGAAGAGTCTTGGAGCGTCGCTGCTGATACTCCTCCTTGGCTGCTGCAGAGGATAGCTGCTGTTGCAGCATTGCAATCTGCCGTGTCTGCTGCCGTACAAGCGCATCTGACGACCGAAGAACACGGTGAAGCTGCCGGTTCTGTGTCTGCAAGTCCGGTATGTGGGCAGAGGGGGCCGGAGAGAACAGAGATGCAGGTACAGCGGCGGAAGTGTTGGAGGTATCCATGCTTTGAGGATGCCGATCCTAGGAGGGTTCAAAAGGCACCCGAGCGTCCAAAGAAAGGTTCATTCAGCCTGCAACCTGCGTGTTTTGCGAGCTTGAAACCTTCCATATTTCTTGGAGGTTTGTGACGTCAACACCGACAGTCTGGTTAAACAGACTAACCAACCAACCAACACCGGATAAACCCGCTGGAACAGCTGATTTGACGACTGCTGCCGACTCAGTCCCCCACCGATGGCCTTCTGATCTTATCGGCTGAGCATCATGATTCGGAGGCCGCTGCAGCGTCTGCCCTGGCCGTTTCCCCCTCCCACCACCTGCCGGCGCGCCCTGCACACGAGTGCGAGTCGTCACCAGGTCAAGGCGCTTAACAGCACGGTGGATATGAATGAGTTCCGCTTCCGCGATGATCCTGACGTCGTGGATTGTGTGCGCGACGCGAAAGCCAGCGACCACTGGGGCCGGCCGTACAAGAACCGTCAGAAGGAGGTCCAGGAGCTGGATGAGGCCATCGAGCTGCTCAAGAAGATGCCAGACCGGGCGCAGCGGCTGCACTTCCACAACTCGTGGGAGAAGACCATGCGTGCGCTCCGCAACAAGCTCTTCTTCAGCGTGGCCGCACTCAGCAGCCGCAATAACAAGGACGAGGTCTTCCTCAACTTCGGCTACTCCCCGCCTGTGCCCGACCGCAAGATGCAGGAGACCTCTCACAAGGCGTACAAGGCCACCAAGGCTCGCTACGGCGCCCAGCTGTACCACCGCTGCTGCACGGCCATGAACCCGGCGTACGTCGAGGCCGTCAAGCGTGGCGACAAGCGGGCAAGCTCTCTGCCCAAGACCATTTCGCTCGTCAAGAACAAGCGTGTTCTGGATGTGGGCTGCTTCAAGGGCGGCGGAGCCCACTACATGCTCAAGCACCTCGGCGCACGGAGCGTCCTGGGCGTCGACTTCTCGCGCACGTGCATCCAGTTCTGCAAAGAGCAGTACAAGGGCGAACCCAACCTGGAGTGGTTCTGCGCCGACGCCCTCCGGATCAACGACCTCCTGCCGCCCTACTCGTTCGACGTCATCACCTGCATCCAGACGGCAAGACACCTCTGCGACGCCGCCTACTTTTTCCAAGTCGTGCACGACCTGCTCAAGAAGAACGGGCTCTTCATTCTGGCCGACAAGTGGTTCGACGAGCAGCTGACCGAGGAGGAAAGGGACCCCGATGACGACGTCGATGAGTACCTGAACCTTAAAAGGCACCTGCTGACCGTCGGACTCAAACCACAGGTAAGTCGCTGGGCCGACGTCCACATGTACTGTACTCATCTGTCTGTCTGTCTGTCTGTGTCTGACGACGGACGGTTGCAATGCAGGTGCGTGAGGATTTGACGGACGGTTTCGCCAAGTCGTTCATCGAGAGATGGGGTCGGATGCCGAGTGTGGACGAGCGGTACATCCTGGTGCGGGCGCGGCGGTGGAAGGACCCGGTGGTGCCGCACCTGCTGATGGAGACGATCGGCTCCAGCGGGGCCGAGGCCCTCATGTTCCCCACGGCCAAGGGCCTCAAGGAGTGGCACGAAAGACAGAGGTGGCGCGAGGAGGCCGACCCGCACGACGTCGCCCTGCTCTGGAAGGAGGAGACCACGGACAAGGACAAACTCCGGGTCAAGCCGGGCCAAAGGGAAGACCTCACACGATTGTAGCTACAAGAATGGTGCCGTGTGCGGTGGATGGGATGGGTGGATGGGTGTGTGTTAAGGAGGGAGGGAGGGAGAGCTTTGATGGATGGTCAGTTTGAGTTGGCCTAGTAGGGGAGAGGCATCAGAGACGGAGGAAGTAGTGACGGCGGTCGGTCAATCGAGACAGACATTTATTTGTGCACTCATGAATTCAGTTCAAGTGATGGTGGACGAATCTTTGAGGGGTGTCTAAACGGCCATCACACGCAATGTGTGCACACGTCTGTCGTGTCGATTCGTGCCGTGGCCTTGACCTGGTGCACCGCTCAGTTGAAGTAAACCGAACGGTGCGACCAGTCAGAGATGTGCACAATCGTCACGAGGGATGCGGCACAGCATCTAGCATGAACAAAAGCATCGATTCGTCCTTTCCGCAACGCCATCCATGAGTGTGGAGGGCAACTGCTCACCCATCACTGTTTCTTAAACCCTCAGAGGACATCGACAGACCCGCCCATCCATCCATCCACCCATCCATCCATCCATCCACCATGCATCAGCCAATGGTCTTGATGTCTTTGTCATAGTCATTGTAGTGATGCTCAGCGCTGTCACGTAAACCTGCATACAGACACGCAGGGGAATCACACTCACATCTATCGTCCCCCC
>CDMY01000104.1:77599-126929 GCA_001179505.1 Vitrella brassicaformis
CCCCCCCCCCCCCCCCCTTTCGCCCCCCTCACTGACCGGCTCGCTTGGCGTCTTTGATTGCGCTTCTGACCGAGTCGTTTTCCTTGAGGTGGGCCACGGAGTCGATCTTGGCCTCGTACAGACGCTCCTTGTCTGATGACATCGTGATGCAACGAGTGGGATGTGTGTGATGTGATATGGTGTGTGTGTTGTGTCCGTGTGTCCATGTGCACCAACCAGGATAGATGTCGATGCGGACGATCTGACCCTTGTCGGCCTCGTACAGGATCACACGCCCCTCCTACACCCACACACAGACACACACAGGGCAGGGCAGGGCAGGACAGCAGACACGTGCAGCATAAGATGGTTGAAGGCGTCCGTGGCGTGTCATGTATGCCACACCGCACCGTTCGCCCCTCGTCGGTCTGCTTCTCCACATCGAGGCAGAAAGTGTGACTCTGATCGATGCGACCAACACACACACACACACGACACACAACAAACCACACACCAGATAGGCATGGCACCGCCTCACTGGTATACTGCATCACATTTATCTCTGTCTTGGCTTTGTACGTACCGGCGTGTCTTCCATATAGAGGCGCTTCTTGGTCTCAATGCGGTCGGGGCCGTCCAAGAAATACCTGACACAGAAATAGAAAGACAGACAGACAGATGGGTGGATGGATGGATGGATGGATGGACCACACACCACAGCCGTATGCTGGGAGCGGGTTCCTGCCTACCGCTCTCTGTAGCTGTCGAATGAGAGCTCCTTGCCGTCCTTGCGTGTGCCAGACAGCGACTCCTGTCCGGCACATCGACACACACGCCATGCCATGCGCACACGTCAGTCAGTCAAGCGGGCAGGCAGTGAGGGATAGGTGGGTGGCTGCCGCGCTCACCGATAGGACGAACTTGAGTCGGTCATCTTTTTCTCTCTCGCCCCGAGGCATGTTGCGCAGCTCGTTCAACCTGACCCATGCATGATGCACAGACAGTCAACATGATCAACCCACGCTGACTTATTCTCACTGCACGTCTTCCCCCCTCCCCCCCTCCCTCACCTGTCGACGAGCACCGCAGCACTGGTGTTCGTGTCGGGGGCGGGCGCCCCCTCGTCAGCCGCAGCAGCTGGCCGCTCTCGCGCGCTGCCGTTGTTGCGTGCCTTTCGGTCGTCCTCATCTGACGGATACGTGTAGGGTGAGTGGATGTGGTGTGTGGAGTATGCAATGCATGTACCTACCTACCTTTGGTGTCATTGTATCGCCCTCTGCGGTCGGCCCGGCCGTCATCACGATCACGGTCATCTCGGTCTCGCTTTCGGCGCCTGTCCCTGTCGTCGTCTCGGTCGCGGTCGTCGCCACGATACCTGCAGGCATCGGAGCCAAGATGCAGCAGACATGCCTCTCTCTTCCATCCACAACCGCCAGTGTGTGTGCCGGTTGTCACCTTTTGCGATCTCTGTCGTCATCGTCCCTGAAAACCCCCACACACACAGAGTAGCACACGGCTGGCTGATGGCACACATGAGCCTAGGCTAAGCCATTGCATACTCACCTATCCCGCCTCCGTTCTCTGTCGTCGTCTTCGTCCTTTGGTGTGTATTTTCGCCGGCGGCCCTCGTAGGGATCGTGGTCGTCCTCCTCACGCTCCTATGCGCCACACACAGCACACACCAGCCAGCCAGCCAACATCACAATGCCGCTTGCACATCCATCGTCTGTCGGCATGGGTGGCTGCGTACCCTTCGTCTGTCGCGGTATCGCTCCTCGGAGTTTTCACGATAGCGATCCCTGTCCTTATCCCGCCTGTGGGGATGGCACACACACACACACACACACACAGAGGGCAGGCGAGGACGCTGTGGTGGTTTGTTGGCTGTCTGTTAGGTTACGTACCGCCCTCTGTCCCTGTCACGATCTGAATGAACCAGAGGAATAAAACGAGAAGAAAGAGGCCGTGTGTATGCTCCGCTGTGTCTGTCCATGGAGAATGCGATGCCTCACCTCGGTCGCGGTCGCGGTCTCTCTCGCCCCTGTCCTTGTCCCTGTCACGACTGTACATCACACAGACACACACATTCTCTCATTCTCTCATTGAGAAGACAACAGAGCAGGAGTGTATGTATCATCCATCCATGGCATGGATGGATGAATGGGATGCTATGCATGATGGACGTGACGGACGTACCGTCCCCGGTCTCTGTCGCCTTTGTTTTTGTCCCGGGAACGGCTTCTGTCGTCACGATCACGACGACGGTCACGGTCACGGTCGCTGATCAGATCCATGCACACACACAAGGCAGACACCATGGCAGGCACATGTGATGTGATACACACAAGGCAGGCAGACCGCATGTGATGTGTCCTTCCCTCCCTTCCGCCCCACCGATCTCTATCTCTGTTGCGGTCCCGCCTGTCGTCCTCGCCCCTCTCCCTCCCCCCTCGCCGCTTCTCATCCCTCTCCTCAACCACCACACCATTCGCACCCCCACGCTGCTCACGGCCACCGCTCCCACCGCTCGCACCGCTCATTACAGGCGGCTTCATGATCACCCCTGGAGGCATCCCGCCACCGCCCTGCCCGCCCTGTCGGCCGTCCTGTTGCGGCATTGCATTCGTCGGCACCGGTGGTTTGGCGGTGAAGGATATGGCGGACATTCCTGGGATGGTGGGGTGGAAGGGCACTGCCTGTGGCGGCTCCTCGGGAGGCTGGATGGGAGATGGCATGGTGGGCATCGGGGCGGCAGCGGGAGCAGCGCCACCGCCACTGCCGCCGCCTGCGGCCTCCTGCTGTTTCTTCATCCATGCCGGGAGGACGGCGGCTCTGCCGCGGCCGCCGGGACCCAACATGACTGACCCACAACCGACTCGCTCACCGACCCGCACTCGACTCGCAAAGCGAATGCTCACACCTGTGAGTTGGCAACACAGCAGAGAGGAAGGCAGGGGATGTTGTGTGTCTCATCTTGGTGAGTGATGCCACAGATCAAGGGCAAGAACAAATGTTGCATAATGTGCTGTGCTGTGTGCATCCCTTCTTTCTTCTCCCGTTCATGCATCGAGTGTGGCAGCTGTGCCTTACCTCCACTTGAGGATTGATGTCGAAACTGACAGAGATCCTCCAGGTCAAGCTCGCAACTCCGTGAAACTGCTCGCCTTCCTCCAAAGATCCTTCCTCCTCCCCCCCTTCTTTCCATCCACCGTGAGGAGGCATGATTTGTGTGGAGATCCCCACCGAACAAGCAGATCCACCTGAGGACCAATAGCAGTACCAGATGAGCCCGCTCTATTCATCAACGCAGCAGCTGCGGAGCGGTGCCTGTGTTGTGCTTGCTGCGGCAATGTTGACGTCCTTTATCCACGCGTCAAAAATGCCGTCAGCTGCAGCGCCTACAGTCTCCCGCAGCAGCAGGGGCACTAAGCTTGCGTGTCTGCCCGGCGGTACACAGGCAGGGAGTGCGGCAAAGGTGGTGTTGGGCCTGTTCGGACGCCAGCCGTCATCTGCGGCTGCAGGTATGGATGCATTCACATACACACACACACACGACACACACAGCTTAATTGCCTCTCTGTCGCTCTATGTGCAGCGTTGTCAGCTCTTCAAGTCTGTTCAGCAGGCGCCTCTTTCTGCCTCACTGTCACCGCCTCGCAGCACCTGCAAAGATCCATCAACGTATCAACGCGCCTGCCGCTGATCGCTTCGCTGGCAGGCCTCCTCACCGCGGCAGCCGCCGCCGCGAGCGCATCGCTCTCCGCTCAGATGGTGCAGTCTCTCATGGCCTCCCGTCAGCCTCTCTTGCACGTGCTGTGCAACACGCAATGGACATTTGTGCGGCGCGACGTGATGATCGGACTCAGCCTCTTTCTCCTGATGGGAGGCAGGTCCGTGTGCTGTGCAGGTGCTGCATGTGTCTGTGTCTGTGTCACCCACCTGCCTGCGTGTCTGTCAGGCTGCAGTCTCTCTGTCCGAGTTCCCTGCTCTCCCCAGGTGTGTATGCGCAGCCTGGCGGCCTCGGCTCACTGCCCGCGACAATGGAGTACGCGTCGCCTCGCGAGCGGAGCGTCATTCAGCGGTTAGGGAGGATCTACGGCTGCCACACATGCGGCACCAGGAGAGGCCCTTTCAACGCCGACCACCAGCCGCCTAGGAGCGTCGTACGGCAGAGGATACGGAGTATGGGTGAGAGCCCGGCGGACCGTCGGCTGCGGACGGCGGCTGTGCGGCCATCGACAACCCCCATGGCGACGCCCCTCCCTCCCCGCACCTTCCCCGAGCCGTCTGCGCCACCGATGCCCAGCGAGCCGGAGGCAGAACCAGAACCACCAACCAAAGTGCCCAAACGACGTGAGGACACTGTGGTGACAGACAGACAGACGTGTTTGATGTTTGACTTTGGGTGACTTTGACTTTGTTCGCCACTCATTGCAGGTCGGTCGTTTGTGGTACGTCGTGCGTCGCCGTGGCAGTGGCTGAGTGGGCGGCGGCTGAGGCAGCGTTTCTACCCCCAGTGCGAGGCGTGCAGCGAAAGGCAGGCACGCGCCTGTGCCGCTGACGACCCTTAGTGAGTCACGGCACTATTGATTGAGTCACTCACTGCATCAGGCTGTAGATCCATCCATGTGTGAATGCATATGTGTGTTTGATGGTTCATTCAGTGGTCGGGCTTATTTGGTTGTGCCTGGCGGGTTGAAGGCATTGCGGAGGCATCATTTGGCGGGTGCTGCTCTGGTGTGGATCAGACTGCTGGTCGAGGTGTACTCGCACACGTGATCCGTGTGTCTGCGTCTGTGTGTCAAGCCACACGTATACATCTGTATCATATCATATGTGCATGCGAGGCCGTTTGATCATCGAATGAGTGACTCTCATTGAGTCACATGTACATGTGCAAGCACACGAGTGCCGCGTTGTCTCATATGACATATCATTAGAGACTCGCGCGGAAGTTTACAGCCTACTGGTCTAAGCTCGCAGACGCCAACAGCAGCCGTCCCCCTTTCTCAAACAGTTTCGTTCGCCAAATGAAGCTCACAGTGGTGGTGTTTGCGCTGCTCGCCATCGGCAGCATTCATGCGCTGACCACCAGGGACCGACCAGGTCAGTCAGCCGGATCTGTAGATCTGTTGATTCACCTGCAGGAGCACACAGACAGTCAGTCAGACAGATGTGCTCGCTTCTGCATCTTTCACTCTCTGTGTCTGATTCAATGACTGGCTGCAGCTTTCGTAACATCGCCGTTGGCCCCTTCACTGCTCCGCAATGGTCGCACACACCTGCTGTCGAGCCGTCCGGCAAGGGCAACGACGGCTGCATGGTCGATGCTCGACACCGAGGCTCTCGCGAAGGCAGCCGATGAGTCGAGGGGCTTGTCCATGGATGCCATCACAGCAGCGAAATCGGGTAGGATGCGGTGTGGTGTGCATGGTCTGTCAGTCAAACGTTTTTGAGTAGATAAATGTATGTGTGTGTATTCATATGCGACGTGTGTGTGTGTATGTAGGCCATCTTGGTCTGCCCCTTGGAGCAGCCGAGATCGGTAAGGAAGCAGAGAGAGAAGATGGGATGATAGGATACACAGACCTGGAGGGATGGATAGTTGAAGATCCATTCCATTGAGACTCTGCGCGTGTGTGTGTGTATCTGATTAGGTGCCGTGTTGTGGGGCTCTCAGATGCAGTACAACCCAGAGGACCCGCAGTGGATCAACAGAGACCGGTGCGGTGTTGCGCAGCATACGCACCCACCTGTATGTATCTCTGTGTGGGGGTGGCGGTGTGGTGTGGGGTGGTGTGCAGCTTTGTGCTTTCGGCTGGCCACGGGTCGATGTTTCTTTATGCATGGTAAGCTAAGCGGGAGAGAGAGGGAACGGCTGGAGGGAACCGATGGAAAGACAGAGATGGATGGATAAGACAGACGAGTACAGACACACACGCGTGTGTTGCGTTATGTTGTGTCGTGTGTAGGCTGCACATCAGTGGATATGACCTGCCGATTGAAGAGATCAAGAACTTCAGGCAATTCCACAGTGAGCTGAGCGAGCTGACACACACACGCAGCTCGAATCGAACACACAAGGGCATTCGCATGTGGAAGTAGGGACTGATGTGCTATGTGTGATGTATGTATGTGAGCAGGCATGACGCCCGGCCACCCCGAGTTCCCCTCCTCCGAGCACAACACACCTGGTAGGTATCGTATCGTCCACAGCACCACGCCACCTCTCACTCCGGGAGTCATGAATGTGTGAATCCACGTACGTATTGATGCAGGCGTTGAGAGCACCACGGGCCCGCTCGGCCAGGGCGTCGCCAACAGCGTCGGAATGGCCGCTGCCGCAAAGTATCACACCACACGCCCATGGGTCGACAGGTTCCTTTATTCTCTCTCTGTGTGCGTGTGCCTACGCGTAGGATGGCCGCAGCGCGTTTCAACACTGATGCGCACAAGATCTTCGACCACCACATCATCTGTCTGTGCGGCGACGGCTGCATGCAGGAGGGCGTGGCGCACGAGGCCGCCGCCATGGCAGGACACGAGGGGTTCGACAACCTCATCGTCCTGTACGACGCAAACGGTACATCACACCATCGTTCGCACGCACGCCATTCCTGACTCGTCCGTGCCGTGTGTGTGTGTGTGTGTGTGTAGATGTGACGCTTGACAAGATGGCCGACTACACCCAGAGTGAAGACGTATGTATGGACACACAACACAACACAACACACGTCAAGTATGACTGTGCCCGCATTTCATTTGTGGGACGTTTAATTTTCGTATATGCAGGTGGGCAAGAGGTTTGAGAGTCTCGGATGGGACGTCGTCACGCTCACAGACGGTACGCACACGCAGGCCTGCACGTGTGCAGTGAGTGAATGGACCCATTGGTTTATTGCTGTCTGTCTGTCTGTCTGAATACCTCGACAACAAAACGAACGCAGGTCACGATATGGTGGCGATCGACAAGGCCATCGGCGATGCCAAAGCCAACGACAATGGCAAACCCAAACTCATCATCGTACGCACACACACAGACGCACACACACATGCGGGCACACACACGTCTGTGTGTGTCTGTTTGCCTGCTGCAGTGCAAGACGGTCATCGGCAAGGGCATTCCTGAGGTTGCCGGCACACAGGCTGGTGAGTCCTGTAGACTAGACACACACCCACGGGTTCACACGACACTCCCACACCGATGTATGGTATGGGCATGTGTTTGTTCAGCTCACGGGGAGGCGGGCGTCCAGTACACGACCGAGGCGCGAAAGGCACTCGGACTGCCCGACGAACTCTTCTACGTCTCGGAAGACACCAAGGTAACTGACCTAGCCTGACCCACAGATGCGACACACATGCATGATCTCGTGTGTGTGTGTGTGTGTGTGTGCAGGCGATGTTCGCCAAGCGCAAGGAGGAGCTCAAGGCCAAGTACAGCGAGTGGCAGACAACCTACGGGTACCCACACATGAAAGAAACACGTTTGTCCATCATCTGTCCATCCGCGAAATGCGACATTTATGAATGCAGCGAGTGGAAGGCCGCCAACCCCGAGCAGGCGACCCTCCTCGAGAATGCCGTCAACAAGAAATGGGGCACGTACGTCTGCACTCCCATACTCACTCCCCACCATGCACCCCCAACAAGTGTGTGTGTGTGTTGATGTCTATGCAGTGCTGATGAGATATTGGCCAAGATCCCCGAGTTCGATCAGACCAAGAACATCGCCACACGGATCGCCGGCAACGTCGTCCTCCAGCCTCTCGCCGATGCCGTGCCGCTCTACGTCAGCGGATCGGCCGATCTGCACGGATCGGTAAGCAAATAGACAAACATCCCGTAGACACAGGCATACGCAAGCGCGTTCCACACCTCTGTGTGTGTTTTGGTGTCTGTGTGTGTAGACAAAGAATCTGATCAACAACGGCGGCGACTTCGGCAAGACGGCCCCCAAGACCTACGCCGGCCGCAACCTCTACTTCGGCATCCGCGAGCACGCCATGGGCAGCATGATGAACGGATTCGCATACTACGGCATCTTCAGGATATCTGGTCAGCCCATCAGATCTATTGAGTTTGATGCGCGTGCAATCATGCCGCACAGCACAGCACATGTGTGTCTGTTTGCTTTGCGCTGTTGTAGGTGCGACGTTCCTGGTGTTTGCCGACTATATGAGGGCGCCTGTGCGGGTGGCAGCCCTTGCTGAGCTGCCCGTGGGATACATCTGGACGCACGACTCGATCGGTGTGGGCGAGGACGGACCCACACACCAGGTGCGCATGCGCACACGCAAGACACACACCGCGACCCTTGATGATATTCGTGTGTGTGTGTGTGAATGGTATACAGCCGGTTGAGGTTGTGAGCGGTCTGCGAGTGATCCCCAACCTCGATGTGATCCGACCGGCTGACCCCGAAGAGACCGCCGGTACGCTGGCCGTGGGGCCACACACACAGACGTGGCTGGATGGATGGATGGATGTGTGGGGGCATTTAGGTGCGTTTGCTGCGTCGATCGACCGTCTTGAGGGCCCCACTGCGCTCATCCTCACCAGACAAAACGTATCTATCGACGTGGCCACGCCACGCCCACTCTGCATGCACACACACATCCACATGTGAATGTGTTGATATATATGGTCTGTCTGCTGGCTAGGTGCGCACTCTCTCTGAGATCCCTGTCAACACAAGGAGGCAGGTACATAACAGAAGGACACACGTGTGGGCGACCGACCGACCATTTTACACACACACACCACGTCTGTCTGTTTGCCTGTGTGTCCATCGATCCGATCAGGGTGTGCTGAAGGGTGCCTACGTGGCCAAGCAGGAGACCGGCGACCTCGAGGGCATCATCATCGCAACAGGTACGTACACCCCAAACCACACGCCAGAGCCCTAGACACGTCAACCATCTCGCCATGTATCACGCAGGGTCCGAGGTGCAGCACGCCACGGCGGCTGCAGACACACTCGGTGGCGGCTGGCGCGTGGTCTCGATGCCCTGCATGGAGCGATTCGACAGACAGTCGGAGGACTACAAGGTACTGACGTACCTACTTAGAATACGCACACGCTTGTGGATGGTCGGTCGTATGTGTATGCCATCTGTGTGTGTGCGCTCAGGAGTCTGTGTTGCCGTCGTCATGCACCAACCGCATCGCCATCGAGGCGGGCGTCAGCGGACTCTGGTGCGTAGCACTCACTGCAGACACAGCAAAAAATACACACACGCATACACACTTTCTTTGTGCGGCTGTGCGTACGCTCGTGCGTGTGCAGGTACAAGTACGTGGGTCCGTCTGGCAAGATCATCGGCGTCGATCGCTTCGGCTTCTCAGCACCGGGAGACATCGTCATGAAGGTCCACACACACACACACACACACTCTCACACACGTGTGTGTGTGTGTGTGTGCAGGAGTTGGGCATGACGCCCGAGAACATCGTTGAGACCGCCAGCAAGAAGGTGCTCGTTGCGGCGTAAACAGACAGGCCGACAGACAGACCAGACCAGACATGCGATGCGTGGATCCCCCGGCATGCATATAATGCCCCAGACAGGACAGGTGTGAGAGAGATGAGAGACTTTACGCAATCTGGAACAGATAGGCGGCTGCAGCAAACAAACGTGTCTGTGTGTGGAGATGTGGGGGTCGGTCAAGTTTTTCCGTAGGCGTACTTCTTACCTTACACGTGGTGTGTGTGTGCGTGTTCTGTGTTGTGCTGGTTTTGCTTGTTTGCTTGCGCGTGAGAGAGATAGAGAGACAGCGGACTGACTCAGAGAGGGGGGGAGAGAGAGGTGTATATGGCGCAGTACGTGGGCATATTTGTGTGCGCATGCCTGGTGGATGTCAGTGACTGTGTTGTGAACGTATGGCGACTGATCTCGACTGGCCTGCCCTTGGTTGGTGCTCGGAGAGACAGACTGCTTTGAATCAAATACCCACACAGTGCCCAGACCACTGCAAGGGGGGAGGGCAAAGTAGCTGCATTTACGGGGGTCTCTAAAACTGAAGTTTGCAGAAAGGAAACGACATTTCCGCTTGTCGCATCGTCAAGAAACGAGAGAGAAGGCACGCCAGATCACCATCCTGCGACATCCATCCATCCATCAGCCATCATGGACGTCATCTTGACCATCCTCGGCGGCCTTATCGGCATCATCGGGGCTCTGCTCTGCGCCCTCATCGGCACCTTCTTGATCATCCTCGGCGCCCTCATCGGCGCCTTCTTGACCATCCTCGGCGCCCTCATCGGCGCCTTCTTGACCATCCTCGGCGCCCTCATCGGCGCCTTCTTGACCATCCGCCCTCATCGGCATCATCGGGGCTCTGCTCTGCGCCATCATCTACGTCATGGGAGTGACGCTGAACCTCCTCCTCACCATCTGCGAGGTGGCGGCATCGCTATCCGGCGAAGGCATCGCCATCGCCATCGGGACCGGGCTGGCCATCGCCTGCATCGGCTTCATGCTGAAGCTGAAGCGCAACGGTGCCAGCAGTGCAGCCGCGGCCCCTTCGCGCAGCCATCGCCGTGTGATGGCCGACGTGTGTGTGCGTAAGGAGCGGCGTGTGCCCGCGGCGAGAGAGGAAGAGTGCAACGACAACACCGAGGGGGGCTCATGTAAGCGCATCATGATGGATGCATTGCAATGCATGAATCTGTCTGTGTTGTGTGCAGGCCCCATCTGCGTCGGGGGGTTCAGAGGCGTGGCTATCAGACAATACCCGTGCTGCCTCAACAAGGTCCGTCCGTCCTCATGACACTATGCAATGCGTCCGTCCATGCGTGTGTAGTGGTGTTGTGTTGTGTGTGTCAGGTGTGCGCCCCCTGCTACAAGCGCATCCGGATTGAGCGGGACACCTGCCCCTTCTGCAATGTCAACCTGGACTTCCTCGACAGGAAGGCCCGCCTCTTCGTGGACCTCACACGGCCACTGCCGGGCGCATGATGAACTAACTCGACACAGAGGGAGGGAGGGAGGGAGGGAGGGAGAGGGACCAGACAAGAGGGTGTACACAGTCAGTGGCTGAGTGTGTGCTTTTGCTTTACGAACGCCTTAGGAGGCGCCTGACTTTCCGCTGCTTATTGATTGCCTGGCTTCCCTTGCTCTTTTGCTCTTCTGCTTTTCTGACGTTTTGATCCCAATCAAAGGACAACGCATGGACGTACTCAACCTCATCAGTGAAAGTCCCTCCCGATTTAGGTAGCCCCTGTTCGCCAGCACGTCAATGCACAATGGACACATGAAATGATGTAGCCCGAGTGTCTTTCCTGCCACTCGGTGACGCGACACGAGCTGAGCGAGTGCACTCCGCTCCCGTGACATCACCAAAAGCCATGAAAAAACCCCGGGCCACACACACCACACCGTTCAGCAGCACAACCATTATCCAGAACACGAGGACAACAGCCCCCTAGTCTCCCTCTCCCCAATTGTCCCCTTCCGCCTCTCTCCCTCCTCCCGTCGCGGCATCATGACCAGGCTCATCATACGGCACCCGATAAAACACCGCCCGATAGACCGGCTCGTTGTTGGCGATGCGGCCCTTCTCCCTCTCTGTCGCCACACCCAGGGGGTTCTGGTCGGGCTGCCCCTGCCAGTCGTCTGCTGCATGTGTGTCGACGAATGCGGGGTGGGCGTCGAAGAGCTGCCGCATCTCTACGGCCACCTCGAATATGTCCGACTGCAGGATGAGGCGACCCCCGACCACCAGATGGCGACCGATGATGTCCACCTATACGCACAGAGGGAGGGGACCGTGAGAGCATCTGTTTCTTCGGCATGCCCTTGTGTCCTTATATATATCTCTCTCACCAGCTGCTGGTTGACCATTCGCCGTTTGTGGTGCCTCTTCTTGAAGTGGGGGTCGGGGAACTGAATGGTCACGCACTCGACACCACCCCTCGCTCCTGCTGCCGGCTGCTCGACGGCGGTCTTGTCATTAGTGGTGCATTTGGGGTGTGTGGCGATGGATGGCGGGAGGGGGTGGGGTGAGGGGGGCGAGAATGCCTCGATGTCGGTGAGGATGCGATCGAGGTTCACATTGACGTTGCAGCCGATGAAATGGGCGTTCCTTTGACCTGTTCATGAATGAACGTATGAATGCACAGACGCACGGAGAGATGTGCTTCTGTCTGTCGGTGTGTTGTGTGCTGTGTCTTGTGTGCGTGAATACCTACCTGCTTTGTCGCGTTGGCTGATGGCGTGTTCGACCACCTTTGTCCTGATCTCCACCCCCAGGTAGTTGTGCGACGGATACTTCTCAGCCATCGCCATACAAAAGTGACCATACGCACTGCACAGACGAACAAACCACCACACACACACACATCATGCACATGTGGATGCCCGTGATCTCTCCCCATCTGCGTGCCCACCCACCTGCCCAGGTCGACATGCAACGGCAGCGACGGCTTCTCAAAGACCTTCTCGGGCCACCGGTCCTCCAGATCCACCGGCCGCTGATGGAACGGGCTGAACGGGTTCACGTGGTTGCGCGGCCGCCGGAACTTGCCGCGACTCCGCTTCCCGCCCTGACGGCCACTTGGCTGCCCGCCCTCCTCCATCTGCTCGTCGTCGTCATCCCCGTCCATCGAGTCGCTTTCGTCCTCTTCTTCGATGGTTTGTTGCTGTTGCTGGTCAGGAGCACGCTCCTTGGTGGCCACTTGCTGATCCATGGCGAGGCGGGCGGTCTTGAGAGGGGGCTGCTGCGTGGAGTCGTCTGATGCGGACATGCTGCTTGTGCTGCGCCTTGTGTGAGTCAGAGCTGGCGGATGAGGTGGAAGGAAAGCTGATGACGTGCGGATGACGATAGATGCAGCCAAGCGGGAAAAGGCGAAGATGAGCAAGAGGCTGGCATGCATCCGATGCAGCCACGGCTTCGTTCAGTCCGCGCCTGCAAGCTTAGCTTGCGAGCTTGGATCGGGCTTCCGCAGCGTTTCGTGGTTTTCCATTGCAGAAAGCACTGCAACGAGGAAAACACGTAGCACACTGCATCAACAGCACAGCCCTCAGCGGTTGACAGACGCAATGATGTCCGACGACCGGGCAAACGTCATTCTGCTCACCAAGCACAAATATGCGGCCTCGCCGGGACCTGGTGAGTGACAATCGGTCATGTCAACACACAGGGACACACAAACACACGGGCGCACGAATGCACGAGAATCGATTGTGCTCCATCTTTCCCTCTCCGTGGTTGGTTGTGTGCGTGTGTTTAGGTGACTATGATTTGTACGCACCTGGGATGCTGCTCAAGAAGACGGGGCCCACGATGAGAGCACGTACGTATGTCCATATGCAACCAGACGGGCAAATAATGCGGTCGCACATTTGCACGTGTGCAGCGAGGGGTGAGCTCTTCCCCGAGATGGTGGCGAGAAGGAGCTCAGCGGTGCTCGGGTAGCTAGTATGACGCACATTGCATTGCATGTATGCATTTATCCCATGACATGTGGGGATATCTGCAGGCCCGACTACAATGTGTGCGGGTCAATGCTCAAGAAGTCCCCATCCAAGCCGGTCGTCAGATACGAAACCGACACCATGCACACCACCAAAGAACGTAAGCACGTACATCAGACCCACACACACATCCGCCCACCCACACACACACACTCTTTTGGTGTGTATGTCTGGTACAGTGGTGAAGCAGCAGCAGGGCGGCGTGGGCACACCGGGGCCAGGGACATACGACCCCGTGCTGCCGCGTGTCGACCGCCGTGTGTGCCGCTCGCCATTCAAGGGGCCCACCAGGCTTGCTACACTCGACTACCGTACATATGAGCCACAGAGGCACACAAAGGGAGACGGAAACGTAAGTATGTCTGTGTCTGTTTGCGTGTCTTGGGGGCTGTGTGTAGGGCTGAAGGTGTCGCCGGCTGATGTGTCGTTGCTGGAGTCATCGGCCATCGATCCGAGACTGCTCACGCCACTGGGGCCAGAACTGAGAGACAGACGAAGATCAAGTGAGGCTGAGAGAGCCACTGAGTGAGACACACACATGAGCACCCGCCATGTCCATGTCCATGTGCATGCAGAGCAGGGCTCCACTTCCCTCCTCCCCTCCCCACCCCCCTCTCCCCCGCCCCTCCCCTCTCCCTCCTCCATCGGCTTCCACAAGCTGCACAAGTCACTCCCCTCCCTGACACACTCACACAGACCTAGGCCCACATACAGCATGCGGCCATCTCTCTCCCTGCCCTCCATCGAGTCGACTGATGCACGCATCGTCCACTCACCGCTGGCGAGAGACTCACGGCCTGAAGGTGTGCAGAGACGGGCGCGCCTTAAAGCCTTCGTAAGGGAGATCGGGAGAGGGGGGAGGACACTTGGGGCTGAGGAGATTCAGCTGCTGAAATTGAGGTTGGAGAGGGTCAGCGAGCAGCTGAAAGGTGCGTGGGGAAGAGAGTGGGCTTTTCTCTTTTTGTGTATTTGTATGTTGGTTGTGCTGCTTGTACAGAGGCGTCACAGGGGTTGATGCAGCCCCTGGACGTCCCCCATCTGCTGCAATGCGCCACTGAGCGCCTCACTGACAAACTCAAGAGCCATCTCATGATCATCGGTACCCAACCCAAACCAGTACCACTCTAAACACCCCCCTTCACACATTCATGCATACTGTCTCACTCACGAACATGCAGGCATCGCCCCCGGCAGCCGCAAGTGGCGGCATGCTCTTCGCGAGGCACAGGGTGGCCGCTTTCGCCTCCCTGGCCTCCCTCCCAACACCAGGACGGTGCTCAAGCGGCAGCTGGACCTCCAAACGCCCCCACCGTCCTCACGCCTGCCCCAGCCAAAGCAAGAACAAGTCCAACCAGCACCGCCAGAGCAGCTGCAGCCGATTCGTGTGGATGAGGCCCTGAACATGATGGATCAGTGGCTGCGTGAGAGGGAGGAGGAAGAGAGAGAGCACGAGAGGGGAATGGAGATGGAGGTGGACATGGGTCGGTCGGCTCGGCATCGGCTGATGGCGTCGGTGGCGCCCCAGCTGCCCACTGTCGAGGAGGAACCCACACAGATGGACGAAGAGGAGCAAGAACAAGAGCAAGTCGAGGCTGCGGCACAGCCAGAGACGCAGCAGCCCACAGAGGAACCAGCAGCAGCTGTCGTGCAGCCGATAGGGGAGGCGGAAAGAGAGGCGGAGACACAGCCGCCACAACCAGAAACAGCAGCAGCAGAAGCACCGCCCCCCGAACCAGAAGAGCCACAAACCATGCCCTCCGTTCCAGCAACTGCCGACGAGACACCATTCCGTGAGCACGAGGAGGACAGCGAGTGGGGCGACATAGAAGAGGGCGCGAAGGAGGCTGTCAGCCTGCTCCCCGAAGAGGAGATCCCCTCACAACCCGAGGAAGATCACGAGCTACTCACCATCGAGCCCCGCAAGATCAGCGTGGACGCGGCGGTGAGCGAGGAGGACAGCGAGTGGGGCGACATCAGGGAGGGTGCCCTTGAGGCTATCGATGTCTCCGCCGAGAATAGCAGTAACAATGTGGAGGAGGCTGAAGGTTTGACCTTCGCACAGATGGGCGAGCAAAGTGGGTGGGAGGTCGTACGACGACACTCGATTGAGAACAAGATACATGAGGAAAATGGCGGCGGTGATGGTGGTGGTGATGGTGGTATGGACATTGAGGTGAGGAGCGGTGTTTTGGGCAGTGAGGGGACGCTGCCGACACTGGGAGAGGAGGACGATGATTGGGATGACATTGTGGGCAGTATTGAATAAGTGAACGATATGCATTATCTCTCCTTTTCGCTGGCATTGCACTAAATGCTGCATGCAGACGCAACGGCTTCCATTTCGCTTTCTCGTGTCCAATCGTGGTGGAAGTGACACTCATGTCGCCAGACACACAGACATCAATCCACCCTCTTGCATACTGCCAACACACGCATACCCGTCACTCTCATGAATTGAAACGTTAGGAAACTGCATGGTGACGCAAGTTGCTCCAAGTAAGAGCAGACAGGATCGCTCCAGTCTTTCGCATGCCTTGGTTGCTCCGAAATCATCCATCCTAACACAGCAGCCACAGGCAAGACAGAAGACCACCACCACACGCAACATTGTCTATGGTTCCTTCCCCAGACACACAAACACATACCTGTGTAAGGAACTCATAAGCTTCTGCCGAACACCAGGCTAATGACGCCGTCAGTCATCAAGCGCCGCACCAATGCCACGGTTTTGCGAGCCCAGAGTCTTGGGCGCGCCAGCTGCCATGGGTCCTGCAGAATGCCTGGGGGCGGCTGCTCCGTGGTGTACAATACTATGTTGGCCTGATCGTTGCTCTTCTGGATCATTGCGTATACAGCGAATGGGTCCTGCTCCCCGTCCCCATGGAGGAAGACGTATTGGGATCTTGCGGGCCCGTTGATAGATGAGGACTCGGCCATGACACGAACGCTGAAGACGGGATGCTGGCAAGGAGAGCCCCGGGAGACGTCTGCCACATGATTGACACATGCAGAGTAGACAGAGACACAGGTGGTTTGGCTTGCGGGGCGAGTGCATGTGTGTAGTGGAGGACTGGTACTTCACGATACCGAGAGACGGCAGGATGTCCCTTCGATGGCGAGATGGTTGATGCAGCTCCATGCTGCTGGATCCAGCCGGGACACAGACGAGGAAACCATGCCCCTCAAAGGGGCATTGGCATTCTGGCCCAAATAAGGTAGATTGACAGGGGCCCTGCGCAAGATACCATCGTCTGGGCGTCGACTCATCATTTCTATGCCTACTTCGTGGCCAACTTGATGACTACAACGTCGCGGAAACAGCGGAAAATCTCGGTGCCAACTGCAGACGCCAAGATTGCAGCAGACTCTGAGTCGACCTCGTATGAATCAGCACATGTCTCTCACCTCTGCAGACAGGATCCCTCTCGTCATGTGTCGAGTAGAAAACATTGGTGTCGTACAGGGACCAGAAATCGCGAGACCCCGCGACCAAGAGGTTCTCATCGCCCAATCTGCCCACACTCTGTGCGTTGATCGGCAGCAAAGGGAGGCCCAACTTGTGGCCGAAGACCTGCACGGCACACATGCACAAATCGTTGCTTTCATGCTCTCCATCTTGTATCGACGTGTGCATGCTGTCTGTGTTACCAGGTATTGCTTGAGGGCGTCCGGCTGGGTATTGAAGACAGACTTGGATATCACCTTCTTGATGTCTGCCGCCGTCACGATGATCGGCAGCGCCGTGAGTGACCCAACGTGCCGAGCGATGTGGAGCGCGCCGTCCCATCCTCCCCAGTCCCCGCCGTTCTCCAGAACCCATGCCAGCCCCAGCAGGTATGCCAGCCACCCCATCAGGCCCTGTCGCAACACGCGCCGCTCTTGCTGCATGCGCAAGATGCCATCGAGTCCGTGAAGTGAGTGTCACTACGTACGTCGTGTCGTGCGGCATTGCGACACAGATAGACAAAACCTCACAGTACCGCCTAGGGTACTCCCTGAAACCGTTGCGGCTGGGAACCTCTGCTGCTGCGATTCCCCTCTTTACGCCAGCCGCTCGATGCCGACCGCTCTCATCAGCGCGTTCCTGGTGCATGCCGCCAGAGTGGCGGTCCTGTCGACGTTGCCCGCCACCTTCTACTACGCCGCAACCTATGTTGACCGTCCTACTGCTCCGGCGACGGGGCGCCAGGGTGCGAATCTGCCGCGCGCATGTGCCCTCACATGCGGCATCAAGTGTGGTGAGCCGATATGCCATGGAATGCACCGATCCATCCACACAGCCAGAGGTTGGGCCTTTTCTGTTGGCAGGGTGCACCCCCTGCAACACCACGGCTGTTGAGGAGGCGATGGAGGAGCAGTTCCCCACGGCCGACAATGCCGATGACACTGGAGTGGCCTCCATTGTCCATCCGGCAGTGATGGCGGTGGGGTGGCTGTCCTGTCAAGTGTGGTGGACGATCGGGCCGTGGTTTTGGTGGTTTATACTCTACCTGCTGCATCTTTTCCTCACGTGGCCACTCTCGTTTGGGTGAGCTCTCCCTACCATCAACCATCCAATTATCCCCTGCACGCGTGTCTGCAGATGTACTGATCCTTCTGGGGTCTCGCAATTCATCCTAATGTGTTCGCCTCTGTCGATGGAGGTGCGGTGCGGCCTGGTCTGGCTCTGGGTGGCCTTCTGCTCCGTCTGCGGCTCCACTCCTGTAGTGGTCATCGGTGTGGTGTTGTTCCACCCTCGCGGCTACGGAGCGGTGAAGGATGCCACCCCCAAGTGCCGGACGCGGCGGCGCCAGGTCCGACAGATGCCCGCTCAGCGATCTGTAAACTTGAGCTGACGGAGCAGAGATGAAGGTTCTCGCCGTCTGCGTTCTTATCGTAGCGGCTGCTATCATCGCGTGGGCAGGCCGATACGATCTGCGGGAGCGGCGACTCAAGCCCAAGCCATACGATGGCTCTATCCCCCACGCCGACCATGCGACCGGTCCACAGGAGGAAACTGCAATGAACATAGACAGCACCGGCCCCCACCCGCCCCCCCTCGACCCACCTATCGACGACAAGCCGCCTCATTATGGGTCACGGCATCGCATGGGCTCTCATCCCTACCGTCTGGCCTCCCCGCACCGCCATCTCCTCAGTCAAAGGCCGCACCAGCAGCAGAGGAGCATGTGGATGAGGACATGCCACCCCCCTGCGATTCGGCGGACGGTGAGGCTGACCAGGAGCTCCCGGCCGTCCCACATGAGCCACCAGCCGTCCAGCCAGGAGGCTCAGGTGCCCCCCAACTCGGTCAAGTTGCTGCTGCCTCGGCCGCAGAAAGAGACTCAGCCGACTCGCCCACAAAGAAAGCCCACTACCTAGTCGGCAGGGATTGAAAACGTCGCCGGCTGCCCGACTGGTGGTATGATGAGGGTGAAGGCGACATTGAGGCGGACGGCGACGTCGCTGGGGGAGGCTACGTCCCCCCAGTGCCAGTACCAGCCCCAGCGGACCGAGACAAGGTTCGCTTCCGGCTCACAGTTGAGTACCATCTCACCGTCGTCGTCCGCACGGGCGGGCAGCCCATGATGTCGTCAGTCGAGTTTCAAGCGTTTTGGGTGGTGTTCGTGAAGAACATTGAGGAAGGGGCGGGTTGGAACATAGAGGAGCTCTTCCGGCAGCACCTGGAAAGCCATCCACATGCAGCGGCCCTGAAGTAAGACCCATCGTCAGTACCTCACTCAATAAGAGAGACGCCTCTCCTGTCTGTCATCAGGCAGAGGCAGGGCGCATGTGGTCAATACGAGTGGATGGTGGAGCTCAGGCTGCCGCACAAGGTGATCATGTACTACTTTGGCGAGTTCTGCCGCAATCGCGACCCTGGCAGCAGGAGGTATAGGCAATCGATTCACATAGCCCCTCTCGTCGGGTGTGCATCCACTGCAGGTTTCTATACTATCCTGAGGGTGTGGCCGCCCTACAGGATGCATGGACGCGCGGTGACCTGTCCAAGCCTGATTATATCTGGAAGGACGCTGCCCGTCTCGTCCTGTTTTTTGGGGCGGTCGACGTATACATCGGCTTGCACGCGACCTTCCCAGACCAGCACGGTGACAGGCAGGCAGCGGCCGACAGGGCGTTGAACCTTGAAGGCACCAAGCATTACGAGGTATCCTCAAAGAGGCCACTACAGTCCACATGTGAATCAGAGGGTGTATCTCATTGTCAGGTCTGCCACGGCCATCGATACGTGAGGAGCGATGAGCTCGCGACGGCCGCAGGGGAGAGACTTGAGTGCCACCGCACGCCGTCAGTCACTACTGGTGAGAAGGTCCCTCAGCCGCTGACCTCTCTGTCATGTGACTCGCGTCTGGTGTGTAGGTGGTTTTAGGAAGAATATGTCGGTTGGGGGGGTCCAGAGAATGCACAAGAAGCTGCCAGGCTGGTTGAAGAGCGTCCAGCGTGACATCCCCCATATCCGCCACCGTGGGCGTGCGTACTCACTCTTCAAGGACAAGGACGTCTTGTCGGCACGAGAACCCGACAGCCGGCAGTCTCTACAAGAGATGCGCCGCGAAACCGAAGAGAGAAACGCGGGAAGCGAGACTTTCATTCACGTGCCCATGTGGTGTGCTGGGAGTAGTTTTATGGTGGGGCAAGGTGGTGGCGACTGTTGGTCACAAAGCAGTCTAACCCCGCATTCGTCGAGCGGGTTCGCCTGCTTGGCCCTGGCTTTTTCTTCGAGGAGACCCACCAGGTGGATCAGACAAGGCTAGTGAACCCACTCACCCATGCATTGGTGGCTGTTCGCATGTTTGTGTGTCAGTCTGTTTCGTTCAAGACCGTGCAGCACAACTTTGCCGCCGCTGGCCGCCACGTGTATCCGCACCATACGCGCTCCGCGACGGGACTCCAGCTAAAAATCGGGGTGTCCATCCTCCAGCATGGGGAGGAAGCCCCTGCCGTATGCAAGGCATGGCAGGAGGAGATGGTCGGATTGGACTGGATAGCGCCGGACGAGGAGCGGCTGCTGAACATAGGTGGAGGGCGTGTGCATAGCGTCGAGGGTGCGAACTACAAACACGTCTCCCACTCAACACAGTACCTGCCAAAAAACCACGAACACACCTGGACGCCATCAAGTTACGATGGAAATGCTTTTGTTCAGACACGGGGAGGAGTTCTTACAGGTCCGCCTGTGCGCGTTGACCAAGGTGCAGGTCACCGACGCACAGATAAAGAAGGTCAGGGTGCCCTGTGGGATGCCAGACCAGGCGGGCAAGGCATACATCAGATGTCCGGCCGAGAATAGGGAGGCAATGCTAAAGGCCCTGTATGATCTGGGTGAGCTAGACGAAGGGAGACACACGAGGCAAGACAACACATGCTTGGTGTCTCTCTTTGCAGGGATCATGTGTGACCCAGAGTGCGACAGTCCAGTGGTTAAGCTCCACGAGCGGTGTCTCGTGTGGCCCGTGAACGAGGACGCGTGTACAGAGTCCAGAGGGTTCGTGCGGGAGTGGGGGAACCCTCCCCTGGTTCACGAATGACTCTGTGTGGTCATTTAGACATACGATTTGTGGCATCGGACTATGCAAACAACCATGTAGCACAGCTAGACAGAAAGCTTGAATGCGCCGCTTCAGGAAGCCGTAGTTGATCAGATACTTGCCATAGCGATAGGTCACGCGAATCGCAGCCAAGTCAGTGCCGACAGGCAGCATGTCCACCAACACCTCCTTGAGAAGGGCATCCGGAAGGCTTGAGAGGGACATGGAGCCTCCAGCGAAGCAGCCGGGCTGCGACGGATGGCAGCCAGCGGGCTGTGGATGATGCCCTGGCTCTCATCAGGGCGGGTCCGTCTCAGCTCGCATGGGGCGGGGGCCTTCTCCCTTCGGTCACGACGGGAATGATTCAGGAATATGTGCCTTCTCATCGCGGCCCCCCGAGGCATTGGTAGGAGGTGCGTGTTTTGCCAATTCACAGTCTGAGACCGTTTCGGATTATTCAGGTGAGAGAAAGAGGGAGCCAAAAGATGAATGCCAATGGATGAATACACAGCGAATCCATCATATTTGCCCATTGATACGTACACAGCCTCTTCTGTGGGCAGATAAGGATGCCCCGCTGGTGGAGATCAGCTGATCTTGCCGCCTTCTGCCTTATTTTGGTTCTTGCAATCAGCTGTGCGCGAGGGTAGGTTCATCAGTCACACAACACGATAGTGAACTCATGGGTCTGCGTCCACCATGTGTTCAGGTTTGAATGGACTCCTGCTCTGATCGATGAGTGTTTGGCCGATGTCAGTGTGACGAGGACAACTTGTGCTGGGCTGACTCTGGGCAGTGGCGAGAAGGTGCTAAGGGATTACACGCGGCGACGGCGGGAACAAATATGTATGTATACGTCGTTTGTCTGCGCTTTTCAGGTGACGTTTGATCCGACTTGTGAGATAGGCATCTCAGGTCTGATGCATAGATGCGGCTGTGTTCATACGTACATCCATCCGCCATCTGTTTGTGCCTGTGCAGGGTGTAACGTCCAGGGCAATCTATGCTGTCGAGTGAGCAGTGCACATGCACACTGACAGGCATGCATGGACGTGATTTCATATGCAGTATTGTGGTTTTGGCGAATATGCGGACACCAGCTGCTTGGAAGAGGTGCAGCCCCACTGCAACGCAAGTACGTATACACACAGCCAGACACACACGAAGGAGCACACGTGTACATACGATATGTCCAGGCTGCTATCAGTACGATTTCGCGTACACATACGCCAGCGACGCGTCGAGTCCCAGAAAGCTGGCATCATTCTTTCTCACGTCTGTCGGCCAGCCGATGGCACCCGCACTCGCAGCCTGCCAGCAATACTGTAGGCACGCAAACACACATACGTATGTACATACCTCACGATACATGCATACATAGGCGCATACATACATCGACAGATGGATGGCTGTGACAGGTGTGGACAATTCCCCTTGCACGCACTTCACGCTCTCAACATTCAGCGGGCAGGCCGAGTGCAAAATCTTTGAGGTGGCTGCCGAAAACTTTTCATACAGACACGTACACACCTGCTGGTGATCGATTATTGTATGTAGATATATCCCGGCGACTCTGTCTCACGGGCGAGCGAGGCAGGGGCTATCAGCGGGCGGGCCGGATGCACGGCGATCGAGCAGGCGTCCACCAGCGAGCCGTGTCTCCCCTATTGCCACACACAGACACTGATCGCTCCTGACTACTCGTACAACGATGCACAGGTACACACACTTATGCATGTATTGTTCAGACATCCGGCCGGCTGTGTGCGTGAGTGATCAGAACGTGGTGGTCGAGTCGATTCTGCTCTATCCTCAATCGGCGATGGGTTGCTTTGCTTTGTGCTACCTACACAACGACTGTCAGTACATGAACTTCATACACGGTGAGCGAAAAACCACCAACGAGGCGGACAGAAGACAGACTTCTCGCTTCAGAGACGCGGGAGTGTCACCTATTGAAGAAGCAGACAGGCGTGTCGGTGACACTTGGAGAGGCCAAGGGCAGCATCGCCGGCTGCCTGAGCATCTGGTGCAGACGTAAGCATGCATACAACACATATATGCGTTGTGGTGGTTCCGTAAATGTGGGATTCATTCACCAGCGCTGATAAACAAACATCGTGGCGGGACCGATATCGACGCATCATCTTGGCGGCCGTTAGTCAATATGGTCGTCAACAGCAACGCCCTGCCTGAGTCAGCTAGCATCATAAAAGCAGAATACGCAAAGACTATTTCCCTGATGTCTCCTCTTTCCTCTCAGGTTCTCTCTCTTTCCCAATCACTCCTTCGGCGCGCCAATTTCAGAGGCGACAAGCACCGCAAATGTAGACCCAAAGACAAGAATGTGCTCACATGTAGACCTCAAGAGAACACTCACTCACATGTCTCTGTATATGCGTAGATGGTGACGGGTGCTTCGGAGACGTTCTGGCAAGGTTCCTCGGTCGACGGCTCATCAGACTACTTCACGATCACCTTCAGCCAAAGCAGATACATTAGTGTGTATGGGAGGGAAAGGGGGGCATAGCAATTCCCACAACGCATTTGCATGTGACATGTCAGGTGGCATCGAGCTGGGTTTCGACAAGTACGGCAAGGACATCATGCAGCCGTATCTGCTGGCAGAGGACAGGACACCGCGCGTGATCAGAGTCGAGTACAGCGACGAGCTGAACGCGATGCAGGAGATAGTCAACGTGCAGCACAACGACCAGGTGACGACACAAAGATACGTTGTTGTGCATATACATGCGAAGGACATGTGCTGTGCATGTGTACAGGTCACCTTGCGTGTGCGGTTCCCATACGTGTTGACCACAAAACTCACTGTCTACCTGGAAGACACCCACGGCGGCCTCCCTGTGCAAGTATACTCCATTCGCGTGATGGGGTCGCACAAGGGTGAGCATGGCTTGATCTCTGCCACGCCCCATCCATGGGTTGCTTGATGTATGTACATTTTTTGGGTGTATGTAGTGTTCTTCCTGACAAGGCAGAATGGCGACTGCAGTGGCGATCGGACGCCCCTTGGCACGGGGATGTCTGCTGACCAGTGCAGAGACAGGTATTCACCCAACACGCCAAAGTGACGCAGGGACACACATCTATGTCTCTGCGTCTTGTGTAGCTGCGCCGCCTCTCCGCTGTGCTTTTGTGCCGTCACTGACGAATCTTCCGGACCAGCAGGCAAGTGTTGATATTATGTCACATGTCCAGCTCAAGCGTTTATGCGAACCCTCTCTTCTCTTTTGCCAGGCGACTGTGTAGCCACGAGGGGCACAGGCGTGACTACACGGACCAGCTTCGTCTCGCAGATCAAACAAATCCCGTGTAGGCCACGTGTGTATGAAGTATAACACATTGAATGCGATGTGTGTCCATATGTTATAGTCGAGGCCGCGATGAGTATCGACATGGTGACGGTTAGTGGCCAGCGCGCGTTGGTGACGGGAGATCAGAGCACTCACTCGTCGGTCTTCGTGTACGCGGCCACATATGACCAGCACAGCTGTCCCACGTTGGGGCCAGGTAAGCGACCAGAGACAGTGCGTCAATGCACGTCTATGTATTTTCGTAGAGGCAAATGCAACATCTCCTGGGACGGGCCAAACGGTCGAAGTCGAGACGGCCACCCACTATGGCACCCACACGGGTGTGTTCACAGACACTCTAGAGAGCTTCCATGCATATCATATGTGCTTTTCTGGTTTGTCTGTAGCGTATGTCAGCTGTCCTGACCGAAAGATGGCCTTTGCGCGGTGCCTGATGACCGCCGATGTGAGCCAGGCTGCCTGCGAGGCCCTGGGGTGCTGTTGGGACCAGGAGTACTCAGAATGCTATTCTGTCGACCCGAGTGAGTGAGCGATTGGTCTCATGAGCGCACATGGCATGATATGCGTGTGGGCGAGCATGCAGCATGGGACGTGAGTGGTCAGTATGTCGAGTCACTTTCGACCTCCCCACAGCCGATCGCGACGCTCGCGTACGACGAGGCAACCATGGTGCGACAACGAGGAAAGGAGGGAGGCACGTGATTGTCCGTCAATATATGCACCTACTCCAGACATTCATGTACACACTGGATGCTACTACAGCAACACTTGTGCCTAGGGGCATTGTGGTGAGCCAAGACAAACCACCAGACACACATAGGCGATTTCCATGTGTCTTGATGGTCTGCAGGTTTCCGACCAGCCATCAGCCGGAGAGGGAGACGACGGATGCGCCTATATTTTGATGGAATTCGCATCCGGGGATTTCCTCAAGTGTGCACGCACACAAACACGGAGGGACACGCGAATCTGCATATACACGCACACGATGCACACGGACTGCAATCCTATCAGGGTCTACCAAGGCGGTTTTGTCATCGTCCCAGCAAATGCCCACTTCACACGCATCAGTGGCACAAGTGGGTGAATCAGACACACACACACACACACACACATCCACCGCTCCCATTGCATCTGCAGGTACGGCCACGCACGTCGAGATGGGCCGTGAGGAAAGGGTCTACGAGTCGAGTGACGAAGACATCACTGTCACGCAGACCTTCACCGAGCCGATCGTTCTCCTGGGAATCCATTTTTCACAAGTACACAGCAGAAAATGACACAGGCGAGGGATTTCTCGTGTGTGTCAGATCTCAGGTAGCAACCTTGGTGCGGCGAGGCCGAGAGTAAAGCGAATCACCGGCAGCAAAGACGCCGGCTGGTCGCTCTCTGTGGGGCAAGAGCAGCCCGCGTGTGCGGCGACTCCTCATACGGGACACACGGGATTCGACTGGGCTGTTGTCGAGAAGGGCATCTATCTCACGCCGAGCCCGATGAGGCCGAAGCTCGATATGGCAATCGTAAGTGGACCGCTTCTCTGTCTCTGACTGCATGTGCCTCTCACGTCTCGTGTGAGACAGGTTGGAACCGTCGTGTTCCCTGCTGACTTCACGGTGGGTGGCGAGACCATCACTTACGCGACGGATGGATGGCAGCGCGTCACTTTCGAGCGGCCCTTCCCAGTCACCAGCAGGGTGGTGGTAATCGCAACACCGCAGCCCTACACATCCAGCCACAGGTTCCTGCTGGCACGTGTGCGCGACGTGACTCCATTCGGCTTCCTGATCGCACTGCAAGACGAGCGTACGTGACCAAACCTACACATGCCTGTGTCATTGGGCTCGTGAATGTGTCTATATGCGTGTGTCGTGCAGAGGACGGTGTGTTGGGATCGCCCTTGGAAGACATCACCGTCGGCTATATCGCGATCGAGCGCCAGGGGCCAGCGTATGTTCCCACAGAGACTCGGCCATAAACAAACAGACCGATACAGACATGTGTGTTTGTGTGTCAGTCTAGCGTCGAGCATCTGGGAGGCGGGGTTCAAAGAGGACAGGCCGCTCGATTCGCCTAGCGGAACGACCGACATCATCATCGATTTCGAACAGCCCTTCGACAACACGAACGTCTTCCGCTTCGTGCAGGTAACTCATGATAAATTAACTCATTCCAGATATGTATCTGTCTCCATCTATACGTGTACGTACGGGTGTGTTTCAATCAAGTACACCTCCTTCTTTGCCAACGCTTCAAAGTCGCTTAAGGAAAAAGGCTTCACCGCCAGCCAACTGGAAGCGTATGCAACAAATGCACACGGACGTTGACTGACACATCCCTCCTTGTGTGTCAGTGAAGATGACAACAATCACGAGTGCTTCCACCTGTGGGCGTCCGACCAACCCAACGGCCTGCTGACCAACTCACTCCTCGAGCACACGCACTGGCTGGCTGTGCAAAGCCGTAAGCTAATGGGGCCTCCATGGCTCCCCCATTCTATTTTTCACTGGTATCCCTGTCGCATGCAGCGAGCGACCCAACGCAGGGTCGATCAGCCTTCGTCATGCACTCGGTGCTTTCGCGGCACTCGAGGACTCTTGTCAACGGTCTCGCGTCGGTTGCACTGACCGAAAAGCGGGCGCCAGGAAAGACCATGGCGAGAGTCAAGAACGGCCAGACAATGCAGACGGTCCACTGGCACGCCGGTAAGCCGACGGAATTGGCTCTCCCTCTCTGTGAGACATATGTGTGTTTGCTCGATTGTACAGAGAAAGCTCCTCCCCAAGGCATCTCGATCGAAGTGGCCAAGTCCATCATTCCCCCCGAGTTCACAAAGGTCTACGTCCACTTTACTGACACATATGGCAACGTCGTCGAGAACGTGAGGAGGAGCACAGGTCATGTGAACACACATTAAACAGTCTGTCTGTATTTGCGCACATATGTGTGTTTGGGGAAGGGTCCAAGCGGCTGCACCAACTGCTCGGCCACTGTGACATTCTCGCACCAGGCATGTGTGCGCTTTCGCAACACGCCCTACTGGGTCGGCGACCACGTGCCAATCGAAAAGGTAAAATACGAATGCATGGATGGGTATGGATCGATCGACATACGTGTATGCGAATGAATGGGCAGGGCATTGGCCACTTTGAGATCGGGTTCGATGAGGCGGGCTGCGGCGGGGTGTATTGGGAAGGAGTGCAAATCACCGTCGCACATGATACGCTCCAGGCGACCAAGACGGTCGTCTTTGCAAGTGAGTACACGTGAGTACACGTGGGTCCTACATGAAAGCGACATTTGGTCTGTGTGAATGTGCACAGGCCGTGTCCTGTACGTGGAGTCACTGTCTGTCCCGGTTCCGCATGCGGGCCAGACCGTCACGGCACGCATACATGGCGCCACCTACTCGGATCTCGGACTCACTAACGAGGCCGGCGTCAGCGGTCGGCGATTGGAAAAGCATGAGGATCAAAAGACGTCTGTACACGTGTCATATACAGGCACATACTTCGTGTTGCTGAGTGGCGAGGGCGGAAATTATTTCGACAACTGGGCCGTGAATGAGACTGAGACGACAATTGCGATGACCGATGGTGCGCCTGCGTTCGATGTAGACTGTATACACACATGGGTCTACGTATGTATGCAGGTTACGGTGATGTATCCATCACATTGAGACAGAGCGGCATGCTGACCATCACGCCGAAGGATGGCCAAGGCGGGACGACCACCATCCAAAAGAAGACGAAAGGTACATATGCAGGTTCATTGTTTCCCACTTATCCACATACATACATGATGTGTGCACGAGTGTGCAGGTGGAACCCAGATACTGATGATCCCCACCGCCAAAAGTGGCTACTACATGATGAGCAAATCGATCTACGTGCTACCAGGTGCGTGTCTGTGTTGACGTAGACAGACGGAAGAATCTTTGCGGAGGAACTTACATTTTGCAGATGTTCCCACGAAAATAGTCACGACCGCGCCGGCCATGGCGCCTGTCAACCAGCCGATACTAGTCACTCTGACGGCCAACGACGCATACGGTGAAAACATACGGACATAATCGACACAGCACATTTGTAGAATTTGTCTCACCACCTGTCAGGGGAGTTTTGCCCTGAGGTGTCTGGCAATCTCAACATCTACCTACGTACACACGAAAACAGGATATCAGCCACACTGTCCTTCCTGCCATCGCCTGCAATCGTCTCACAGAACATCGGTACACACGCGTGCACACGTACCCACGACTCTATGTTTCAGTGATTGCGTGTCTCCTTCAGCCGCGGGCACGGCGATAGTGGCCGTCACACACGGCAAGGCCATTATCTCTGTGCAAAGCACTGGAGCTGGGAGCAACGAGCTGCGACTTGGAATGACCACCATGACCGACACCAACTGGGAGCTGGCCGGCCAGACGCCCACGTGGGTGGGACATGAGGGAGCGACAATCGTTATTGAAGGAGCCGTCGCCCTGACGGGAAGGATCGTGCTCAGCGTCATTCCATCAACTGTCACGGCTGGCCAGAACGTGTCGGTCACCCTGTCCTCACAAGACACAGGCGGCAGCCCGAAGGCAATCACTGCCACCGTGGAGCTCGTCTTTTCTCTTACCGACGGAGGGGCCATCGGACCAACGAGATCGGTGTCGTTCGCAAACCAGAATAGCGCTTCCATCTCACAGCAGCTGACCACCAGCGGCCAATACAACGTTTCAATGGCCAACCCATCAGACGCGCACATCGACGTGACGGCGTCAACATTTGTCACGTGTGCTTATGGGCCGGTGACACAGCTGGGTCTGATCATCATGAACACCGTGTTGCCTGAGTACGATGTCGGCACGATGGTCCTCCTGCGCCTCGGTGGGTGATGGAAAATGTGGGAAGATGGTTCTGTAGAATACGCTTATATGGTTTTTCGGGACGATGGTTCTGTAGAGACGCAAGATGCGTTCAGCAACCATGTCCCAACGCGGCAAGACGATGTCTCCATCACATGCACAAGAAACGCCCAACAGGTGGGTGAGCTTTTGCATTCCTACAGAAGATCTCTTCTCTGTGTGTGTATTGCTGAGCAGGTGTTTGACGGCGATTGCGGTCGGTTCACGTATCTGCATGAGGGCTACGTGACGTTTCGGGTGACGTCGAATGCGGCCGGCTTGCTGGTCGTGTCCGCTTACTCGACTACGGCTCCCGGCCTCATTCAAGCCACTCTCGAAATGTCGTTTGGGCTGGGTAGGCGCACACGTCATATGTAGGCATGAATGGCCTTCTTGGTACTCTCCTTGACGCTCAGTGGTCTATGACAAGCCCTCCGTCACGCTGACGATCGACGATGGCAAAGCTATGACAAAGTAGTGACGACCAGAAAATGTATACATGGACAGTTTCTTGTCACGAGAGGTGTCTTATTGCAGAGAGCTTTTCACGATTTTGACGGCAAGCTTCTCTGAAGGCCTTCAGGCGTCGTCATTCACAGTCGACGACATTACTGTGTCCAACGCGACTGTGGATAGCCTGGTGGCGCTGGATGCAGCCGAAAGCCTATGGCGGATTGTCGTGACGCTGCAGCCGGATAGAAACGCCTCGTTCTTCATCGCTGCCGACGTTGTCGTTGGCGACCTATCCGGCTTGTCCAACGCCCCTTCCAACACCGTCTTCGTGGCAAACGACCAGACACCACCCGTCGGCTCCGTCGCGATCGACGACACCGCTCCGTACATCCGATCGACGGACCTCTCGTCCACCAATGGGACAGTGCCCATTCTCATCATCGCAAACGAGCCTATCGCCATCGACATCACGAAGCTCGCGACGCCTGGGCTGAGTATTGTCTCTCATTCCCCAAGGAGCGGGGAATACGCTACTGAGGGGTACGTACTGGTGCTGAAAGACAGTGTTGGGTCACTTGTGGTGGAGGTGCCGCCCGGTTTGGCGGCTGATCGGGCTGGGAACCTCAATGTGGAGACGTTCTCTATCACTGTGGCATATCGTAAGCCCAGGCCCTCAGCGGATAGCGTGTGTGAATGCATGTCTCGTGTACGCAGGCCCTCTGGACACCCGATCAACCGTCTCTGAGATCAAAATACCGGGCACGGCCACGCTAACTGCTGGCGTCGGCTCTCAACTCTCCCTGCTGGTCTTCGGCAGCCATTTCGATCATGCCCACGATCAACTCATCTACGGCTATCTGCCGCCAAGCGTGCAGGACCCGGAGTCACTCGATGCCGCTGCGTTTTGTCTCGCCCTTGCTGGCGGTGATCGGGTTACGTGCGCACAGGGGGAAAACGACACGTCGTATGTGGTGTGTGGACCGGTGGCTGCGACGGAAGAGGGAAGGGTGGGTTTGTGCTATTGTGATGCAAGTCAGCACAGGGACGAGAGCTGTGATGCGGATGAGAAGTTCGATATCGCTCCCGAGAGTGGAAGAGTCATCATCGTGAGGGAAGGTACTTTATGAAAATCGTGTTGACACGTGTATGTGTACACCGGTCTTTGTCAATGCATCCATCAGGGTGTGCCGAGCCATGCGGTGAGGGCTATGAGTGTGAGACGGTTGCTCTGGACACGGGCGGTTTCTTCCATTCATGTCAACCACACTGCGGCGACGCCTTTAGGACTATCGAGGAGGCTTGCGACGACGGTAACGATGTGTCGGGTGATGGATGCTCGGGAGATTGTTTAACCATAGAGGACGGATGGACTTGCTCCGTGGTCATCGGCCAGCCGTCCATTTGCACACGGATTTCAATGTGCAACCTTGACAAGGCAGCTACCCTTCCCGCCGGCTGGCACAGATGCTCGCCCGACAATCGGCCATCACAAGACTTGCTGCTCGGATGCTATCTGGTTGACTGTGCTCTCGAGACCACCAAGACAACGATCGGCTGTGTACCGGCTCCAGGGGAGGCATATCTGTGCCAGGAGCTCGCTACGCCCACATTGCTGGCGGTGGACTTCATGGAGGGCTTCTCGTCACTGCTGGTGTCATTCGACCTGCCCATCGCAGTTAGCTATGATGGGACAACAGTCACCGCTATTACTGCCAACTCACCAACGGATCTTTGTTACACCTTCGTTGACGACAGCAGGGCGTCCTTTGGCACCGATCCGTCATGTCTCGCTACATCCAATCGCACCATTGGCGTGTTCTTCGGAGATGTCCCGACTGCCCGTGTTGGCGACATGATCCATGTCAAGAGCGGCACCATCGCACGTGCAGAGGCTGCGTTCAGCGACGTGCTCCAACAGGCATGGCTCATTCCGGAGGCCTCCCATGAAGTCGGCATCCTTTCTGGCGTCGACCTGCCTGTCTTGTCGGCCGTGGTTCAGAAGAAGCCGATCTACTCGATTTGTGAAGGCGTGCATGTTGACGTCTATTTCTCTGGAGGCTCTGGGAGGCCTATCGACATTCAGTGGACGTGTCTTGAACCAACTGAGGCCTGCGCGTCGCTCAACCAGCACATTTCCGCTGAGAATGGTGAGAGGTGGTGAGATTTCACCATTCTGACCTGATCTGTGTCATGTGTTGTCTTTCAGGTCTCTCTGACACTCACATGAGCGTCACGAGCGACCACCTCCGGGCAGCCGTCGACCAACAGACGACCTCTGAGCTGTTCGTCTTCCGTTTGACGGCGGCAAATTTTCTCGGCTCTCAGTTCAACGAGGAAATTGAGATTGACGTCGATTTGACGGATAATATAACTCGCCCAAACGTCGTGCCTGCACTGGACAGCCCGTCGGAGATGAGTCTCCATGTTGACAAAGCCATTGTGCTGCGTGTGGCGCTGGAAGCCAGCAGGTGCCCGGAAAGCGGCACTCAGCATACACCTAGCGACATCATCGTGGACTGGCTCTATCGACAGACGATGCCGCAATCGTCGGAGCTCATCTCCCTCAACAATACCTCGGGACACCAGCTCAAACTGGAGATCGCCCCAGGCTTTTTCGAGACGTACTCGTCGTACGTGGTCGTTGCTCGAGTGGCCTACAGAGGTAATCCAGAGAGTTCGGCGGATGTGGATTTTGTTGTGCACATCGACGGCGCTTCCACTCCACGTGTGTCTCTCAGCGGGCCAACGAGCGTCTCGGCCACATGCCCATTCGCCTTACACTATCAGGCGACTGCGGCACAAACTGATTCGTCTCTAGCGTTCAGATGGCATTGCTTCATGCTCAATGGGGATGGAGCGTCAGCACTGCAGGCGGCGGAGCTCGATGAAGCCGTCTGTGACGCTCCATCCGGCTATGAGGCGCTTGGCCTCCTTAAGTCGTCTTCAGTCGTCTTTGACTGCACAACAGAGGCATTTGAGGAAGGAGACACGACGGACGGCTCACATAAGGGTGAGAAATTCGTTCAGGGTGGGCACCTCTCAGCCGGTGTCGTGTTCTTCGCCATGACGGCTCACTTGGAAAGAGACGATAGTGCTGTGAGTGCCGATGGCGTTGCGGTGAGCAGAGTGGCTCTGGTGGATGAACAGGGCCTCACAGCAAAATGGTTTTCGTCTGTACCCAAACGGTGAGTAACACACGTGTCTCTTCTGAGTGTCGATATGTCTCCTGTCACTTCTCAGGGTCTCCTTTCGCACAGAGAGAATCGACATCGTTCTCTATTCCTCGCCGATCGACACTGCTGCGGCCGTGCCTCCAGATTGCCAGCCATCGGTCGCCCAAGGGACGCAAGTGGAATGGCTCCTCGAGCATATGGATGACGGCACACTCACAATCGAAAACAAGACCCTCTCGGAGGCTGAGAGCAGGCGCGTCTTGCTCAGGCAGGGCGTACAAGACTCCGCACAGATCCTCTCTGGTGTCGTGCTGGACACAAGCTTGCTTACAGTCGGGCAGCGCTATCGCGTCCAG
The DNA here is from genome assembly GCA_001179505.1 of Vitrella brassicaformis. NCBI lineage: Eukaryota > Vitrellaceae > Vitrella > Vitrella brassicaformis. The sequence continues at coordinate 110,790 of CDMY01000104.1, forward strand.
GCGACTGTTGGCGGGCAAACGGTAAGCTCCAACAGTTTTGCTGTCGATCGCCATCCGTACGGAGGCAAGGTCGCCGCAAGCAAGTCAACTGTGTCCGCCTTTGAAGCCATCCACGTTGAGCAATCCAACTGGAAAGATGATGGCCCCATCGATGAGCTGGTCAGAGACATCAGCTCACACACACTCTTGGTTGCGATGAAGTGGGCATGATTGCAGGAGTTTGCCTTCTACCGGAGCAATGAGGAGCAGTTGTCACCGATCCGCCTCTGTGAGTTCAAAAAAGCCATCGAAGGTGGGCTCACCTGTGAGCGGCCGTTGCCCACGGGCACTTGGCGCGTGTACGGAGCCGTGAGAGACCCTCATGTCTACCAGTGCGCCATGACGACGGGGGAAAAAGGCGACGAGTGCCCTTACGTGGAGATTACCAGCGAGAGAGCGGCGGTTGTGGGCGCTGACGAGATCGCTAGCACGCTCGACGCCGCCGTGTTGATGACCGGTGACGCATCGACGATTCTGAGCGCGTGCAGCCTGGCCGTCGATCCGATTGCACAGCAGACGGAGCCGGAGAAGCAGAAAGAGCTGGTCAACGGCCTCTTTAACGCCATCCAGGTGCCATACCACGACTTGTCTGTCTGTGTGCTTTGATGGTGTGCACGTGTGTTTGGATGCATGAAATCAGACATCACAGGCGCTTGCTGGCGAGGGCGAGGTCTGCGTGGCCTCCCAGGTTATCGCCGAGATGCTCTCATCAGACCTCTCTGACCACTTCGACCAGGAGGCGCTTGGCAGAGGGTTGGCACAACAGACAAACACCCGCACACGGATAGATGACGCTCGTGCCTCCTTCCCTGCGTCGCATACAGGGCCCAGCTTGTGGCTGACCAGGCCCGTGTACAGAGGGGCTCCTGTCCTGCCGAAGCCACAGTGGCACGGCAATCTGTTCTCGGGGTAAGAATGCACTGCGTCCCGCACGTCTCGCCCCCTCACATGGTCTGTCCTGGTCCATCAGAGCCTCTCGTCTCTCACGGAGCACCGTTTAACGGAAGAGGCCTCCCGGGGCTGTAGACAGGCGGCAGAGGGAGTTGTGCAGGATTTCGCTGACGATGTGTATGAGGGAGAGGAGCAAGACGTCGAGAACAGCGGCTTGAGGATCACTGTCCGAAAAGCAGACGAACAGCAGTTCGCCAGAGAAGGCGTCACATTGGACGACGTAAGCTGATATGACTCGATCATTCATTGGTGGCTTGCTGGAACCTGTCTGTGTCACGCAGGGCTCTCTGAACATTTCCAGTGGCGCATCGACGGGAGCCAGCTGCCCCATAGCCGTCTCGTCAGTGCAGTGGGCGGCCGATCCCTTCTCCTTCTCCCCCACGGATGCCGACACCTCCCTCGGCCACGTCCAGACGATCGAGCTGCACTCAGCCTGTGACGACCGGCAGATTGACATCGACGGCGAGCGTGTTGTGAGCTTTCTAATGGAGTGCCCGGCCATTGACAACGAGACAGCCACACGCATGCTAGAGGCCGTCGCCCCGCCCGCCAGAAGGCAATTGTTCTCGGTTAGCGGACACACGCATTGAGGCACACCACACAGACAGACACGGAGGCATCTGTCTTCCTCTTCTATCCATCCATGGATGGATGCAGCTGCCGGGCGTGAGCACGTTCAATCCTCAGGTGTCAGTCTCAGGTCCGCCTGTCGAGCCGCAGGTGACGTATCGAGCGGTGACGGAGTGCGCCTGCATGTTCTTTGACGAGGCCAGAGGCAACTGGTCGCAAGAGGGCTGCTATGAGCTCGAGAGTGAGGGAGCCGCCATTACATGCATCACATACATAGATACCCACTGTGCCTTTGTTTGTGTTGACCTTGGTTGACCGCAGACAACGGCACTCATCTGCGATGCGGATGTGATCATCTGACCTCATTCGTCGCAGCGGCGAAGCATTCTGTGCGCCGCTATGACGACTCCAACATCGGCCTCGTGGGCAAGTCGGCGACTCTCTTTCAGTCAATGGGTCGGTCTGCCACAGAGCGGCTGCATCCATGCGTGCACATTCGGTCGCGTGTGTGCAGGCAAGCGGCCCGCGCATTTTGTGGCGCTGTTGTTCTTCATGGGCTTGTTGCTCTCGCCGTGCATGTACTTCACTTCTCGTGACAGGTCATTCGGCGGTTGCGTCAGACATATCACGGCGTCCACAGCAACGCAACCGTATCTGTATGTCCATGCAGGCGGGATTGGCGGCCGCCGCACAAACGACGGCATATCTTCTTCCAGGACCGATATGCGAGGAAAAACATGGACTTCCTTTGTATGATATGCCCTCCTTTTCGCTTCTTCGGCGGGCTCATCCTGGTCGCCCCGGTCATCATCAATGTCTCCATGATCATGTGGGGTGAACAGTAGTAGGGCGCCGTATGGGGTGGCGATGGGGCTATATATTCACGCATTCACAAGTGAATGTTTCGACGAAGGTAATATGTATGTATGCAGCCGGACTGTCCAGTACTTCTGCTGCTTCGGGTGGTTCTTCTCGTTGGTCCGGCGAAAACCAAAGCCCTTCTCGGAGCTGCCCGTGGTCGGCAAGACTGTCGACGATGATAGTGACATGGTACGTAAGGGATAGGCACACATAGTGTCCCGTGCTATCTCATCTCTGCCGTGTAGGAGGAGGAGCATTCGCCTCTGACCTCACATCTACGGTCCAAGGAGGCGGCGCAGCGAGCCATGAGGGACCTGACGGACGCAAAGATCCAGAAGAAAGACATGGATGAGACACCATTCGTACGCAAGAGAGACACATGATGTCACTACTGAGGTATCACATGTGTGTCTCGGTGCGTGTGGTCATAACGCATCCATGTCAGTTTGAAATCGAGCACAAGGAGTACAGGGATGTCCAGGCTCGTCTCGCCGCCTCTCTGTTGACGCTTCGCAGCGTCGCGCGGAGAGGGAGGCGCTACAAGGTCAATGAGTACAACGCCTTCGACGACAGTATGCACTCACACACACATGCAACCCAGAAAGGAAGACAACATGCACACTGACAGACAAATGCGTCCATGTCATGTCCACTCGCACAGAATCTATCGTGTCCGCGAGCACCTTGCCGTCAACTGCTGACGGCAGGCAGGGCGCGCAGCGGCCCTCAGGCGACACCCCTTGGACAATACCCCCGCTTTCGCGGTAACACCACCCTCAATCCGACTCAGCTGCACCCGTGCAAGCATTTCCGATGTCTCCAGGCCGATATTCCAGGCGTTTGGTCTGTCGCCCGAGAAGGAATTGGAGCTGAGGCCTCAGGCGATGCAGGTCGCCCACGCCGTTTCTGCTTACTCTGCCCTTAAAAATGACCGGAGGGCCGATCGGTTGCTCAAGGGCGGCGACAGTAAGCACGTCCGCCTGTGCTTTTATCTATAGGACCAATCGACGTGTGTGCGTGTGGATTTGTTCGTCCAGTTGTCAAGGGAGGTCGTCGCGCGCACAAGAAGCTGACAAAGATCTACACCAAGAAGCAGGACTATCTTGTGAAGCAGAAGCAGATGTTTCTAGCACTTCTGGACGCGCAAGAGAACAACACAGCATACAGCAAGCTGAGGTAAGCTCTGTGTTTGCGTCCCCGTGCGTCCACACATTCATGGCATGGGTCGCACGCAGGGCGGCCGAGGTGCAACTCTCGACGAGCGACATCGAGTTGCAGAAGATCAAGTACTTCGGCCCTGACAAGATGTCACGCTACCTACCGCCTCTCGGCGCCGTTCCCGTCTCCATCAGGTGATGCTGATCTGGGTCGATGCACCATGTCTCCTTATTATCGATTTCATCTGTTTGTCTGTGGGCAGACGGATGAAAAAGGAGGCGCTTTTCCTCCCCCAACACGACTTCACCTTTGAAGGTGAGGCATCTGAGCACAATCTTGTGGAGGTGAATGTCCCGTGTGTGGCTCTTTGATCCCCACTCCTCGCCTGTCGACAATTGACATCAGCCGTCATCAACGTGAGCCAGCCGGTGTTGTACGAATGATTTCCATATCATGGTTTCTCTGTGTAGGTGGGCAACATCTCAGGGAGTCAGGAAAATCTGTTTGAGGACACACGTCATCTGCTGTGGCTGACCGATAAGGGAAGAATCCTCTGTGTACACCCGGAGGCCGCATTTGCTGAAGGCTCTCTCCAAGTGAGACACACACGTACTTGCGTATTATGGATAAGTCAGTGTCTTCGCATGTCTCAAACAGCCGTTAGTAGACTTCGAGGGTCCGCGCCACATCCTGCCGATTGAGCACAGCGTCATCGAGATCGACGACACCAAACCAAACCCCATCGTCCGCTTCTTCGTCCGCAGACAGACGGACACGACCACCAGCAGCCACGGCGACAGCAGCATCGTCTCGCGACCCCCGTCAGATGCCGTTACCGAGAAGGCCGACTCGGACGTCAGATTTGCAATGGAGCTCAGCCTGGAGATGGCCAATCCCACAGGAGACCTCCGATTCCTGTCTCCCGTGCCGCTCTTCGCCAGGAGGGATTACAGCTGGAAGCCGGTCCCCTCGCCAACATCATCGGCAGAAGGAAAACAGCCTTCATGGGCGTCGACCACCTATCTGATCGGGCACAACGCCATCAGCTCCCCTCTCTTCATCCCCTCCACCTCGATCGACGCCTACTGCCCGCAGCTGGGCCTCTGCTCGCTCTGGCTCTCCCACATCGGCCACGTGCTCAACATTCTACCGAGAGAGACCGCCCCAACACTCAAGGAGAAAAGTGACACCCACAGCAGGCGGCTGTCTGCAGCCACGGCGCTTTCGAGCGCCGCACAGACGTCGCACACCGTCCGGTCGTTGTTCAAACTGCCGAGGTCGGCACTGACGGCCGTGCGAGGGGCCGGCCGGGAGGGATGGCATGGCGAGCAAGAAAAGGAGGTGCAGTACACCGTCTATGCCGTCTTCATGTCCCACATCAAGCAGATCAAGGAGCTGGCTGGCGAGGAGTCGGCCGCGGACGCCGACCAGGGCATCAAGGCGTCGTGTCTGCCGTCTGTGAAGCTGTTGGTGAGCAACAATACCTCACTGCGGCTGTACTTCAGCCACCAGGTGTTCGCCAATGCCTTTGCCACCAACATGTCGCGACTCTCCAAAGCCGACAAGACCAACAAACCTCAACTGTCACGAAAGAGAGTGGTACGTGTCCACAAACGACCCTTTGCACACGCATATGTGTGTACGTGTGTGTATGTAGACAATCTCCTACGCACCAGAGATGCCGGTCGAGCGGTCACTCTCGTTCTCGACCAAGCTGGACACGCCGGCCGAGGCCGAGGCCGGTGCTCTCCCACGCTCCCTGTCGACCGAGGAACCCAATCTCCGCATCGACAGCGACTTCTGGGGACTCTTCGACACGCAACAATCGCCAGCGGCTGACCAGGTGGGGCGCCACCTGCCGTGCACACTCACCCTCTCATGCGGGTTGGTCCGATCGACATACGTGCTCGCACGTGTGGGTGCTTCAGGAGTTTGTGACCACGGCGGCTCACGAGACGGCCGGCGATCGAGGGGCGGAGGGTGAGGTGTCGCCTTTGCAGGTCGCGCAAGTCGATGACTTCTTCGACCAACCGTCCCCGAAATCTGCCTTCCGACCGGCGTCGAAATCGTCTCAAGACTCGCCTTCACGTAAGTATGTGACTGTACAAACAACGGTTAGCTCATGTGTGCATTGCTGCAGTGCGAAAGCGGAACGCTGCGAGCACACCGGCGAGCGACGAGGCTGATAGCCCACGGGACGAGACGGTCGACCTCGTGATTGCCACATCCTACCAGAGCCCCGCACAGCAGGGGTCCGTTCGTGTGTGTGTGTGCCTGAATGCATACCCCATCATGGATGAGTGGATGGATGGATGCAGGTCGCTCGTGGCTCCCGAAGCGAGCGCGGCTGTGGCTACGCCGTCACCGGCACCGATTCTTGTGGAGGATCCCTTCCACACGTCGGAACAGAGGTCGGCGATGGTGGCACCAGACAAACAACGACAGGAGCATCAGCAGCGTCAGCAGCAGCAGCATGAAGGAGCGGAAGGCGATAACAAGGACGCAGAGACGGACGTCGGCAGGTGTGCCAGCTGCGGCAAGTGCTGCCGAAATGTGTATGACAAGCTGGTAAAAAAAGACGCGTTTTAGCAAAGATGCATGTCATGTCTCTTTGACGACGGCGATGTATGTATGTGCGTGTGCGTGAAGGTGCGGTTTGAAGAATACCAGAACGACCATGTGGTAGGATGAGAAGAGATGATAGATAGACAGTGTGTAGTACGTGTGTGCACCGCCCATGATATGTGTCCAAACGTTTGGGCAGGTGTACACCTGGGAGGCCGTAAGCTTACGACAACGAACCGAGCCCTTGTGTTAGATGGACACACATGTACGTACGTACGTTGTATGTTCTGCAGGTGAATTTGAGGGCGGCCATCTCACAGGAGAACAAGAGAAACCAGAACCTCATCCTCGCAAAAAGGCTGCAGGTATGCATGCATATGCACCGACGCGACTGCACCACATGTGGTGGACCATGGTCTGTGTGCTGTGTGTTGTCAGTATCACGAGTGGCCGGCCGGGAAGGTCATATACACTGTCGCCATGAGAGAACACCCGCGTACGGCCGCCTTGGCTACACACGTGACGTGCCTCACACATGAATATGTCTCATCTACTCTACCTGTGGGTGAATTCAGTGCCCAAGACGTTCCCCTACAACCCGGTCATCTCCCGGTCAGTCAGCGGCGAACGCGCAGCACGCCTCATACGTGCGCGTCTTTCTTTATGTATGCCTTTGCCGTGCAGGACGCAGCGTTATGCGATAGAGTTCTCGGGCATCATGACGGAACTCTTCATCTCTTCCCTGTTCTTCAACGCACAATGCGCATACTCACCATCACGTACAACCAGTCACTCACAGATACACCTGGCCTAGACCGACACGTCATAGATATGTCTGTTTGTCTGTTTGTCTGTCTGTCTGTCTATTTGCCTGTCTCTCTCTGTGGATGAATGGATGGATGGATGGAGACAGCCGAGGTGTGTTTCCCTCTCGGCAACCCCTTCGTGATCAGCTGGCACGGTACGCATACAACGTGCATTTGGCCCTTACGCACACACGGACTATCCATATATACATATATGGTCAGTATTCTTTGCGTCTCTGTGGGCGGTCGTCCTTGCCGTGCCGGTGCCCCTTTTCCTGCGGTAAGCGGACACGCCACGGCAGACGCGCGTGTGTGTGTGGATCGACTGCTTTGTTCATATATTGCAGATTTTGTTTTGCCAAGCGGATCGTGGAGGAGACACACACGGCCGCTGAGAAGGAAGTCATGGTACGCAAACGTGTGCCCGTGTCTCGAATATGCGGAGTCGACCTCTTTGTGTGTGCGTGTGCATCTCTGTGTCTCTCTGTGTATCTCTGTGTCTCTCTGTGTGCCTGTGGCCAACAACAGTTGCTATACTGGCGTCTGAAGGACCTGCTGGGCTATGCGTTCATCCTGACATGGGACACCTGGTGCTTCTACTTCCTAATGGTCTTCATCCTGGTACACACGCACATACACACGTGGATACACGAAAGACACGTGTGTGGATCTCTGAAATGGACATGCAGAAATTCGATGGCGTTCTGGTGGGCAAGTGGTACTATTCCGGTGCCCTGGCGCTGGCACACAGGTACACACACACGCACCGTGCCATGTGTGTGCGTGTCTTTGTTTCGCAAGTGGCTCTCTCTCCCCGCTCTGTCTGAAGGATGATTACTGCGCCCGTCATCCGGTCTCTGTGGGTGTCGGCTGTGCTGCTCATCAGCAAAGTGACCTGGTGGGAGGGCGGGTGGCAAATACACACACCGACACCCACACACACACACACACACGTGTCGTCGTGGGTGGATCCCATTGGTTCCCTCAGGGTGTGTGACTTCCTGCTGCTGTCCTGCCCGGCTCTGATCGCCTTCACACACCCTGTAAGGACACACGCACCCATGGCGCTTGATCGACAGATTGGTAGAATACGCAATTGTATTGTGTCTGTCACACACGTGTCTGCAGGACATCAAGCGCATCAAAAGAAAGACAAGCGCACACAAACTGGTCAGTACGCATGGTATTCTAGACACTCCACATATGTGGCCAACACGTTTCTATGTCCAGGAGAGCGACAAGTTGCCGCGGCCGATAATGCCCCCCAAGCCCATAATGCCCATCGGACAGGTAGGTGCCCATCGGACGGACACAGACATACAGACATACAGATACTGCACACCCCCAGAGGAGCCGTGCGCATTTGTTGCAGAAGGTGGACGAGTCCACCATCAATGAGGAGGAGATCGAGTCAGAGAGCGACATCACAGAGATGAGCCCAATGATCATTCCAAGGTACCAACAGACACTCAGAGATCCATGCGGGTCGGACTCCATCTGATCTGCACACCCCACAGGACCAGAGCGGCCACTCAGAAGCACCGTGAGCGTGAGCGTGAGCGTGAGGAGGGCCGGACGGCTGCCGAGGCCTACGATCAGTTCTGGAGCGAGCAGCCGCTGCGCTTCCAATAGCTTTACTAGTGAGTGGCTCATGTGCCATATAAGAATGTGTTTTTGTTGCTGACAAGAGAGATGTAAGTCTGTGTGTCCTAATTGCTGACACTTAATTGTGTGTTGGATGATCGATGTGACTTACTTTGTTTTGCCGCCGTCAGTCGAGTTTCTTACAGAATGGTTTTTCATTTGGCGTCATGCGTTGGATTTGGGGTGTGTGTGTGTCTCTCACAGACAGACAGATGGGACTTATCGTGGTCGCTCGATTGAATGTCTGCAAGCATCTGTGTGTCTCTGTCTGATGCAATCGATCCAACCATCCAACATGCCCAACCGTCCGCCACCCCCTACCCATCCGCCGCCTCCCCCACTGCAGCCCCCACTTCTTCAAAGCCAGCTAGGGATGTTCATTCAAAGCCCGTGGGCAGCAGATGAACATCTTCTGAATGTGGATGTGTATGTGTATGTGTGTGTGTGGATGGTTTTGTTCCAGTGAGTGAGGTGGGGGAGGAAAGTGCCAGATGATATGCATGGATGGAGGGTAGTAGGGGAGGGAGGGTGGGGCGACGAGCATTGAGCTATAGCAAGTTGCTCATTCGTTCATTGCACATAGTCTGTCATCCGCTTAACACGCACATCCCGCCTTCCTTTTGCCTCTTCCACTCGCTCGCTAGCCCTTGCCTGTTGGTCCTGATGCTAGCGAGCGATTCGTATGTCATTTCTCTCTCGAGTCGACCATGGCTGCCACGTGCATATATCTCTCCCTATGTGGTCGCTCGCCATGTACCCCTCCCACCCTCCCTCCCTCCCCCCTCTCCCTCCCTCCCATGTGTCTGTGGTCATCTCGACCACACAGGTGTCTTCAAACAGTTACATAAAGCACTGTACTACAAAACAGATCGAGCGAGGTGCGTTCAAAGAGAGAAACATATGGTTGGTGTGTACAGCTCAAACTTGAAGAAAGGACACAAAGGAGGGAAACACACAAACACACACACGCAGCCATGGCCAGGCAGACACATGTATGGCATGGCTGGCCTGGCTGGCATGTGTGCCAGACAGAATTGGCTAGCTGGCTTTGAAGAAGTGAGTGCCGCCTGGCCCATGGGATGGCCAGCCATGCATGGGTCGTACATGTGTCAGTGTCAGCATCCCCAGAGCAGAGCACACCTCAGAAAGAGCACACCATACACAAGACACGTCAGTGCATCAATCGCATCAAGCAATAGATATCATGAGCCACAAAAATCCCATAGCTGACCGTCCCGAGCCCCTCCCCTCCCCTCCCCTCCACTCCCCTCCCCTCCCCTCCCTACTAAGAAACGTCACGCGTGTCGAATGCACCATGCACCAATTACGGCGCACTCGACAACAGGCAGCATGGTGTGTACCATGCCTGTGTGCGGCGCATGCAGAGTGTGTGTCTTGACCAAACACAACTCCCCTCCCCATCTCCGCTCGCCTCCCCACCCGTATGTGTATTGGCGAATTTTGCAATTACGACGTAAAGTGCGATCTGTCTGTGCACAAAAAACAAACGTGTGTCCGTTCCGTTCTTCCTTCTTCAATTTAATTGGGCATGTGTGGTCTCTTGCAAAACGACCACTCATACAGCCAGCACAGACCCGATGGACGGATGGGATGGATGACGCGAAGCCACCAAAGGCCGATGGGACGGCCAGCGGAGATATGAGCTACAGACAGACAGACAGACACACTCCCTCCTCTCCCCCCTCCCAAGAGAAACACATACACACACACACACACATGCAAGCAATTGACAGATGGATAAATCTACTCAAAACCAATGGCGATAAAACCCCCCATGTGCAATGTCGTGTGGTGTCGTTGGTGTGGCGTTGGTGTCGGTCGGTCGATCAGGCCGCCGTGGGCACCGGCAGGCTGCCGCGTGCGAGGTAGGGCGCGTAGGCTCCGAAAGAGAAGATCAGAGCCGTCACAGCACCTGCAAGGACGGCACAAACGGGCGAACATGCCTGAGTGCTGTCTGTCTGTCCGTCTATCTGTCTGTCTGTCTGTCTGTCTGCCCATCCGCCCCATCCCACCCACCTGCGAAGACCAGTGTGAGGATCCAGGCGACAAACACGTTCAGGAGGAGCTTCCAGTTGACACCGGACCTCTTCCACGTGCACATGCGGCCCTGAAGACATACATACACCCAAAACACACATTCAATCATCGGCGGCTGTTGGGTTCAATAAATGCATAATGATGTGGATGGCTTACTTACCGATTCGTTGTCAGCTTCGGTGAGTCCCACGCCGACAGTCGCGCCGACCTGGCAGTGGGTGGTGGACAGGGGGATGCCCAGGTTGGAGCCGATGATGATGATCCAGGCCGCACCCAACTCGATGCAGAAGCCGCGGCTCGGCGTGATCTTCACCATCTTGACGCCGATTGCCTTGATCACCTACACGCAGAGTGGCCGTCTGCCCCCCCTCCCCCTGTCTCTGCGCGTGTGTGTGTGTGGCAGGATTGCTCACCCGGTGTCCGTAGAGTGCCAGGCCGATAGCGATGGCAGCACCGCCGAATGCGAGCACGTAGAGTGGCGTCTCGACCTTGGCGACGGCCGCTCCGGCGCTGTACACACCGATGATGGCCGCCAAGGGGCCCACAGCGTTGGCCGTGTCGTTGCTGCCGTGACCCACGCAGTCGAAGCACGCCGACAAGACCTGCAACCATCCACACGCACACACAGGGGGAGAGCGTCCACGGGGGGGCCTCCGTGTGTATGTGTACTTGGCAGATGGCGAAAAATCGTTCGCTTCTGCCGTCGAAGTTCTCAGTGTTCTCGTGGATGCGGGCGGCCTCCTTGCTCTCGTGCAGGGCCTCCTTATGCAGGTCCTGGTTGAACGGCAAACACTGCATCCATACATGTCACGACACACGCAGAGAGATCTGTGGGATCTGTGGGAGGAGAGAGAGGGAGTCGGTGAGTGGGTGGGTGGGTGTCTGCCGGCGTACCGCCCAGAGCCCCTTCTTCTGCTTCGATGGACCTTCCCCAGCCTCCTCAACCACAGCGACGATCTCATCCTTTTGCAGCCCCTGACACACACGCAGACACCCGTTTGCAGGCGTGTGTATGTGTGTGCATGGATGCGTCTGTGTGCACCGCACCGTCTGTGCAGGCGTGACGCTGCCGGGGCTGCTCGAGTCGTTGTTGTTGCCCTCACGACTCGAGCAGCCCTCCTCAACTTCCTTCACCTGATTCACCTATATGTACCCCCACACATAACGCCTCTATGTGTGTGCCTTTGTCTGGTCTGTGTAGGTATGCAAGCTCACCTCAGCGTCTTTCTGGCTCTTGATCACATCGGCGTCATACTTGGCCAGTGCCTTCTTGACCCACCACATGAGAAACGGTGTGCAAATTAGGGCGGCGCCGACGGCCATGGCGAGTGTGATGCCGACAGCGAGCCCGGGGTTGGTGGCCGCCCAGGTCTTGATCTTGCAGGGCTCCTTCATGACGTTCTCTTTGAGCTTCTTGTCGTACATCAGGCAGGCCACACCGTTGAGGACGCCGTTGTTCCTGCAGATGGATGGATGGATAATTTGTTGAGGTGTGGTGTGTGAGTGTCTCCCTCCCTCCCTCCCTCCCTGTAAGATTACTTGAAGATCAGATACAGGAAGAATGTGGCGAACAAGGAAGATGAAGACCGGCATCCTGGTGACACACAGAAGGACACACGGGGCCTGCCTGTCTGCCTGTCTGCCTTGCTTGTGTGTGTGTGTGTTTAGTACCAGAAGCCGCGCTTCACAGAGTCTTTGGGTCTGAGCACCGCCTCGCGGATGATAAAGAACAGAATGGCTGCACACAGACAGACATGTGAGTGTCGTGTGTGTGTGTGTGTGTCTGTGTCTCAGCCGTGACTCACATGCAGCGATGCCCGAGAGGATTGGCGAGAAAATCCATGAAGCAATGATCATGCCGACCTGGTCCCAGTGAACCGCCGACGGGTCACCCGTCGCCAGGGAGAAGCCTTCACACAGCACACACACAAATTAACAGGCATAGTGTCGCTCTCCCTCTCCCCGTGTGTGTGTGTACCGATGATGGCCCCGATGATGCTGTGTGTGGTGGAGATGGGCCATCCGAGGTAGCTAGCCACCATCAGCCATACGCCCGCACCGATCAGGGCACACAGCCTGCGTCCATTCCACGCACACCGACAGAGAGAGACATTCATGCTCACGGGTCTGTCTGTCCGTCTGTCTGTCTGTCTGTCTGTCACACTAGTAGGTGTCTCACTCACATGCCGAACATCAGCAGCTCCGGGTTGTCCATGAACACGTCGAAGTCTGCGCGCCAGACGCACACAAAGCCAGATAACACGCGTGTCTCCAGATTGTTCTCTCTCTCTCTCTCTCTGTCTGTGTGTCTGTCTGCCTGTCTGCCTGTCTGCCTGTCTGCCTGCCTGTGTGTGTGTGTGTGTGTGTGTGTGTGTCAGCGTACCGACGATCCTCTTGCGGACGGTGTCGGCAACTTGTCCACCGAGGAACGCCGCTCCGACGAACTCGAGGATGGCCGAGAGGATGATGGCCGTCTTGAGCGAGACAGCCTTCGATCCAATGCTTGAAGCGAATTGGTTGGCCACATCGTTGGCACCGATACCTGCATGCAGCGCACAGAGACAGAGACACACAGAGGGGGCGATAGACGGGGCGTTGTGTCGCTGAGCCTCGCTGTCTGCAGATCGATGCCTTTTCTCCCCCCACCCCCTCTCTCTCGGTGCACGTGTCTTCCACGCACCGAATGCCATGACGAAGCAGGCGATCCACCCTGCATGGCACACGCAGCACAACAGGCACCACACACACCCGAGTGGACACACGAGCACACACGGAGGAGAAAGAGAGAGGGGGAGGGGGAGGCGCTTTCACCCGCAACGACGATCCACATGTAATCCTGCACACAGACGTCCCACCCACCGATGTGTCGACCCCCAGAGCAGGTCTGGAGGACTTACCGTCACCATCTTGGCAGGCCAGGGCCAGATCTCCAACGCACAGGGCTCGCGAAAGGTGGGAAAACGGAATAAGACGGAGACGATGGAGGGAAACGGTCGGGAGAGAACGGAGGGAAAACGTCGCAGCCGTTGGAGATCGGCGGCCATTCTAAGCTCGCAATCGCGAATCTCGACAGCGGGGGTTTCAGCGTCATTCTCTCATTCCTCTTGTGCCATCTTGCTCCGCATTATTCAAGTACAATCCTCGCCCCCAAAGGGAAGAGATCGACATAAGCACACGTCGATCTCAGCCCGGGGCTACACGTACGTACACAAACATCCACACCAAAAAGACAGCCAGCCATATGCGCTGTATGCAGTGCAGATCTGCACAGCGGATAAGCGAGACACATCGACAGATCCATCCATCCATCCATCCATCATACATACAAACAAACACGCACCTTTCAAAAAGCCCGCCCGCAACTCAACTCACTGCCATGCACAACACGCGTACAACACATCATGAGTGCGGATCGGATCGGTCTTGCCGTCCATTGGCTACACAAGCGTGTCGGCTGTGTGGCCAGCCAGCCATGGTATCCACCCCCTCACTGCCCACCCACGTGACGTGATGCAAGCCTAGCCAGCGTAGATAAATAGGTAGACTAGCAATAGGCAGACTGCTCCCAACAGAAGACAATGAACACACACGCAAAAAGGACCTAGCTACCCTCGCGCGCTGCAGGAACAGACGCGCACGTCGGAAAATTCGCCGGCCCCGCACACGTGTGTGTGCGGCCACACAGCGTTGCAGCTACCCATCCATCCGGATGGGTGGCCCCAATTATTGCTCGACTAGATGAGCCTGAGTGTCTCCATGATGCGCTCGAAGCGCGGCACCATGGGCATAATGGCGGTGCCGATGGCCAGCTTGCGGTAATACGGGTAGGGGTCCAGCAGCAAATCGGGAGTCAACTTGTTGGGCCTGCACACAACACGACCACACACACAACCACCCCATATATATGTGGAAAATCCATGTGAGCGCATGTGTGTGTGTGTGTGTGTGGTGTCATTGATGTCCGTCCCTTACGTGTGAGCCATTTCGACGGCGCCGAGCTTCAGCAGGATATCCCCGACGGGCCGCTTGCACTGCGGCTGCACCCGCACAAACTCTGTTTGATTACAGTGATCAAGAGACAGTGGCGAAGAGACAAACCAATGCATAAACACCTTCTTGAGCATTGTTTTCGTGTGTGTGTGTGTGTGGTCTTACCAGCCATGAGTTCCGCGCCTTGTGTGACGAGCGGTCCGGCGCCGTATCTGGGCTGTTGTGTGCCGAAGACGAAGTAGTTCTTCTTGCCGGGCACCACCGCCCCCTCGATGACGTTGGGCGTGCCCTGCTCGGTGTAGGTGAGGGTGGGCTCACACATGGGGAAGTTGTTGTGGTAACCTGAGAGACAGACAGAAGAGAGAGAGAGAGAGACATCATTCACACACATGGATGTCACTTACCGGTAGCACAGACGATCAGGTCGACAGTGATGGTCTGCCCATCCACGAAGGTCACTTCCTTCCCTGGCACACACACACACACAGAACACCCAAAACGCACCCATATTCACCCGGGCCACCCACCCACACAAACACACACGACCACACCCACCCACCCACCATCGACAGACTGAATGCCCGGGTGCGGTTTGATCTTGCCGAGCTTCAAGTAGTGCAGGAAGCTCGAGTTGATGGTGGGGTGCAGCTCATAGATGTCGTGGTCGGGCACCGGCAGCCCATACAGCCGGTAGTCGCCCACACACACCCTCAACGCCCGCTTGACCATGAACTTGGTCAGCCAGTGGGGCCACCACGGCGGATTGTACTCTATTACCGGCCTGCACACACAGAGAGAGGGAGAGGTGTGTGTGTGTTGGGGGCATTGTGTGGCGGGAGGTGTGTGTGGGTGTGGTGTGCTGACTTGCCGCCGACGACACGTGGCATGAACCAGTGGCCTCGGCGAAGCGACGCGTGTGCCTCTTCAGCCGCCTGGGCCGCATCGGCGTTGACGTCACACGCACTGTTGCCTGGACGCATACGCACAGGCATATAGAGACTCACACAGATTTCTGTATGTGTGTGTGTGTGTGTGTGTGTGTGCGTATGTACCTGCGCCGAGAACGAGGACGCGCTTCCCTTTGAGCTGCTCGGGCGACTTGTAATCCTTCGAGTGGATCAACTCCCCGGTGAAGGTGCCTTCACACACAGAGGGGGTTTGGACAGAGAGAGAGTCTCCTTTGTGAATGAGGACCACCCGTGCACATGTCATGTCTCGTCTCACTTACCGTTGAGCTTGGGCCACCGTCTGTTCCTGTGGTGCCCCGTGCAGACGTACACCCCCTTGTAGGTGTGCTTCTGCGGCTCGCCGCCCTCCTTCTCGACCGTCACGGTGTACGAGTTGCCCTGCTCGTCGTCGGGGACGATCTTGCGCACTTGGGTGTTGAGCTGCACCTTCGGCAAGATGCCCCAGTGGGCCGCATAGCTCTTCAGGTAGGAGTGCATCTGCACACAGAAGGAGAGAGAGAAAGAGGGAGAGAGGGGGAGATGCATGTGTG
>CDMY01000104.1:132510-154605 GCA_001179505.1 Vitrella brassicaformis
GGGGTCACGTACGCATTCGAACAGCTCCCTGACAAAAAGTCCGCTCAGCCACGTGGGCATGGCAAACAGCACCCCCTCCACCACAAGCGTCACTCGCTCAACCATCGGCAGATACCCAAACGCCCCCAGGTCCGCCGACCGCCCCAGCAAGGGCTGACGGTTGAAGAAGCGATGCAGCCGCACCGACACGGCCCTCGCCCGGTCGGCCGCAGAGTGGCCCGGACAGGTCGGGATGTTGAGCAGGTTGCAGGACCATTGGTTGCCGATGGTCGACGGGGGGCCGGTGCGCGTATTCTTGGGCATGCAGATGCCCAGCTTGCCCATCACCGTCGCATGAGGCGCGTGCCCGACGATGGCCACGGGTTTCTTCTCGTCGTCGGAGAGGGAGGGGCTGCAGCTGCAATCGCCATTATCGGCGTTGTCTGCCGGTTCTGCGGGTGTGGGTGGAGGAGTGGGTGGTGCGGGGGGTGGGAGGGTGATTGCGGGGGCGTATGTGGCGATGGTGTCTTCCTCGTGGAATGTGATGGCGGGGGAGAGAGTTGACGAGGGGGTGGCTGTGGCTGTGGCGGGGAAGACCTCTTCTGGATCGGTGCGCACCTGACGACAGAAATTAAGAGAGACAGAGAGATGGGAACGACGCGCCTCGGGCTGTGGGGTGTGTTTGTGTTGTGTGGCGGCTCACCGATGCGGTCTCGACCTCCATCCTCTCTCCCCTCCCGTCAGCAGCAGCGGCGGGTGCCATCGGCAGCGGCAGAGACACGAACTCCTTGGTTGCACCACTGTCCAGCCGCCAGCCTGACGTGCCGCGCTGCACCTTCTCCGCGTACCGCACATACGCCCCGCTCAGGCAGCTCACCATCAGGTCGTTCAGCGTCAGCTTGGCACCACGCTTCTTCTGCTTGCCCTTGCCGCCACCACCACCACCACCAAGGAGCGTCTTGACTCTCTTGGCTTCGTTCAGGCTGATGGACAATGGCAGGGTGCAGGTCATGCGATGGTCGCGGGATCTCGCACTCCGTCTCGCGCCTGGCGTGTCGAAGGAGAGTTGCTTCTGGGCGTCGCAGAGGTAGTAGACCAGCGTGACCAATGGGGCCATCACATAGGTGGTGATGGTGTCAGCAAGCGTGGGTGTGGGGGAGGTGCCTGTGGGCTGGGGGGATGGGGCTGTGTACGAGGCTACTGCGGCCGATTGTGGGTCGAGCAGGGCTGGGAGGAGCATCTGGAAAAGGGCGATGCCGTCAACGATCGAGTGGTGGAAGCGGAGCAGGACGACGGACGACGGCTTGACGCGGAGCTCGGCCTCATCGTGGTCCACAATCGTCACCCCCTCTAGCACCAACACCTGCCACGCCGGCCGGCCGCGGCCGAAAGGCGTCCCCGCCACCCTGTTGATCCAACCCTCCAGCTCCCTCTTCGTCAGCGCGCCATTCTCACCCTCGCCCCCATCCTCCTGAGCATCGCCGATCGGCACCTTGACCACATGGTGGTCCATGTCCATCGCGTCGGACTGCACCCACCCGAGCTTCCACAGCCGTCTTTGCACAGCGCAGTGCAGCCGCGGGTGCTTGAGCCGCCCGTACACATCGCACCCGAGCCACCGTCGCCCCACCATCTCCCTGAGCGACTCGGCCGTGAGGCTGCCGTCCGCCACAACTGTCGCATTGATCAGGAAGCGCTCGTCGGTGAGGAACTGGATCTCCTGCCCCGTCAGAGGCGTGAACGGCTCGCGGGATCGGCGCAGCAGCAACGTCAGCATACGGAAGCAAAGGTCCGATATGGCTGTGATGGCGTAGTAGAGGGCGAGGAAGGGCAGGAGGAGGGCAGCGAGGAGGAGGGCTGCGGGGAGCTCCAAGATAATGGCCGCCATCCTTTCCGTAGTCAGTCAGTCAGAAGGCGCCTCGCATCTGTCAGTCAGTCAGTCGCCCCACCTGCAAACACGCAACCAAACACACGATGCGAAAAGGTGCTCCTCCGTTGCACGAGTGCTGTGTGGACGTACCTCGTCGCAAACCAGCGCGGGAGAGAGCGCGCAACTCACAGATGCGAGCTTAGCCGTTAGATTTGCCTGGTCGGGCTGGCGATTTGCAGTGCCCGGCAGACGTCCCGACAGCCGCACCGACTCCCCTCTGTCTGCCTCGTAAGAAACGACGTCACTGGAAAGAGGCGAACTCTTGTGTGCAGATCTCTGTCGGTGTCGGGATCTTGTGGCTGCGGTTGTGTTTGTTCAGCTCACGAAGTGCTTTGCAGTTGAGTACAGATGGCAACGCCACGGCAGCAACCCCTCTGCACCTTCTCCCAGGGCCTCCTCCTGCTCTTTGTCATTGCCCTTCTTACACTCAGCCACGCACAGCCGCTGACACTCAGCGAGACCCCCGAGGGCGACGCCCTCGCCCTCTTCTACGGCAAATCCTCTCTCGGCATCGACGACGACCGATCTGACGACGTGGCCTCTTGGACAGTCAAGGCCGCCGAGGCCGACGACACACAGCAGGCGGCCACATCTGCAAATGCTGCCATTGGGTCGCTGCAGTTCGAGTCCATCAACTGGCACCCGCAGAAGGCCGACATCCACATGACGGTCCTGCCGTCGTGGAGCCAGTACGACCCTGAGGCTGGGTGCTTTGTGTACCGCGTCGAGGCGCTCGACGATCAAGGCGGGGTCATCAAGGAGTCCAACGTGGTGCGGTCGAGGGCGTGTTCGGGCGGCGATGGGACTATCGACGGTGCGCGGGCGCACGAGCTGCTGCTGACTGCTGCGGGGGAGGAGGACGACTATGTGCTGCCGATGGGAGGAGCCGATGATCTGGACGCCTATGGGTCTGATGATGCAGATCTGGAGGGTGGTAGTGATGTGACTGTGGCGCCAGAAAGCGCGTCGAGCAATAACAACGAGGCCTGGGTTGACGAGGAGCAGGTGCAGTCGCTCAGGAGGCGGTGGGAGGAGCACACAGAGGTGGAGGTGGTGGCCGAGAAGGAGAGGACCACGGCGCCGGCAGCGGAACACACTGAAGATGCTGACAGTGACAGTGAGAGTGGTCAGGATGATGGTCATGAGAAGAAAGATACAAGAGACGCCAGCAGGAAGATCTTTCCCGACTGCAGCCCTGCGGAGCCTTTTTGTGGCAGAGTGCGAGTGCTGTAGGGCCGATAGGTGAGGTGGATCGGCGGCCTTTTTCCGCCCCCTCTCTGCTCGATAGATACTTGTTCTCGTCTGTCTGTCTGTTGGTTGGTTGGAAGTGTGTGTCTCTGTGTGTGGTGTGGGTCTGTAACTAAACTAGGTGTCTGCAGAGAGAGACGGGAGTGGAGTGCGCTCTGTGCTGCTGGGGCGGACAGACAGAACAGACAGCCATATTTGTGAGGTGTAATTGACTGATGGTGTAATTGACAAGAAAGTGGTGCTGGTTGTGATTTAAACAGACGTGCTTGACGTGACGTGATGGAATGGAATGGAATGGACGCAATGGATGCGAAGAAAGCTGTGCAGATGAGTGGCGTGATTGGTTGGTTGGTTGCACAGGATTGGTGTGCACATCATGGCCTCATGGTGAGTGTGTGTGTGCGCGTGTGTGTGGTTGTTATGTGGTTGTGTGCCCTGTTCTGTAGTGTGTGTGGAGAGAGAGAGATGTCTTTCGTTTGTACCGCGTATATGTATATAATATGTGTGTGTGTGTGAGATAGTCACGTGTGTGTGGATAAATGCCTGTGTGTGTGTGTGTGGAGAGAGAGTCTCTAGGTGCCCTCATCTCATTTGTGTTGGTGTCCTTCCTTGCTGCCTGTTTGTTTGTATGCCCCAAAGAGAGTGAGTGACTGCAATCAATTAGGACCTTTATCGTAATGATGATATGAATGAAGGTGTGACGGACGGATCAACACTTCCTTATCCATCTGTCCATCCAGCCACCCACTACGCGACGCAGCTTCCGTCACTCTCACCGTCAGTCGACTCGACTCAAGCAACCAGTGACCAACAAACAAACAAAACCGCCGCCCAGCACGCAGCACGAGCAAACTTACAAACCAAGACATATTCACAGTGTCCCCCCCTCTCCCTCCCGCTCCCCTCCCCATCACAAAAGGCAGCACAGCAGCCAGGCCAGCCACCTGAGCAAAGCTGACTCGACTCAGCAGAGGAGAGGATAATCCATTCATCCAGCGCATAGGGCATTATTGGCCCTCTCTCTGTCTGTCTCTGTTGTGACAGTCAATCGTTGGTGTGCTGTCTGCACCGTGCGCCAAGGCCAAAATGCGCCCCTATGGCGCCCTTGCCCTGCAGCCTGGCACCACACAGGTAGCAGAAGTTGGCGCGACACGCCCAGCAGCTGCACACACACACACACGCACACACAGAGAGAGAGAGAGAGAGACTGATGGTCATGTGCGGGTCTGTTCTCTTTGTTGTGTACACACATGATATGGTTGTTGGCTCCTTGTTTCTGGTTGCGCGAGTGACACTGCGGGCACTGGCGTATCCTCAGCATCATACCGGCGGCCCTGTGGCCCCGCCGAGGTCGTCGTGGCGCCCGCAGTCTCCCCTCCGGGCGGCCGTCGCCGTCGCCGTCGCCGTCGCCGTCATCCTCATCGTCATCGTCGTCCATCAGCTCCCAATCCTGCGCCCACACACAGACAACGGTGTGGTGCATTGTGCGGGTGCGTTGTGGGTGAGGTGGGTGAATGCATTGGCTAGACCTCATCGTCGTCATCTTCATCGTCGTCGTCGTCTTCGAATTGGGGGTGCCGACGGACGACGGGGCGGCCAAGGGGACCACTGACACATACCATCCATCCATCCATGTCTGTGTGTCTGTCTGTCTGTCTGTGTGTCTGTCTGTTTGTGTACCGTGGGTGGTTGAGGCCTCTCATCATTCTGTTCCACCTCTCAATCTCCTCCATGTCAAAGAGGTTGCAGTTGGGATTGTTGGCGAAGTGCTCGTACCTGCGCACACACATCACATGGAGAAGCGAATATATGAACGACTCACCTCACCAACCACGCAGGCAGGGCACAGCAGATATCTAATGCGTGTCTGCCTGGATGTGTGGATGTCTACCCGCTGATTGGCTGGAGGCACTTCCAGCAGAAGTTGGTGTAGCACTGCTCGCACTTCTGATGCATGTCACACACGCGCGCGCGCGTGACATATTGGCCTCGTGTATGTGTGTGTGTGTGTGTGTGTGTGAGTAGGCTGACCATCTTGTTGCACCCCTCCGTCTTGTAAATGGCCATACCGCACGTCGGGCACTGAATGAACACACACACACACAGGGTCGCATATTCATCCGTTTCTCCCTCCCTCCCTCCCTCCCTCCGTCTCTCTCACCTGTCTGGCCTCCCTCTTAATGGTCTTGAGGCTCTCGGCCTCTTGCTTTAAGTTCTGCTCACGACGAAGTACCTCCTCGCCATACGCCTACACACACACACACACACACACACATGGCAGATGGGTGGACGCACGAGCAGGCCTTTTTCTGGCAGTAAGCCAGACCTTGTCGCCCTTAGATCTGGCTTCGAGGACTTCGAGGAGCTGCTCGGGGTCCAGACAAGCAGTGCCGGGGTGCCATTCGGCCCGGCAGATGCCGCAAAAGGCGAACTGACCGCCAGACACACCACACGGAGAGAACGACCCGTGGCCACTGGCTCACATGATGCAAACAGGCATGCTCTCTCTTACGTGGCACTTGGGGCATCGCGCAAGGTGATCTGCGTCCTCCAGCACCGCCTGATGCAATGCACCCACCTCACATCAGTCGGTCAGTCACGCCCCTTCCCTCCCTCTCCCTCCCTCCCTCCCTCACCCACATACCTACCGTGTTTTCGTTCCTGTGCGCTTCGCATCTCGGGCAGTAGACCAGGTCGCCCATGCCATCCAATGCCTTCTGCAGCGACAGCCGCTGCCACCTCTCATACTCGTCTTCATCCAGCAGGCGATGCAGCACCTCGGGGTCAATCGAACGGCCGCACGACGGCTCCGGGCAGCGCAGCAGATTTATGGCACCGTCCTGCAGTGCAGCACACACAGAGATTGTGTGGGTGTGGGTGTGGGTGTGGGTGTGGGGCAGGGAGGGAGGGAGGGAGGGGGTGTGCTGACTTTGACGTGTGTCTTGACGAGGCCTGCGAGGCACTGAGTGCAGTAGGCGTGTCGGCAGCCGGGCAGTCGGTCCATCCTCTCGCCAAGCATCACGTCAAAGCATATCTGATGGATGGATGGATGGATGGTCGACACTCTACGCCATGCCGCTCCGCGTGTATGCATGCATACCCACCATACCATGCAGGTGTGTTTGGTGGAACGGTACTCCACGTCTTCTCGAGAGGCGTCGTATCGCAGCAGCTCCTCCACACACACGCCCACGTCTGCGCACTCCTGCATCGCCCGGGGGTCGCCTGTGGTGTGGCCGTCGCCACCCTCCTCCCTTAACGGAGCGATGACAATCAGCCGCCCCATCGATAAATAGCCCATCGAATCTGTGGACAAAAAACTGACCACCACACCACACCGCACCGATCGATCCATCTCTCATTCATTCTCATGACGCACCCACTCACTTTGCCCAAGTGAAGACGATCGGGCTCCCAGGCCCCTCCTCCTCCCACAGCTGGTCCAGCCGTCTGCACAGCCTGCCGACGGCCCCCTTGTCGATCCACATGGCCGACAAAGTGAAGAAGGGCGACCTCCTCGAGGGGTATGCGGGCGGCATGACGATGTGCAGGGAGAGGGGCGGGAGGAAACGGACGCGGCCGATGGGGACGTCCTGCTGCTCTATCCTGAGCCGGTCGGGGTGGTCCTCATCTCCTGCGTAATTGGGGTGGTGCTGGGCGGAGGGTTCCTCGAACCGAGCGATGACGTCGATCGCCTCGTCGGATGGGGCGTCGGCCGACGATGGCGCGTCGGGGAAGGTCACCTGCACAGGCAGACAGGCGAGTACATGGCGGGATGTGTGTGTGGGGGTGTCTGTGTGTCTGTGTCTGTGGCGGCCGCTCACTTCCACGTCTAGCTGGAAGACTCTAGGGCTCTTGTCAGTAGATATGGCTGCAGACACATGACGCACACAGACAACAGACAGACACCAGGCACCGTCGAGTGAGCGTGGAGATAGATGAGTAGACAAGACAATGACGCCCACCCAATCCAATCCACCTTTAAAAGCCTCCATGTAGATGCTTTCCAGTGCCATAATCTCATCCTCCTGCGCCCTCTCGTTGGCCTCGCGCTCACCCTCGTCAAGCACGATGTCCTCTCGCTCCTCATTCTGCAGCTCATCTGATGGCGGTGGCTCATCGGTGACAGGTATTGGCTCATCTGTCTTCTTGTCCTTGTGAGAGTCCTGCGGCAATGCTGTCTTGCTCTTGGGCACCCACACAGTTTGCCTTTTGGCCATCTCCTCCTCCTCCCTCCGAGAGAGCGGTTTTACGGAAAGTCCCTCCGCGAGCTTAGCGTGCAAAGAAGGGGGAAGGGAAAGATGGACCCCATCGAGGACAAGAGCATCATTTGGCCGCAGCCGTACAAACCCGCTCTGCGAGGTGGGTATCAGTCACTCATTTGTCTGTGTGGATTCACGTCTGTCTGTGTGCTGCAGGGCTCCCTGCTGCGGCAGCTCCCCACCCTGAGGCTGCCCCTCACCCTGGTCATCAGCCGAACGTAGAGGACCAGTTCATCATCGAGATAGAAGACGATGACGTGGGAGAGCAGCAGCAGCATCACGACGACGCCCATGCGGCCAATGCCGCCGCTGGGGCTGCTGCTCAACGTGAAGAAGACCAAGGCCAACGCGAGCAGCAGGACTATCAGCGGGCGGGTGCAGCCGGGGAATTTGAGGACTCTGAGAAGACCGAGTCTCAGAGTCAGGGGAGCGGCGAGATGGAGCGGATTGGCAGGGGCAAGGGCGAGGACAAGGGAGCGGTTTCCATGAGTGAGAGTGAAGGTCAGGAAGAGGATTCTGAATCGGACGGTGACGATGGCGCTGATGAGTACATCGACGAACAGAATTTTGACGAGGGTGAGATGCGGCATGCACGATGGCGGTCGCTGGATGTTTCCATTGCAGTAGTGTTTCTGTGTTTCTGTGTGTCTGTGTGTGTGCCAGAGGATGTTCCGAGGCCAGATGACACGCCAAAGAGGCGTCTATTCGTTCCCGAGATGAAGGACGTCCCCCCTCTCACTGACGAGGCCTACGGGGCCCTCCCTCAACGTATGCAACGACTAACAAAAGACAGACACCACACCAAATCACGGCTGACACTGATGTTGCTGCCCTCGGTCAGTGCTCGACCGCCTCAACGAGAGCCTCGTCGCCGAGTACCTCATGGGCAAGGACACCCTGGCCCCGCCGCTGCCCACACGGCAACACACCACCGGCATCAAATGGAAGCCGCGGCAAACCGCGTTCGGCAAGCCCAGAAACCCTGGGAGCTGGGCGTGGTCGCTGCCCAAGTCGCTGCGGGCCGAGCGCGAGCCGACCAACACGCTCAAGGAGAGAGGGACCGTGAAGGTCAAGTGCCGCACCGCCGAGGCCATCAGGGAGGGATTGCGGCTGGCGGTGAAGAGAAGGGACGAGATGCTCGAGAGACACAAGCAGCGGAAGCAGCAGCAGCAGCAGCAGATGAAGGAGGAAGTGAAGCAGGAAATCAAGAGGGAGAGGGAGAGAGAGGAGGGCAGCAGCAGAGACAGTGCCCCTGCTGCTGCCGCCGCCGCCGGTGATGGTGGACGTGCGAATAAGCGGCGCAGACAGGATGAGGATGAGGTCGGAGAGACGGGGATGGAGAGTGACTAACTGATCTCTGCCGCGGGCTGCCCTCATTTTTCGTGGCATATGAGCTCGTATGTCTGTCTCGCTTTGAGGAATGGACGGACGGCTTGGGACGGTATGTGGTGTGTGGGGTGATGGCTGTATGGATGGATGTGCCGCAGTGTCTGTCGTATTGCGGCGAATGAGCCGCATGTAATGTATAGTATAGATAGGTGGGATAGTATAGAGATAGGTGGGATCGGCTGTCGTGCGTGTGTGTGTGGTGCCTCACGTTCGGGTGAGACTGAGGTAGTGCTGAAAAACTTTTGAGGTAACGGCCCGGTACGTACGAGGGAATGAGTGGTCTGGACGAACGGTCTGTCTGTCGCGGCACACTTACGACACGACGTACACAATACTAGTACACACATTGGCCGGCCGTCCATCCATCCACACCGGCCGGTGTCTCCTTGCCGCTGTGCCGCCCTCATCCTTGCTTCACCTCCCTCAGCAGATCAGCCACGAACGGTGGAAGCAGCCACCGCCCACAGTCGATCCACTGAACGATTCTCAGCAAGAATGAGGCACTGCACTGCATGACAACATCCACCTCGTTGGCAGCAGAAGAACGGGATGGGAGGAGAAAAACATCACACACACATCTGTTTTGGGTGCGCGCTGTCTGGCTGTCCCACTTCTATCAGCCGGCCTGACACCTTTGCTCATCAATGCCTCGACACATCGACGAACACAGGTGCACGTCGTGCAGACGAGATGGGAGCACCCAGACGCATGAACACCCAACATCAGATCACCCGACGGACAGGCAGACAAGCTCAGCCAGCCCCTCACTTTCACACGCCAG
Source organism: Vitrella brassicaformis (assembly GCA_001179505.1). Classification (NCBI taxonomy): domain Eukaryota; family Vitrellaceae; genus Vitrella; species Vitrella brassicaformis. The sequence continues at coordinate 142,100 of CDMY01000104.1, forward strand.
ACACACACAACAGACAGACCACTGCGTACTCACCACCCACCATACGCACACGCACACGAGCAAAATCGCCCGTCGTGCACTGTGTTGTTGAAACACGCCTAGGCGGGTGAGTGTCCCCCCACCCTCCCTCCCAAGTTCCCTTCCCCATCCCTTGTGTGTGTGTGGTGGGAGGGGTGTGGTTACTCGAACACCCATCCGGGTACGACGTATGATCTGTTTGTGGCGGCCTTGGGCGTGTGGTAGGCGCCACGCATGTCGCCTACTATCAGATGCTCATACCTACAGACACACACATTACACAGCACACCAATGCGTGCCGGGCGGCCCCCCGCAGGTGATGCGGCTCTTTCCCTACTGTTTGTCGGTCAGCTCGCCCCGCTTCCACTTCTGTGTGCAGCAGAACTTGAACCACGGACCTGACACATACACACAGGCAAACACACACACACGGCTCACTGCCTTGCACCCAGCCCTTGCTGCACTGTCTGTTGTGTGTGCCAGCCAGCTTCCCGACTCCGCCCACCAGGGTTGTTCGGCAGCATGGTGTACTCCGGTGGGTGGCACCACACCATGATCCAGCACTGATTGATGCCAACACACGCACACCACAGACAAACAGACAAACAGACAGATCACGCGACGAAGCCCCATCGTTGTGCTCTGCGCTGTTGCCGTCTTGGCTGCCGTGCTGTGCTGTGCTGTTGGTGTGCCGTTGGTGTGGCTTTGTCCTTACCCATCCCACCGTGAACCATCCGAGGCACCATCTGTTTTGGAAGACCACCTTGTCGCGGGTCAAGCCCGGAAAGTACTTCCAGAAGAAATCCGCCGGTAAGACCATGGCGGCGGGCAACCTCCTCCCGCCTCTTTCTCCCTCTCTTCGCAAAGTGAGCGGTTTTATGGAAGCTCGCAAGCTAGGCTCGCACACGCGCCGGGGTGGATTCCGCTCCTCAGGTACGCAGCACCGACACCCGCCTCCACAGCACACACACATCCCCCACCACGAACCGTCTGTTTGTTGCTTGCTTCAGAAGTCTGCAGGTCGGTATGTACGTCATCACACTGCCCGACACGGGAGGCGGGCCGATAGGTCCAGGGCCGCCGGGGATGCCCGGATCTCCCACGGCGGCGCAGAGGCAGCAGTCGGCACGATTCTGCGCGACGGTGATGCTGTTCATTTGTATCATGCTTCTGATGAGGATACAGCACGACCACTATGTCACAATGATTGAAAACAAGAAGAAAATGCCCAGGAAGGTAGGAGAGAGGGAGAGGGAGAGGGAGAGGAAGAGTGTGTGTGCATCCATTTGTGTGTGTGTGTGTGTGTGTGTGGTGCAGCATTATCCGTTTGACCTTGAGAGCTTCACCAAGGACCCGCACACCATCCTCGGCGCCATCCACCTGTCGCCCTCTCCCCCCTCGCCCTCCTCCTTCTTCCACTTCCCGCTCAACGCCACCCTCCACACAAAGCAGCGGCAGCACACAGCCACCCTCATCACCTCGCAGGTAGCTTCAGGCAGCCGCACATCCGTCGACGATTAGTCCATCCATGGACTGGAGGTGTGTGTGTGTTGGCTGTTGGCTCTTTTGGTGTGTGTGTGTGGCAGGCACACACGTCTTTCTTCAGCAACGCCGCCAATCCCAAGCAGGAGCAGTCGACCTACTTCTTCTCGCCGGCGGACAAGGGCGGCATGGACGACATGATCGCCCTGCAAGTCACCTACGAGAACGCCATGTGTCATGACACAACGACTGCTGAGGAGCGGGAGGGCGAGGGGGAGGCCGTGTGCTATGTCGGCGTGCGGAGCGCCCCTGCTGACCAGTGCGACGCCTGCAAGAGCCAGAACCACAATCACACAGACAAAGAGAAAGGGGCTAGTGGTAGTGGTAGTGGCCCGCCGCTGCGCTGCCTCTCCGTCGTGAGCGCCACATCGTCTGTGAACGACCTGGCCGACGCCGGCCGGCAATCGAACCACACCTTCTGTGGCAGCCCAATAGACGGGCTGGTGGCCATCGACGCGAGAAGGAGGCGGGTGTTCTTTGTGGCGCCACACAAAGGGGGCGGGCGGACGTCTTTCTGCGTGCGTGTGTACTCCATGGATGACGATGGTGACAGAAGGGGGTCGGTCAGCGATTGTCATGTGTTGGACATTCCTGAGCTGAGGACTCCCGTGCAGAGGGCGCCGGTCTATGTGGGTTATGTGGATGGGGGGCGGGTTGGGGGAGGCGGTGGCGGTGGGGGTGGGGCGCTGTGTGTGTATTACTATGTCGAGGGGTCGGTCTTGGGCAATGTGCTCGCTGTGGATATTCTCGATGTCGACAACAACATGGTAGACACAGACAGACGGAGGGAGGGAGTGCGAATGCATCGTCTCGCTTCTTTCATTTCCTTCAGGTGCGTCGCGCGCCGACCAAGAAGTTCTACACGCTCACTTCTGGTGCGTCAGTCAGAGGCACCCAAACAAAACAAACGGGGTGGATACGTGTGTGTGACTGTGTGGTGTGGTGTGGTGCAGGCTGGCTGCTGTCGATACAAGAGCGGCGGAAGCAGACTGGCGTGCCCATCCAGGAGAGGGGATACATCATGTTACTCGGTGAGAGAGAGACACCACCCACACACCTCACACACAGACGCCGACCTGAGTGCGTGTGTGTGTGTAGGTGAGACTCCCCACCCCAACTTGCTTCATGTGCTCGATATGGGAAATCCTGACGGGGGGGTGGATCTGCACGTGTGGGATAACAAGGGGAACCACTACAGGCCGCCGTAGTCGAGACCCGCCCTTACGATTCTATCTATTGTCGGCGACCTTCGTCCTGTGCTGCAGCACCACTTGAATAGCACGCCTTAGCCACACAGACAGACAGACAGACAGAGATCCATGCCCATGGATGGGGCCCTGAGTGTTTGCGTGTACGGACGGCTGCTGACAGACAGACACACACACACACGCACACGTACACACACGGAGCGGACGACAGACACACGACAACGGCATTTTTCCGTTTGCTGAATAGCTATGTACTACGGTCCTGGTGACAGGATCATCTTGGCATAGTATTTCTGCACCTCCTCGCTCTCAAAAGTCGCTCCGCCCTTCTTCCGCAGCAACCCCAGCCGCTGACCTTCCGAAGGGCTCTCGCCCACCAGCTCATAAGTGTTCGGCAAATGTGTCAATATGTCTTCCTGCATGGCAACCACACACACACACACACACTGTTCGTTCTGCATCTGTCGGTGCCTTAGGTGAGTCACCTTGAAGCGCTCAAAGTCATGGATAAGCACCTTCGTGTCGGCGTCAATGTACTTGAGGGCGTGCATCAGACACGCCAGCCGATACCGGCCGTCGACCAGCACAAAGTCGTAATGGGTCACTTTGGCAAGGGCAGCCACCGTGTCCATAACTTCAATGTACGAAGCCAAGAAGTACTTGAGGGCGTTCTCGGGGCTGTCCGCGGGGTAGCCAAACTGAGCTGTCGGCGCGTACCTACACACTCATCAACACACACACACACACACATGGAGAGAGAGACAGAGAGAGAGAGAGAGGGATAGATAGAGAAAGAGGGAAAGAAACACGCCTGATACCGGTTTGCACATAAGTACACCAGCCTCCCAGCCGCCCTCAGCGTGTTCATAGCATCGGCGTATTTCCTCTCCATGTCGTCACACCACCTCGGCTGGTTCTCAATCGAATACAGCACATTCACGCGGCTACATGTGTGCCACACAAATCGTGTAAGAAAGAGCATTCAACCACCTTACGATGTATACGGTCCATTCACCTTGCGATAAAGAAGGTCGATCCACCAGAGCCCCACTCGAGTGCCACCTGGCCGCTGTGGAGGGTCTGCAGGGTCTTCTCGAGGAATTCCAACTCGGCTGGCGGCATCATCGCCTTCATCGGCGGGTTTCTTCTTATCTCTGCAATCATGGCGTCCTTCTCCGGCGGATTGTCCTCTTGATCTGGTGGATCTTGGTCTGGATCTGTGCTGCTGTTGCTCTTCCGGTTGATTCAGGGCAGCCGCCGTGTTGGTGGCTTTCCACCATGCGATAAGAGGCCGATTTGGAAGCACAGAATGCCCACGCCGATGCAGAGGACGAGAAATGCGGACAGCAGGGCGGGGGAGAGACCCGAAACGGCTTCTTTCATGTGGCCGCAGGAGATCCTGGCATCTGTGTAAACGAGACGCGGAGCCCCCTCCCCCCCCGCTTAGTCTCGCATGCTGTCGCATGTTCGTCTGTTGGCGGCCCTCGCTGCCATAGTGTCGGCCGCCTTTTACCCACACAGACATCATGACACACCCACACAGAAGCTTCCGCCTGATACACAGGGTAAAGAGAAAAGAACGTCTTCAAATGATGGCTTCAAGTTGTATTATGACGTTGGTTGCAGGGTCGTGTGCGATGCTGAACAGCAGCCTCAACGACAAGCAGACACGCAAATGCAAGTTGTGCAGAACCACCACTCACAAGGACCCGGAATGCACAGCGGTCAGACAGAGACACCGCCGCGTGTCAACACATCATAATGTGTGCGGGTGTGTTTGCGTGTGTGTGTGTGTGTGTGTGCAGTTTGCGAGCAGGGGCCCGGCGTGCATCACGTGGTCCGAGCAGGGTCAGCACCTTTTCCGATGCACACCTGACGGCCAGATCGATGTCAGTACGTCTCTGGGCACACCACAGAGCTTCCTCCTTCCCTCTCCCTTCCCTGACTCATATATGTGAGATTTCTGTGCATTGGCAGAGAGAGGGGTATTACACCTTGGAGGCTGACCCTGAACCCCCCCAGCTATCACAAGATGAGAAGAAGAGAATGGACCTGCCGGAAAATCTGCCCGCCCAAGCCGTGCAGGTGCGAAAGCACGCGGCCTATTGCTTGCATTCGCGCGTGTGCCTATTGCTTGCATTCGCGCGTGTGCGTGCATGTGTCCACAGGTGTCGCTCGGATCCACTGGCCTGCTAGGTGGTGAGGAGAAAAAGTGCCGCTTCGTGAGGAAAAAGTCGCCAGAATGTGACAAGAATGCCATCTGGAGATATTTTGACAACTTCCACAGGACGGCCGACAGTAAGCGGACAAAGCATCTAGCCAGCCATGCCGTGCCCACAACCATGTGTGCGGTGATGTGCAGGGCCAGAGGGTGGCTGCAAAATGCCTCTAACGGATGTCGAAGAGTGCCCGCAGGTGTGCCTGTACCACGACTTTCCCGACCCAATGCCGCGACTCTACGAATGCGGCACAGATATGAAGCCCAGAGGGGTAAGCCGACCTAGCCGATATACATACCGAAAATTGGGTTATGGGTCTATCATGGAGCGAGAAACGTCCTTCGTGTGTTGATGTGTGCAGAGGGCCTCTCCGAAGACCCCGACGGCGAGCCGCGGCCTCCCTATTTACGTGTTGGCGACACTGGGGCTGCGGAGGAAGTATACACAGAACTGCTTCTACGACGACACCCCTGCAAGCCCCATAGACACGTGCAGACAAGAGGACATAGACAAGCTGGCCAAACAAGAGTTGAGTAAGCCAGCCATCCGACATATATACATGGGCCAGACACACATAAACTGAGCATGTGCTGTGTCATTCAGCGTGCTCGCGCGGCTGGACAGCCACAAAAGCACCCTTTGATGCTCTTGAAGACCCGTGTGCGTCAGTGACAGCGTGCAGGAATATCAATGGAAACCTCTTCGTATGCAGCGGCGCATCGACTACGGTATTGTGCATGTCGCCGCCACATTATCACAATGCACACCTCCACTCCGAGTGCATGGTTGGGCGCAGGGCTACCTCGACAGTGCCGACTTCGAGAAAGATGAGCGGGCATACGCTGCCGACGTGACCGTGGACATTCTAAAGGAGCAACATCAATGCTCCTTTGCAGACGTCACCCCTTGCCAGCAAGGACCACGCAAAGACGAAGGTCAATCCACAAAGAGAGAGAGAGGCATATGATGTGTCACCCTCTGTCCATATCAGGTTGCAAGAGGTCGACTTCGGAATCAGATGCGTGTAACGATGTGACGGCGTGCTATGACCCACAAGGGGCCGCCAGCAAACAACCGGCGCTCGTCGTGTGCACTGGCAAGGACCTGGTGACAAAGAAAGCGCCTGTTGCTTGGTGGGCAGATGATGGTTGTCGTGTTGCCATGCCGACTAACAGCGGCCCTTTGAAGTGGCGAGACTGGCAAGAATCGGTGAGGACCAATGGGCACTTCCCCAGGATTCGAAGGACGCCGGTTGCACGTTTGAGAGGCTGCCGCGGTGCCCGCACGTGCACGCCGAACGGCCTCCCGAACCACCACCCGAACAACCAGGCTGTAAGCGTGCGACTGACGGAGACATCGAGTATCCGCAGATCGTTGTTTGTAGGGTGCACGAGCGGGTATGTGCCGAGCCTGCCAAGTCCGGAAATGGCGGGCGACCCTTGTGCATCGGTGACGGCATGTAAGACCCAAGGTGGCGAGCTATCGCTCTGCGGTGGCTCAATTGACCTGGTACAGATACTCCACGGCTCACATATACGGGAGTGACAATCGGATGTGCGTTCGAAGGGGACGGTGTGGGCCGAAGAGGTGGATTTTAAGCATGACCGGGCACTGGACATCTTCACCCTGATGGTTGAGTTGCCTTCCCGCGGTCGACATGAACTCAGGTAGGGAGAGACACAACACAATGCATGACCATTTTCTTACACAACTAAGTGGCTGGTCCCGTGTCATTGTTGTCGAAATGGATAGCGGGGAGACACACAGGTGCGCTTTCGAACACCCCCCGCCATGCCCAAGGGGCAGACCAAAGGAGCCACCTGGTCAGTCAGCAGCTGTTCTTCTTCGGTGTATACGTATGTATGTATGTCTACGTCTTGTTTGTTTCTTCAGCGTGCCGTGAGTCGAGCAATTGCAAAGGCACCAGGGCGTGTGTGCGGCCACGCGGGAGCGAAGGGCCCGGCACACCGACAAACAGCACGCTCATGCTCTGCAAGGAGGACAAAGTGGGCCGTGTTCATTTCTTACCTCATCCGTACACACAGAATGCTGCTGAATATTGGTTGGCTCACTTGGCTGGCAGGGCGAGGCGACTGAATTTGACGGCGCGTACACGGTCTTCCGACTCACATATAGATCGGATATGAACCACGCAATAGAAGGTGAGTGGCAACACGGGCACGAGAGACTGCACGCCTCTATGTATTAGATCATGCAGACTGGGCATACACCCTAGAGCAAGGCCCCAAGAGAGGCTGTTCCTTTTCGCGAGTGCCAAGATGCCCGCTGAAACTACTAGCATCTGAAGAAGAGGAAATAGAGCTATTGGGCCCTCCACCATTGCCCCTTCCCCCTCCCCCGCCCGTCCTTGGAGAAGAGAAGAAGAAACAAGTCCAAAAGCCCCCTTCTCCCACTTTCAAAACTCAAACATGGAGATTTGACGGTGGGAGAGGCCAAAGGAAGCCCCACCCCACGGCGCCCCCCGTGGCCGCCCCTGTGGTGAGTACAGAAGATAAGAATAGACAAGCGGAAGGGAAGCCAATCGCTCCGCCAAGGAGGAAGAGGGAGGGGAGAGGGGAAAAGGCGCGGGATAGGCCGATGCCACTGCAGGGGAAGGAGAAGGAGATGAAGGTGGTGGAAGAGTTCCAGATTGAGCTATGAAGTGGTGCTGACATTGCTGTAGGTTGGTGTTGGGATATTGGATCTGCGACTTCGTGTGTTTGTTTATAGTGTGGCGATGGCAGTAGGGGAATTCAGCACACGAGTGCAGTACATGTATAGAGACATATGTACGTGCATCGATAAAGAGCGAGAGCAGCCGACACGGAGAGGCATGGATCTGCATGCTTCGATAAGCAGGGAGCACAGAGGCACGGATATCAGCACGATCCCTCCACATGCATTATCGTATATATGTGCAAAGGAGAGACACCACACCACCACTTTTTAGGTGTCTCCTTTCCCGAACATCATGTGCGCGAAATACTCGTCCTGCCATCCAGCCAGCCAGCCATCAACAGAAACAGCACACAGGTCATACACCTTGTCGCGTCACACAATACAGAGCTCACTTACCCTCTGATCATCATCCCTTATGCCCCGCAACTTCGCCGGACCCTTGTTCCCATCTTCATTTCCTTGTTGCTGATGGGCCTTCTCGGCCTCTCCCTCTGTGTCTGTGGGCACGACCAGAACAACAGACTGATGACGGTTGGTGCCAGCCGTGGCCATGGCCGTCGTGGACGCATTCGACGACTGCAGAAAGGCTGGGAGGGCGTCGGTGTCTGGATCGATGACCCCTTCTGGCTGCTGCATGTACGTTGGAGGGGGAGACGGTGACGTCAGCTTGAGGGACTTGTGTCTCTTTCTCGCGGCGTTGTTCTGGTGCTGGTTGTGCTTGGCAGCGTTTGGGTAGTGCGTCCGGACGGTGTCGTGCCAGTCAGCCCCCTCAGTGAGGTCCATTGCCGCCTGAAGCACCGGCTGCGTCATGAGGGACACCTGCAGCTCTTCGACGGTCATCTGTGTTTTGATGCTGAGGGGGCCGTCGGTGTCTGATTCGTCGTCGGACGTGTCGTCGTTGTCGAGGCCGCCGGCGCCTTTCTCGCCTTTGCTGCCGTGCATTGCCTGAACGCACACGAGAAGGTACTTGTCCATCTGTGTGTCGGTGTGGTCACTCCTCGACTGCGTCACTCACGCGCATGACGATGGAGGAGATAAATCTCTCCCTGAGAGTGTGTCCCTTGGCCGCCTGCTGCTTCCGCTTGGCATAACGACGACGGCGCCACTCTTTCTCACACACATCACGGATTGAGTGAGACAGACAGACAGACAGGCAGGCGGGCACACGCAGAGATGGAGTGGACTGTCGCTGTGGGTGTGTGATTACATACTGCAAATGTTGAGGCACTGTGCGTTGAAGTGGGTGCGTCGAGGCTCCTTCAGGTACCTACACACATCCATTCACCTACGGCGTGTCAGCATTTGCCACATACGTGTGTCACCTGTCGAGAGTGTCGCAAAGGGCGATGTGTAGAAACCACTTCTCCTTGTCACTCAGCTTGCTGATGTCCAACGTGCCAGGAGCAAGCTGACCTGGATTGTACGGAAAGACAGACACAGACAGAGATAGAGACATATGTGCATCGTGTCGTGTGTCGCAGGGTCATACGCTCACTGACCGCCTCTGAGATCGTCCCTGAGTTCCATGCCGTGCGCGAGGTACTTCTGCAGGACTGTGACGTTCTTGAGTATGAACGTCGAGGGCAGGCCCCACAACACGCCAAATATCACGTTCAAGTGAATGCCAAACACAACTAAATCACAGACAGACAGACAGACAGAGTGGGAGAGAGCAAAAGAGGGAGGGATGTCCTTCCTCACCATAGGCGGCAAGGTCCCTCAGGAAGTCTGCGTTGGTCGATTCCTGGAAGAGGTACAGGATGATGGTGCCCAGCAGTGCCCACAGGTTTTTGGTTTCAGTCGAGTCCAGGATCAGATACGACCTGCACGTTAATTCACAAGTGTCTGTCTGTGTCTTACTGCTCTCTGCCTGTGTATGTGTGTGTGTGTGATAGAGCTTGCCTGTTGTCGAATGGTTGGCATGCGACGTGCAGGGTGAGAAAGATGGCCCCGAACAGAAGCAGCACCGCACGACGGTTGGCATCAGACATGCCCTACAGACACACACACACACACACGCGTGTGGGGAGATCGATGTATGCCTGATTCGATTCAATGTGTCTGTCCGTGCGGTTGTCTGACCGGCAGGACTGTGATGGCGATGACGAGGACCTTCCTGACCATGTAGATGCCCCTTGCACAGAAACACCCACACAGCACAGCCTCCCTTACACACGCGAATCAAACATCCATCCGTGTTGTGCACTCGAAAGAGTAATAGCCCGTCTCCAAGCCGTTGTAGAGAAAGCCGATTCGCTCCTTCACTGACGGCTGCTCCAAATCATCCTTGCTCCTGCACACACAACACAACACGCACAACACGCGCACACAAATGGAGACAGACACAAGAGTGAATGCATTTCTCTCTCTCTCTCTGTCTGCGGGCGGGCGTGTGATTGCCTGCCTGTAAAGTTTGATGAAACAGAGGGCTGGTATGCCAAAAGACACACACACGATGCCGGCGATGGCCGCCATCTGCCATGTGTGGTGCTCGTCCTCGAAACACACTGTATATGTGGAGACACTGCATGCTTTGATGTGCGTAGGGGGAGGGCCAGGTTGGCTCACCGATGTCCAGGTTAGATCTGAGTCTGTACTTGTCGTATTTGACGCAGTCGAGCACATCGAAGAACATCGACGTGATGATCGGATGCAGCAGAAACACCAATATCACGCCACCTACACACACGGGGGGCACACAAATGGTCCCTGCATGAGCGCGTGTGTGTGTGCACACATACCAGCTTCGATGTACTTCCCCACCCAGTTGCCCTCGCCTCCTCCCTCCAGCATCATGGTGCTCATGCTTCCCCTGCTCATTGCCGATGGGAGCTTGCCATCAGTCTTGATTGCCACAACACACATTGGATGAGTTGGTGGATGCACAGACATGCCAACCTGCAGGGTCTCGTTGGTTTCCGCCTGTCGTGCATCGGCGAGTGTCGACGGCCGCAGGCTGGTGGTGGGCGTCGGCAAGTCCTGCTGGTCGTCGATTGGGGGAGGGGGCTTCGGCTACACCCAACACACACAGCAACACCATGCAACACACGCATCGTTCTTCGTGGGTGTGTCCATCCGACCGTTCGTGTGCCGACGTATGTGATGGCGACGATGATGGATAGAGCGAGGTGGGCCATGGGTGCGAGGGTAAAGGCCACTACCACCTTGATATAGGCAGGATCCAACGACGAGTGACGCTCCATGAAACACGTGGTCTGTGCACATGCTGCATATACAGTACACACAGGGAGAGAGACAAACCTTTGTGCGATGTGCTTGAGAGTCATTTGTGTACAGGAAGGACGGTGGTTGTGGGATCGTTGGAGCCCCTTGAGACGGTGGTGAGGAGCGCCTTGATGAAGGGGGGCAGGGCGAACTTGCAGAGGGAGAAGGCCACCCCCGCCAGCTGAATGTAATTTATAAGTATCTGGCCGTGCGCAGACACACGCAGACACAGGAGGGTTCGTGTCTCCCCTCTTTCTGTTTTGGTTGTGGGTGTGGCGGACCTTCATGAGTGCCGCGTGGATGCTCTTGGTCTGTGCCCCCGCCTTGATGCTCTGACGCACCAGTATGCCAACCAGCACCGTCACCAACAGACACTGCACACAAGCCAGTCACATATACACATCCGCTAATGGACGCATTCGTATGCTGTTGAATACCGCAAAGATGATTTTGGAGAGCGAGTCTGCCTCATTTGGGCATGGCCGGCAGGGAGTCTCTGCACTGCTCTTGAACCAACCGTCATGACACTGGATGGACACACACAGATGCAGACAGTCAGTTACAAACGTGATGAGGCCACTGACCTGGTTGCACAGGACGCCTTTGTGTCCCTCTGCACAGATGGTTCCATTAATGACAGGGTCGTAACCCACACACGCCTGCCAGCCACAGCATCCATCAAGCCACCCATCCGTGTCTATGCAATGAGACGCGTGTATTGCAGTACGATATCTCGCAGGGGACAAGGGAAAAACAGGTCGACAGAAGTGGTGTTGAGTTTGTAGAAACCCTTGGCCGCCACACGGTACGTCCGCAGCGTCGTGTTGGTGTCGGTGTTGTTGTTTGTGTTGTTGCCGCCCGCACCCGCAGTCACAGTTACAGTCACATCAATGGCCGGGCAGTCGAAACCCAGATGGCTGCTGCCGCTGCTGTCGTCGTCCTCATTGTTGCACGGCTGCCAGGTACAAACACATTCATGTGCGAAAGCCATACACACACATACCCTGCAGGCGCGCTGTTTCGGCAGTGGGTTGAAGAAGCCTGCAGTGCATCATTGACACAGGAATGGGGCATAAGAAAGAGACACACGTGAGCGTGATATACCAGGTGAGCAAGGTATGCATTTCGTGGACTCGGGCTCAGGCGCCTGGGTGCCTGTAAGCAAGAAAACAGGCAGCCACGTCAACCAACGGGCCGACAGATACCAATCCGCTTAGCCTTGTGCATACCAGGGGGGCAGGGCGAGCACTCAGTGGCGCCGGGTGGGGAAATGAACCCAGGTGGGCACCGGTCGCTGCACATACACACACATGCACGGGCGACCAGCCCTCCACCCACCAATCCTTGCTGACCACTCCGAGACGTTGAAGGAAGGGTTGAATCGACCAGCCGCTGCCATCCATCCATTCACACAGAGACACAGCTAGTTGCTGTGTCTGTCTTTACTTGCTACTTGTGTGGTGACTGACCGCAGGGTTCGCAAACGGCGGCGCCCTTGCCCGAGTAGGTGCCCGGCCCGCACCGCAGACACTCTGTCGCCCCCATGACGCTATACTCGCCCGCCACACACACCTTGCTGCACAAGGGGATGGGAACGTATCGGCATGGTGGGGGG